>QTSX02002268.1:0-86358 GCA_014839935.2 Entomophthora muscae
GGGGGCTGATACAAGTTGGGCGCCCCCCAGAACCCTCTTCAAATTCAATCAAACATCCTATATCAATAGGTTAGTTCAAGTCTTCAAAAAACTGTGCATGTTCTTGGAAAAATATACCTCACAAAGAATTCACGTTGCGGTATACCTGGGAATCCTCCTTCACTGCATATTAAAAACCAACGTCAAAAAGTTGGAGGATGTACCTATTCAAATGGACATATGCCGGTTAGCACTCAAACGCCAGAAGACACTGCGGGGGTATAGGACAGTTGAGCACGTCCTGTATGACTCCTTTGCATTGGCAACGTTGTACGGGTACTACGTGCCCCCTGAAAAAAACCTATTAGTCAATTCACTCACCCGCCTTCCTTTTATTAAACGTTCAACAACCACCGGGGTACAGGGCGCCACCCCTCTAGCAATTGCATCCAGGGTTGTCCACCACATACAGAAGAGTATGTGGATCCAATTAGACGCATTAGCTGAAAATTTAATTTTGGGGTATAATTCCCTGGAATAATCACATTCCCTTTGCAATTAGCATCCCCCAATAAATATTTTTCCCTTGCAAATTAAAATTTATTTTTTAATTTTTTATATTTTAATACTAAAATTTTAATATCAAAATATGTAATATTAAAATTTTTATAGTAAAATTTTAATTTTAAATATTTAAATATTAAAATTTTAGTATCTAAAAGTTAATATTAAAATTTTAATAATACATATTTCAATATTAAAATTTTTAATATATAATATTTCAATATTGAATATAGCACAATTAAATAAAAATAGTTAAATTTTGAATATTTAAACTTTAATATATAACTTTTAAGATTTATAATTATAATTTTACTTTTAATATTTTAAGATTGTTTTAAATTTTAGTAGGTAAATTATAATATTAATATATCTAAATATATTACAAGACATTAGTTATAGTTGCAACCACGTCAAATAATAAAAATAAGTTAAAAATGTTTTTATTTACTAGCTTGTCAAGTACAGGTTCATTTATTACATATACAAACAACAAGAATTGAATTTATCCGCATCATGCGGCCTGCTCCACTTATATTCTAAACAAGTGATTGTTTAGAACTCAAATTACCTTTCCCTTGTAATATGATTTGATAAATATATTTGATATGCTTGACCCGCGTCCTAAGTACTAATTAGTAAGCAATACATAAAAATCATTGGCTTCCGTGTTGTGTGGCTATAGTGGCACTGATTTAATAAGGATCAGATGATGACCTGCAAGGTCCAATTTGTGGCTTAACAAAGCCAAAGTACCAACAAGGATTCACAATTATTTAAATAAAATTAATCTATTTCTATCTTTTTTAATTTATTTATTTGTTAGCGCAACAGTCAATATAATATTCAGTGCATTATAATAAAAATATATTCCTCATACCTAGTATAATTAATTTTACTTACCTTTTCTACATACTCTTATATGTCTATAATACAATCAAACGTCACATCATTATATATAAATAATAATTTTTGAGTCCTACTAAAAACAAAATAAATAAAAATAAAAACAAATAAAACCCAGAGCGCCCATTTATCTGATTGGCTCAGAGGCCAGGGCTTTGGGGAGGAAGGATTCTGAGTGCTTGTAAAAAGCTGCCACCACATTGGGTGGCATTGCAAATTGACTGACCTCAAGAATATTGAATAGATCCTCAGTGTCCTGAGGAAGGCCTTGTTTCACCTTATTCTTGATCCAACCAAACACCTCCTCAATTGGGTTCAGAAATGGAGAATACAGGGGGAGGAAGAGGAGTCTCATTGGGCAGTCAGCCAGGCAGTGGTTGGCCAAATGGCTATTTTTATTAATTGGCGGGAACTTGGACACAACCAGATCCACTTTGTGGAGCCCAACATTATCCAGCACAACAATGTTGGTTGTACTGTGGTAGTTGATCCAGAGATACTCCTTGACAACTCAGAGAAAATTGAGAAAAGTCCTGCTATTGTGGGAACCCTTGATCATTTGGTATTGGTCCAACCCGCAAGGACCAAGAAGCGCAACCATTGAATAGGTCTGGGAACAGACAGCTGCACAATGGGCTACACCGTCCTTGGACCCCTTCTTGACCCACCCATGCCTAGACCTGAGTGAGGAGGAAAACAACAATTTGTTGATGTAGAAGAACTGGACATTCCCAGTCTCCTTTAGTGCCAGATATGTCTTGGCATAAATGTGTCAATCCTTGATGGTCTTCTCATTGTTTCTGTTGTACAGCAAAACTCCCAGTACTTTCCAGGAGAAGCCCAAATCAACCATTGTTTTGTAAACAAGGGTTTTGGAAACAGAAAGCCCAAACTCTGTGGCAAGCATTGATTGGACAGCAAGTGAGTCCAGGTGGCAATCCTTGGCTACCCACTGTTTTATTGCGTCAATATGCACAGGCTGCAAGAGTTTTGGCTGCCGCTTAGCCTTGGTGGATTTGGCAATTTTCCCGGTGTTGCCATACTTGGTGTTGATGTTGGCAATGTATCTGGCTGTGACACCAAATTGGGACGCAATATCCCAAACCGCCATTCCCCTGTTCAAGCAGTTGAGGAGAGCTTCACGCTCACTATCTGTCAACTGACGCCGGCCCTTGGCAGGTACCACAGCATCCTGGCTAGCAGGCTCAACACAGGGGACAGGGACCTTTGTGTAGAAGGTGGGATCACGCTTGCTTGCAGTGGCGCCGTCAATGGTTGAATACACAATAGGCGCAGATGGCTCAACAGTGGTGGCCAATGGCTTGTAGGTGGTGTCAAAGACGCAGGGGCAGGAAGTAGCAACTCTTGGATCAAGAGTGCGGGGCCAGGTGACAACTGGGTATACAGTGGAGGTGTATGTAACCTCATTATTCCCAATGACCTTTGTGTAAGAGACTTTGGTTGCAGGCCTTGAGAGCGGCTTCTGTCTGGGATTAAGGCTGTGTGATCTGGCTTGGGACGCGGGAGGTGGTTGACTGGCGCTGACACCTTGGGAGGCCTGTGTATTGGCATGACTCCCTTTAATTTGTGTTCTGGGTCTGTTCTTGGACCCTCTGGGACGCCCTTGTGGACAGGCTGCCCCGCAGGCTGGTGCAGGAGCTGGTTGGGAATGCAACTGACGGTCCATAAAAATAAAATAAAATATATATTTTAGATTAAATATGTATTTATTTGGATTTATTGGTTTAGTTGTGAGTAGTTGTTTTCTCTTGATTTAGCCTTGAATAGTAGCAGAGTTTCTATATCCGTAATTTGAAGTGTATAATATTGTATCCTTTCCAGTTTTGGATGATTTTAAAGTTTAATCACTTTTTATGTCTAAACATGGTTATTGAGATTGAATTTTTCATTTGATTTTAGTTCAGAGTGGAGCTTCTTTATTTGGGTTGGTGTTTCCTAGTGTGCTTACTGTACATTAAATTTGGATTCCAGTTCCCGCAATTAATATCTGAGTTTACTAGTGGCATTCAAAAGTGATTTGAAATTTGGTTCAAGGATTTGAAAATCCTGCAATTTCAAAAAACATAGTAAACTTAATGAAAATGGCTGATGGATTTGAACACTTCAAATCTGATTCCAGTTAATTCATTTTGTCCATTGGAAATATGCAGTTTGACTTGAACTTTGCAAAGTGTCTATGAGTTCCCACATTTTCAAATATTCAAATAAAAATACAAAAAAATCAATTTAATTAAAAAAGGCCATCCCACAAAAGTGATTTGAAATTTGGACCAAGGATTTGACAATCCTGCATTTTTACGTTTAGGTTCTGAATTTACAGTATTAAAAACAGAGTTTGTAAAAAGTAACTTCTTACCTGTCATACAAAATTCCAAGACAGATGATTTCCTTAACAACCTAAAGGAATTGATGTCAGAATCACCTGCAAAGCACCTTCCTTCCCTAAGAGCATTGGTTACATCAAGCTACAGTTTGAAAGAGCTCTGGGATTGTGTATTTAAAATGACAAAAAATGAGTATTCATATTCTAAAAAATAAAAAAATAAAAAAAAGTATCATTAAATTCAAAAAATAAAAAAGTAAAAAATGATTCAGTAAAGAAAGAAACATAAAAAATATTTTAAAACATATATTAAAAAATTCATTTCCAACCAGCCAATTCACTAAAAAATCCCCTGGATTGATTTATGAAGAATTACAAAAAGAGTTGAGTGAATACTCAACTAAAATAAAATACTCATTATTGAAAACAAAAAAAGAAATTTATGAAGATATGAAAATAAAAAACAATATTTCTATTTCACTTTCCACTTTTTATAAGCTTATTCCTAATAATATAATTAAAAGCAAAAAGCAAACTGATATATGTAATATTTGCAACTTAAAAAATCATTAGAAATGAAGAAAAGGATTAGAGTATAAAGAAGTTGCCATTGCCTAAATCTATTAAAGAAAATTTGGAATCTATTGACCTACATGAAAAGTTTTATAAGCATCAAAATAAAAAATATATTAGTGATATAAATAATCTTGATAATAATTCATGTTTTATAGTAATATAATATAAAGAAAACTTTAAAATAGGTGGGGGTCCTATAGAAACAAATAATTGTTTTTATGAGAAAATACTTATTTCTTTATTAGGATTTGCAATTGCTTTTAAAGAAAATGAGAAAATTAAATATGAGTATCATGACTTTTTATCTGAAATTTTATCTCTTGATTCTTTGTTTTCAGGTCAGTGCTTGATAAGTCTGCTTAAAAATAATAAATTTAAGAATATTAAAAATATTAAAGTTTGGACTGATATTGGTAATCATTTCAGATCTTATGAATTCTTATATTATATTTTTAAAGAGGTACCTAAAATTATAAAAGAAACAATTAAGCTTAATAGATTTGTTGAGTGTCATGGCAAAAGTATTGTTGATGGTCATTTTGGTGTATTATCTAAAATATTTAAACAAAAGGAAAATGAGATTTATGTAAAAAATATAAATGATCTCACAATGGTTTTTGAGAGAGAGGAAGAAAGAAAGAAAGGGTTTATATGAGTCACTTATAAATAATTCAGATGTTTCCCAAAAAAACCTTTTTTACATCTATGATAGAAAATCTAGGCCTAAAAAAAGCTGGCTTGAAGTCAAAGCATTTTATGTTAATCTTTCATATTTAATGAAAGATGGTGAGCTGTATGTTTCATCTTTGACATTTGAGGATGTTAAGGAGTACTCCAAAATAAATTACTGTGAAAAGTTCTGCACAGATGACAGAGAAACAAAGAGAGCTGATACTACTAAAGGATTGGTATGGCATGTTCATTAAGTTGGACGCATAACAAAAACTTATATTTCACATAGGGTAAATAGTCTTTTAAATACAACAACTTTTTTTTCTAAAAATAACTAAGAAATTAATTATATGAGCCAAAGATAGGATAATAGCAATTATTGCTTTGGGGCTGCTATTACTCTCCCATGCAACTCATATATTTGATTCTTGGCTTATTAAAATAGAAAAAAGGTTTTTAGCAAAAAATACAGTTAATAAAAATAAGATTTATTTTTATTATTTGTATATTTTACACCCTTAAATTTTTCTTCGGTAAACTAAGCATTATATTAATGTTCAAAAAACATAATTTTATGACTTAAATGATACCAAAGAAGTTAAAATGCTTTGAAATGCTTAAGCTGGCGCCTTGGCTTAATATAATAAATAATGACCCATATGGTCTCTAGGTGGCATCTTTCTAGATGGTGTTTTATAGATAGCGTTTTCTAGATGGTGTCTTTCTAGATATTGTATCCCACCAATCTCTGTCCTTCCCTTATGGAGTTTTGTCTTCCCCCTTGAAACGCTGAGAAATAATCAGTTCACCTCCAACAGGGATACCACGCCCTGGGGGAGGGTCTGCTGCCCTCTAAGTCTGCACCAGTCTACAGGGTGGATAGCAGGGCCTACCACAGGATCAGCGCCGGCTCAGATAGATGGGGAAGGGGATATTCTGACACTGACCATGGCCTTGCTGGGGCACCATAGCTTTCATCAACCCAGTAAGGGTGATGCACATCATTCCTGGGAGTCTGTTGGCAGTTTCTTTGGGTGGGGCATCAGTTGGGGCAGGAAGTTTGAGTGTATGTGTTGGAGGGGGTTCCATTGACGCAAGGCATGCAGGTGAATAGCTATACTTGTCCCTGGATAGCTTGGCCAGGTTAGTGTCTCTGGTGCCTTCACCCCTGACCCTATAAGGAGCTCTGGCTTGGGCCAAGAGATCCTTATGCAAGGGGTTTCTGTAAAGAGAAATTCTTGTAGACAAGATTTGGGATGCTCAGTAAAATAAACCCAACCCAGTGGAGCTCTGGGAGGTTGGTAAACTTTGGGTAGGAGCCTGTGGGGCTGTTGATTGCTTGGCTTGATAAGCTATCAGAACCAGGTATAACTCACCATCTTGGATTTTTTTGAGATAGTGTTTTTGGGGGGGCTATTGAGTTGCTAAAGAATAAGATACTGATGGAAAAGTTAAGGTCCACCTATAAACTTATATTGCAGCACCTCAAAGGTACACCATCCTAGTTTGCCATTCTGTGCCAAGCTAACTAAACCTTATCCTGCTGACTTTATCTATGTATGAGATCCCATAGCATGAGGTAGGTTTATGCCGTCTCAAATCTGTACCATCTTGATTCACACCACCTATTTCATAAAAAAGTAAGCTTATACCAGCACTAAACCAAAGATTTTTTATAGTGACAGAATATGTTCCTATAGCATTAGTCCAAGGCACTCATAGCAAGAACTGTCTAAAATAATGCTGCTAAGGCAGTCCTACTATTGATCACCATTACATTTTAAAAATCATAGTCTGTATATGTGTTTTATAGCTTATCTACACAGGGATATAGCAAAGAGGTCTTCTCAATAAAAATTCTTTATTGGTGTCTTTAATATGTATGTTGGTATTTACACTATTTCAATTAAACATAATTTCAAATTCTTCTGGGGTTGTCAACTGTGATGAAACTGGCTCCCTGGAAGTTGACTATTGGATGTGTAATCCACCAGTGTTTTTTGTGCAAGCAATACAAGCAATCTTTAACTAGTGATTCTGGGGTAACCCCCAAAAACAAGATTAAGAACACTTGAGGTCAGCTTTGTTCAATAAATTTGTTAGCTCAACAACCAATTTATGAGGTGATTTATATGTAAATTTACTAATAAAAATCAAAACCACTTGTGATCAACTCTCTAAAAGTAAAAGTGGCTGAGTTGTCATTTTTTATCCATAAAACATACTCAATTGATAAAAACACATCTATATTTATAGTTTTTTATTGCTACTATGTATTTATTACTATTGATTGCTGTAAAGTAGGCTCCCAAGCACCGCTATACTGGATTTGGCTGTATATACATTAATCAATCACCCTCTTTTTTAGATTATGTCTATTCCAGATTGCTATATCAGTTAGCGCCACATAAATTAAGCCTAATTTATTTTTGTACCTCATATGTGATTTATTGAAAACAGAAATTCAACTCCCCCTGTTTGGTACTATTGTCAAGGAGCTGGATTTATGGGTATTCTGGTCACCACTGTCACACTTAACATCCAGTCATCAACCAGTTTGGTGCCAAATCAATATACAGCTCAAAATACCAAGAAGGGCATCAAACCAATTTCACAGGACTTGTCCAAGTATCCAGTGACTCAAACCCATTCTGCACACGTCCATCCTTATCTTTGATCCACTTAAATCCCTGCTACAACACAAGCTATATAAGCCTAAAGTATTATCCAATAAAAATACCTCTTCTTTCTCATTTCCATATTTTAAGCTTCCCCAAAAGTTGCTCCTCATCACTGGTAGCAGCTACAGTTTTTTGACCGCACCCATGAAAGAGAAAATGATGAACAAAACCTGCCCACCTTTGCTCACATACTAAACCAGGCCACATCTCAGGATACCTGGAAAATGTACTTTTGCGCCCACAACATTGATGAAGATATACCTAGTGGATTCACTGTATTTGAAGGAATGGTCATGCCCAAAACATGCATCAATATAATTCAATACAGTTGCTCTCTCCAACCACAAACAAACACACAACACCTACCACAGGAAAAGTTACCAACACCAAGTACATTGGTATTGACAAATTATTTGGTAAAAACAAGGAAAGCATCATTAACTGGCTGGACCACTCAGATGCAAAACTTTGCGCCAGACACATACCCCACAAAAAATGGGTCCAGGAAGCCAGCAAACGCCTGTATGAAGCCGCAGCTACCTGGTTTGCCACTTGGATTGGCTCACAAACTGACAACCAGCTTGAAAACTGGGAAGAGTTCAACACAGACATCACTCACAACTTCTGCATCATCAAATGCCTCCAAGACATTGCAATACAGCTCAACAATCTTCCTCAGAAGACTACTATCACATCTTATGCCAAAAATTCAAAGAAATATGATGCAAGATCCAAAACCCAGCACAAGCTGATAACGTGCACACTAGAGCATCATTCATCAACAGAATGAAACCCTCAGTTGCTACCCTCATCCGCCCAGAGGCCAACACCTCCATGCCTGTGCTTATTGCAGAAGCCAAACACACAGAAAAACACGCAAACATGGAATATGCTGCATGCAACAACAGCTCCTCAAACAGCAATGGCAGAGAGAACTCTAATGATAAAAAACTCCAAAAAAACAATCATAACAATGGCAACTCCAATAAAAAATGGCAATTACAACCAGAGCGCAAACCACTCCTGTCCCAAGAAAGAGGACACCACTGAAGTAAACAATGCTGAAACAGCAACCTGCTATGAATCTGACCCCACATTCTCTGACCTCAAAGGTCTCAAAACAGAGAAACAGGGAAAAGAAGAGGGGGAACAGGCTTAAGTGCCCCTGTCTCCCTCCAATACAACAAGAAGCTGTACCAAGGCACAAACTTTGCTGCTTGCATCCCACATGTCCTGCAATCCTCCATTTTTATGAACATATAAATTAAAGATCACTCACAACTTATTGTCTACCCATTCACTTACAAATCTCATACACATAAAATTTCATTTGACTCTGGTGTGCAACACACCATGGTAAGAAAACCATTTGTAACCAAGTACAGAATACCAGTTATCAAATCCAACTTCAAATATGCCAGAATGGCAGACAAATCAAAGGTTCTACTTGAAGTCAAAACAACTCTCTTCAGAATTGACCTCCAAGGCATACAAACGTCCATCAAAGGACTTATTATGAACAACATAAACCACAATATTGTAGCAAGCATGAACTGGTTCACCTGAGTAAGCCCCAGCGTATGTTGGAAAACAAAAATCATGACTATCAAGCTCAACAGAGTCAATTTTAATATCCTCAAAGAACCCAACAACCTCATTCTAAGAGACACAGTATTTGTCCAGGTCATA
Source organism: Entomophthora muscae (assembly GCA_014839935.2). NCBI lineage: Eukaryota > Fungi > Entomophthoromycota > Entomophthoromycetes > Entomophthorales > Entomophthoraceae > Entomophthora > Entomophthora muscae. Next base: position 9,409 of record QTSX02002268.1, read on the forward strand.
AACCAAGACAACACAGAACATCTAACCAAAGACAGTACAATCCACATAAGGAGGTACATCAAATTAAATAACATACAAATAACCAAAATTCAATGCCCAGAACTCACAGCACTCCTAAACAAACCACTCATGTATTTAAAGAAGAGCTCACGGAGTTACCCCCAAACAGGAGGTCAAACATGGCATCAACCTATGCAAAGCCATGCCTAAGCCTGTACCCCTCTACAGACTCTCCCCCTGGAGACCCAAACCCTCAAGATCTATATTGAGGACAACCTAGCCAAAGGATTCATTTGCCCATCGGAATTACCATGGGGCAGCAGTGTTCTTTGTAAAGAAAAAGGAAGGCACTCTGCGTCTAGTAACTGACTACAGAGGGCTAAATGCAAGCACAGTAAAGAATAAATACCCTCTTTCACTTATAGAGGATCTGTTTGCAAGACTCTCAGGAGCCAAATTTTTCTCCAAATTTGACCTCACTTCAGGTTACAACCAAATTGAAAAGAAAAAGACATACTAAAAACTTTGTTTTGTACACAATTTGGATCTTTTGAATGTAGGGTAATGAACTTTGGGATGATCAACGCTCCTGCAAAGTTTGTCACCATGATGAACCAAGCGCTGAATGGCCTCTCAAATACATTATGCTACCTCAACAATATCATCATATTCTCAAAAACTAAAGAGGAACACCTCACCCATGTCTGTGAGAAACTCAATTGACTTGCAAAGCACAAACTCTATGCCAAGCCTAGCAAGTGCCAATTTATGAAAAAGAAACTCTTGTTCTTGGGTCACATTTTCTCTGAAAGTGGCATCAAAGCAGATCCAGACAAAATTAAAGCCATAAATAACATACAGCACCCCACCTCTGTTAAACAAGTTAGATGCTTTCTTGGAATGGTAGCTTACCTAAGGAAATACATCAAAGACTGCAGAAAGCTCATCACACCAATCAATGACTTAGCCAAAGGTAATTCCAAAAAGAAATTCATCTGGACACCAGAATGTAACAAGAATTTCCAACTATTGAAACAAGCTTTGATTGAAGCACCAATCTTGCAACACCCTAATAACAACAGGTGCTACAAGCTTGAGTTGGATGCCAGTGACACCGCCATTGGCGCAGTCCTACACATCTGCCAGTCAGGGTAGCAAGACTTCCTGCCAGTATGTTACAAAAGCAGAAAGCTAACAAACACTGAGCAAAGGTACCCAATACATGATAAAGAATTTCTAGCAATATATCATGCATGCAAGAAATGGAGATGTTATCTCAAAGGACACTTAAACGTCTGAGTGCTAACTGACCACAAATCCTTAATCTACTTTAAAACTCAGAACACACTCTCACAGCAAAAAGCCAAATGGATGTCCCTGCTAGAGCAGCTCAATTTAAACATCTGATATAAAAAGGGGGCAGAGCTGGTCACAGCTGATGCTCTCTCTAGGCTATGTCAGCCAAGAGAGGATCATCTTGACCACCTAGACCCTGACTGGCCAAACCTATATATTACTGAGTATAAAACCAAATGGAAAGACCCATAACACACCAGCTAACCCACAATACATTATTAATAAATGAAAAATATTTGCATGTATCAAATGGCACTGTATACCAAATCATTAAAAACAAACATGTTCCCTACATTCCACTTTTACAAATAGTTGTCACCATATTAAGACATCACCACCTACTAGGGCATACAAAGTCTAACAACCTATACCTCGCATTAAAAGAGATAGTATGGTGGCCCAATCTTAAACAAGACATAATTGATGCTCTGAAAAAGTGCACAGTGTGTGAGAAATACACCAGCACCAAGGCTCCCCAGCCAACAGTTAACCCGGTACCAACCCTGAACCATTCAAGGTTTGGGGACTGTACGTAGTGGGCCCCTTCCCAGAAACTAAGACAAAACAATGTTTCCTAATTGTAGCCATTGACTTTGCTACACACTGGCCTATCTTCTGGACAACAAAGGACCATAAAGCAGAAACAATAAATCAATTCATTAACAAATCAATCATAGCTGACTATGGTACTCCAGACTACATCATAACTGATGGAGCAACAGAGTTATCAGGTCACGTAGTAAACAACAATATGAAATCCAAAAACATCAAACAGTCTACAACCTTACCCTAAAGGCCACAGGCTAATGGCAGAGCTGAACGCCTAAATGGCAGCCTTATCAGATTCCTCAAGAAAATAATGGATGGCAAAGCCAAAACATCTGGCCACTATACATGAAACATGTATTATTAGTATCCCAGGTCTGCACCAATCAAGGGACAGGCTACTCACCGTTTGAACTGATATATGGATACAAACCAGAGATAGTTACCTGCAACAACCAACCATGCATAAAAATCCCCCTGGGGAAACCTCCCACAATAGAGCAAGCGCCAGCACTACAAAACATATGCCTCAAAGCTAAAATAGCATAAACCAAAAGGCTCAAAGCACAAAAGGTAACTTCTACAGAGAAACCACTCCCAATCAACTCCCCTGTCTGGTTCCTGGAAGGAAACAAGAAGTTGGACTCAGTATACAGGGGACCAGGAAGAATCATCAAGTACAGACCAGACAGAAATACCTACCTGGTTAATTTCCGGGGCGCCAAAGAACCCATCATCAAAAAGTACCACAGATCCTGCCTTTGCCTCAACAAAGGAGAACACTCAACTCGGCTGGTACCAACTAGCAAAAAAACTCCAGGAACATCAGGCGCCAGCCGTCAAGACAAAGCCCCCTCCTGATTTACTATATTAAACCATTAAGGAGGGTGTTAAGGAGCTGGATTCACTGATATTCTGGTCGTTGCCAACACAGTTAACATCCAGTCATTGCCTGGTTTGGTGTCAATTCAACATATAGTTCAACATACTGGAAATGGTAACAAATTAATATCACATGACTTGTCCAGGTATCCAGCCACTTAAACTTATTCTGTTCATGACCACCCTTATCTTTGATCCAACTTAAATCCCTGCCACAGCACAAGCTATATAAGTCTAAAGTATTATCCAAGAAAATATACTTCTCTTCTTCTTAACTCCATATTCAAAGCTTCCCCAAAAGTTGCTCATCATCAGTTTTTTTGGGGGATTAACTAGGTGATAGCTCCTTAGACTTGATTTACAGGGGTTTGGGGTGCTCATCTTTGGGTCATGGGTCAGCTAGACAACTTCTGGGCTTGGGTCCCTGAACACCAAGAGTCTAGAGGGCCCACAGAAAATCAGAAAAATCCTAGCATGGATGGGGTTGGAAACCCAAAGATAAGAGTTCTTGATCTTGGAGTTTTGGGGGAGATGCCTGTGTAAGGTCTTATAGTTTGGGGAAGATGGTTGTAAACTAAAGCTTTTAAACCTGTTATATTTATGTTAGTCAAATATAAAAATGTAGGTAAGGTTTGTAGTAACAACTGGACTAGGGCTCCTAGAAGCTTATAGGAAGTAAAATAAGGGCTGAGACGGTTGATTAATCCTAAGAAAATAAAATAGAGCCCAGTCTTAATGACTGAAGACTTGGTCAAAAAATCTATTTCTAAGTCAGGGAATTGCTCACCACTAGTTGGAGGATTAAAACTATCAACAATCAAATTGTGGGTATTACTATAGAAACTACCTAGCTGATGAAATAGAAAGCCAAAAGGAATCATAAGATCAAAGATAAAAACTTAAACTAAAAATTGGAAATGAACACAATCCACAAAACCTAACAAGTACCTTTTGAGGTGCAAGTCAAACAATCTCAACTTACTGTTAAGATTAGAAAACCAAGCCTTTTTATATTACTTGGTAGTGAGGTGCAGAATTGAGGTGAATAAATTTAACCAAGATTGGTTAATGGGATAGTGTAGAAAAACAAAAAACAGAAGCACATGTCTCTTGTGGTTTAAACTTAAAAAGTTAACACCAAAGTAAAGGAGATTAAGCAGGGGAACAGTAATTGCTTGGCAGGAAGTGAAAGCAAAAAGCAGAAGAGCGGGGAAAACCTGGTCTGAAGATGCTGGCATAAGCGGCAAGAGCAAAAAGGTAATCTGATTTTGGACTTGAATGTTTTTAACTAAAGTTTTAGGTCCACGGTTCAAAAATTGTCCAGGAGGAAACAAGGTAAGCTTTGAACTTAAACTAACTGTTGAAATAGAAGGAATATTGCCAGTCAAAAAAGGATAATGATGAGGGAATATTTCTGAAGACAAAATGAGCCAAAAAATAACCCAATTCTTTCAAAAATAATAATGGAGTCCAAAAGTAGAGTACTAGCAGCTAAAACAGAAGGGAGAATCCTGACAGCCCGGTTTGGATGGGGTTGAACACCAACCACAAAAATGATTACCCATCAGCCAGAAGTTCATTTTGAAATATGTAATTTTGATCAGCAGGACTAGGATTCAAATATTCATGGGCATAAATGTTTCCCTGTTAGCAAGGCAGAACATTCACAATTCCTAACCACAAAAATGATGGTCCAGCAGCCAGATGGGCATCTGGCTGGATGGAAGCAGGGGAAGCCAGACTTGATTTCAAACCCCCAAGGGAAGATTTATCAATTATTTTGTGAGAAATGACATCAATGTCCCTTCTCCGATTTGATTTTCAAATATGGCAGTAGCTAAAAAATAATTTAAAAATTGATGATAAGCTTAGTTGCTTTATCAAAAAGGCTTTTAAACAAATAGAAAATAAAACAAGGATTTTAAACGTGAATTTTTAGAAAGAAAAATAAGGACAGCTTCCTGCTAGCATACCAGAAATGTATATACCAGTGTGCTGTTATAATTCTGAAAGGATCACCCCACCACTTAATTTTTTACTGACCCTTAAAAATGCTTTATAGTAACTAGGATAACCAAAATCTTATTTGATAAATTGTTTTTTCTAACAACAATGAAAGTATTGTCAAAACAGCAGGCTCAACCTGCCAGCAAAGTTCCAAGTAAGTGGGTTTGTGACCCACAATCCAATTGTCCAGTCACTCAAATCCAGACTAGGAAGTCAACTCAAATTTCCAAATTCAACAACATGAACAAATGATGATCCCTTACAATGGATACCTTGTTTTGGCGCTTGACTCATTACTAGGATCAAGCCACCCCCTTCACCATCCCAGCATGTGATCAACACAATCATGTTCCTGTTATCCATGACTCACATTAACTATATAATCATTATCTCTCAATAAAGAATATTATCTAGTTTCTAAATATTTTTCCCCTTGTAACTCTGCTAAAACAGCACAGTTATGACATTGGTAGCAGAAGTAGGTTTTCCATCCTACTTTACCCCCTCCCAAAACGCCGCCTGTTGCCTGTACTTGCTGCAGCCAACAAATCCTTGATAGAATCATGTCTGGCCTCCTGCTAGACTGGATACTGTACACACCTGGTGCCAAGATACCTGATGGGTTTTTCCTCTACCATAACATGGTGATCTCACTCCCCGTGTTCAATGCCCTGTCAGCACAAGGGTTCTTCCAGGCTCTCTCTGCTATGCCTTGAGCAACTGACAAAAACACTATGCCAGCCTACGTAGCCCAAAGACTTCAAAGTGTGGCCCTGGAATCCTTTTCTGGGGCCAACAATGACAATGTCGCTGCATGGATCCAATCTTCCCAAAGCAAACTGGCCCAAATGGAATGACTGCAACAATTCTGGATTGCAGAGATCTCCATCCGACTGACTCATGACGCTGGCACTTGGTGTCAGAAAACGCCCTGACACCTCTTGTGTTACAGAAATGCTTTGGTAAAACTCTACTGTTCTCCACAATTCTAATGCTAGTTTGATGACTCTCCTAGCTGCTCTAGACAATGAGTTATGGCTTCTTAAAGTTTGGCTGCCAGCCGAACTCCCTAACCAGTGCGAAATGACAAAAATATGCGACCAAGGCACAAGAATTGATGTGAATCTTAATTTGAGCATAACTCAGCAACCGCTGGACGGATTTGGACATCCAAAAACGCATTTTGAAGCCAAACACCAGGAAAGTCAATCTGTGCTATTTTTAGACAAAATACGGATGCAAAGCCCAATGTGCGGGATTTTTCAAAGAAACATGAGTCATGCTGTTCAGAAGATGCCCCAAAACCCCAGCCTGATGCCACCAGCAGAGTCCCTAAGACTGTCTAGAAGATTTAGGAAGATTCTAAAGAATCTAATGGAATGGTATATAAAGGTATTGCTCACAATGATCCCCTTGTGATTATTCTAAGTTTAGCCCAATAAAATAAAGTTGAATTTAGTTGATTTTGAAAAGTTTATATTAAATCTGTGTAAGCTGTTTCCTATAGAAACCTGTCAAGACCTACTAGGCCCTGACACTTGGTACAACAATTGGCATGAATAACACATAGAGAAGGATTGAGACACCTTCAAACAAGACTTCTTAACAAGATTTATGCTAATAGACACTGCACTTATGATCATACTCCAAGTTAAGAACCTAACCCACACTGACACTGTGAAGGTGCTCACCCGCACCTATGAAGAACTCTGACTATGTGCACCCTCTGACATGGCTTTTGACACCCCAGCTACCCACCTCATGTACTACAACGCGCTCAATCTTCATGTAATGAGGCACGTAAACCTGGACCAAGTGATCAATCTGCAAAGTCTGTATTGTGAGGCAGAGAAAGCAGAACAAACGTCCAATGCCCTCCATAAGGCGCAAACTGGAAAGCAATAGAGATCCAAGGACTCTCACCCAGCTGGACGTTCTAATTGACCACCCCCTGGTAACAACGGCAGCAACGCAAATCATCAACCTGCAGGCTCCAATGGACACAGAAACAGGAACAATAGCTAATCAAACCGTACTGATTTCTGTACCACTACCACACAAGACAACCAAGACAAGGAAAAAGCCCAGGGAGAGCACTAAGCAAACCAAGCTCTTCCTGCACAATTCCTGACTTGCCCAACAACAAGTACCAACCCAAAGACATGAACCAGTACCCAATGATCCAAGTACCCTCAGAGGACCTGGTACTTTACACCATCACCAGACATCCCAATAAACTGATGTCCTATCCTTTCTGTTTTTGCAGTTACACAGGCTCAGCACTTCTGGATTTGGGTGTGGATCAAACCCTAGTCAACAGCAGCTTTGTAGATAAGTTCAAGCTAGCCACTAATCCTTTGCAGATTAAAACGTGGTCCTGGCTGATGAACATCACATTGCTGTGACAAGGAAGACTTCCACCTTCTCTGTCATGATTGAGAACCTGCATTCCACCATCCAAGGAACCATCATTGACTTTCCCAAGTTTGACATTGTACTGGGTCTGAACTGGTTGCAAAGGAACAACCCCCATATAGAATGGGTAACCTCAGTATTGACCATCAAACGCGAGGGTGTCAACCACCAGATCTACCCTGACTTGGTAGACCAGCTCCTACACAACCATGTTTTCTGTACATTACAGAGACCCTGGACAAAAAAGAAATCCTTGAGACAATCAACTGGGACTCCTGCAAGTACAAGATCATACATCTCAAAGACCACCAGGACACCACTACACCTCAAGATTGCAAAATTGTAGCCCGCCATCCAGAAATCTTCAAGGAGGCTTTACCCAGGTTGCCTCTGGAAAAGCATATCCAACACTCTATCCAACTTAAAGGAGCTGTACCTAAGGCACAACCCATCTATTGCCTGACCCCAAACAAAGACGACACCCTATGTGCTTACCTCAAAGAGGCGTTGGAGAAAGGACTTATCTGCCCCTCACAGTCTCCTTTTGGGTCTGCCGTGTTCTTTGTGGTCAAGAAGGATGGTACCCTGCGCCTAGTCACAGATTATTGAGCCCTAAACAAAGTTACCATTAAGAATTGTTACCCACTGCCACTTATTGACAACCTCTTTGATGCCCTGGGCGGCGCCACAGTCTTCTCCAATATTGACTTAACTGCAGGATATAACCAGATCTGTATCAAAGTGGAAGATATCCCCAAAACGGCCTTTTGCACTAAATATGGATCATACAAATGTGTGTGGTGCTCAATTTTGGTATGAAAAACGCACCATCAATTTTTGTGACCTTCATGAATGAGGTGTTTGCACCTAACATAGGCAAACATGCCTTATTCTACCTGGAGACATTATTTTCTATAGCCCCTTGGTAGAGAAGCACCACAAAGACTTAGAGGCAGTCTTTGCTACCTTGGCGCAACACAAGCTGCTAGCCAAGCCCTCCAAATGCCAGTTCTTCCATGAGCAGCTGCCCTTCCTAGGACACATAGTTTCAAAAGATGACATTAAACCTGAAAGTCAGAAGATCCAGGCCATCTGCAAAATGCCATGCCCAAAGATAAGTTGGAACTCCACACATCCTTAGGAATGGTTGCCTACGTACGTTGGTTTATACCTGACTGCAGTGTCCTGACTTCACCCCTGTTTGCCATAACTGGCACCAAATCCAAGTTTGTATGAACCTCCCAACAAGACCTTTGCTTTAGACGTCTTAAAGAGAAACTCACAACTGCACCTATCCTACAGTATCCCAAAAGCAATGGGGAATACCAAATGGAAACCAACGCCTCAGATACATCCATTGAGGGAGTACTAAAAATCAAAAATAATGATGGAAATTTCCTGCCTGTAACCTAAAAATCACAGAAACTGACAGATGGCAAGTGTTGATACCCTATACACAACAAAGAATTGCTTGCCATTGTACATTGTTTGGTCAAATGGCGTTGTTACTTAGAATGCCAAGAGAAATTCACTGCCCTGACTAACCACAAGTTGCTTATATATTTCAAAACCCAAGCAAATCTATCCCACTGCCAGGCCTTCTGGATGGAACTCCTGGAGAGATTCAATATGCTCATACAGTACAAGCCTGGTCCAGAACTCGCCATGGCAGACGCACTCTTGCACCTGCACGTCAGAGCCACAAGGGGAGAGAATGGGCTTGACCCAGACTGGCCCCTCCTGGTACTCCAAACAAAGGGCAAGGGCTTCCCCCTAGCACCACAGACATAACAAAGGAAACAGTCATTAAGAAAAAACACTTATTTACAGACGTGTATGGAACCCTACATCAAAAAATGTCCAATGAAACCACCATCCCTTATGTTCCCACACATCAGCGAGTTGACCCCATCCTATGTTATCATAGAGACCTAGGGCACATGAAAATCTGCAACCTCTATGAATTCCTTAAACACAAAGCATGGTGGCCAACTCTAATTGGGATGTCCAAGAAGTTTTCAACCAATGCAAAGTATGTGAGAAATTTGCAAAGAGCGAAACCCCACCTAAGTCAGTACTACCTATCTGCGTGCAACTGCCCTTAAAGGTGTGGGCCCTAGACATTATGGGGCCCATGCCAGGGAAACACAATGAGAAGAAGTAAATCATTACTGCAATAGACTTTGCCACACAATGACCAGTGGCACAAGTAGTAAAAACACATACAGGCAATGACGTGTGGTGGTTCATAGGGAAAGAAATCATCAGCAATTTCGGAAAGCCAGAACTCCTGATAACCAACAGAGGCAAAGAATTGACCTCTGAAGATACCAATGTATACCTCACCAAGAATGGGTTCCAGCACACGGTGATAACACCTTACCATCCTCAGGCCAATGGATGTGTGGAGAAGTTGAATGGCAGCCTCGTGCAAGCCTTGGCCAAGCTCATCACCAGGAGACCTGAGAAATGGTACAAGCAGCTACTGACTGTATTGCTTGTATGCCAGACTCATGTGAAAAGATCCACCGGGAAAAGCCCCTTTGAGTTAGTTTATGGCACACAGCCCAATATCATCCAAGCATTATCAGGACCCAAGCTGGAAATACCAAGCAAGGTTCCACCACGTTCAGACCCCCAGGTCATGTAAGCCAACAGCGTACAATCAGAAAGAGAAGAAAAGTGTTTGCAAAAGATATTTGTCCCCATCCAAAACAGACATGAGGTCGGCGACAAAGTTTGGGTCATGAACATCAACAAAAGTAAATTACAACCAGAGAAAGTAGGCCCGGCGATCATCCTAAAGGTAAACAAAAACTACACTTACTTGTGCAAGGGCTTGGTAAATGTAAACAAGACAAGGTCCTCCACCATGATTGCCTGAGACCCTGCAAGGCAAGACAGAAACAGTGTGAGACTGTCCTATCTGCCACAGAACAACAGTTAGTCCAGTATGACGCCTGGGCTCCTGACAACCTCCCTGACAACCTGTCCCCAGAGGAGGCTAACCTTCAGTTGGGGGGTGTCAAAACAGCAGGCTTGAATTGCCAGCAAGGTTTTGAGTAAGCAGGTTTGTGACCTGCATTCCAATTATCCAGTCACTCAAAGCCAGACTAGGAAGTCAACTAAAATTTCCAAATCCAACAACATGAACAAATGATGATCCCTTACAGTGGATACCTTGTTTTGAAGCTTGACTCATTACTAGGATCAAGCCACCCCCTTCACTATCCTACCGTGTGATCTATACAATCATGTTCCTGTTATCCATGACTCACATTAACTATATAATCATTATCTCTCAATAAAGAATATTATCTAGTTTCTAAATATTTTCCCCTTGTAACTCTGCTAAAACAGCACAGCTACAACAATATATTCCAGCTAGGATACTAGAAACATATTACTTTATGGGCTGCTGTAAAAGAGTAATGATGGGTGTAGTTGGCCTTGTTCTTTTGGCATCCCACCCACCACACTTGTCCAAACCTTCAGATGCAGATTGATTTCAGCAAGAAATTTATGTGCATTTATATGCTGAACATTACCTGTTTAATTATATACCAGAAGCATTTAAATCTAGATGTACGTCCCTAAATATTCCTACTGGTTGCATCCATATTGGCTTGAATTTATAAATGCTAGCATGGCATATCCACTCATCTTTGTCGAATACGACTTCTGATTGAATCCTTGATGGTCCTAAAACCACTTAAACTATTTTAGGGGTGTTGTTTATCAAATTTAAATCTTAATTCAAATTAAAGCTGTTCACGTGAGGATATGGCTACCCACTTCACCACATTGTAGCGGTAAATCATAAAAAACCTTAAAATAAAGTAGAGGGACAAATAATTGTTTATTTAAAGTGAAGCGAGTCCACTTTAGCGCTATCAGATAATGCTAACTAAGTTATTCGAATTCATCGAATTCGACATTAACACTATCACAACATTTGATATAAATTTTCAGTTTAAATGACACTTTTAAAAGGGCGATTGAAATCAAGGTGCTTTCATGTGAATTTGAGTAGTATGGGATCAAGCCTAAATTTCCAAAAAAAATATATGGCATAAGGAGCTCAACAGTATATTTTATCCCAGAACCCCAGCTATAAATTCTGATATTAAAATTTCAGTTCTATACTCTTTGTAAATAGTATAGTTCAATCCGAGTAGCGTCCTTCATTACCTAGTAGTTTTTACAATCTGGTTAAATTTAAAGCATTAAACCAAGGTAAAAATATCTTAAGCAACTATCCTCTCTATTTCTTGAAAAATCAACCAAAAATATCTAAAGCTTACATGGTGCTTCTATTTAAAACACTGTGGAACTTTTCTACTTTAAATCTATTTCCTTTAAACCTGTTTTTTTTTACTTTGATATAAAATAACAACATAGTTCTTTATTTTTTTCGACCCTGTCTACTAACACTTGTTTTTAGCAGGGATGTATTTGAAGTCAGCTTCAATTTTTGAGCGGCTTCTCAAGCAAGGCCGCGATCAACTCCAAAAAGTCTTGAAAGCGTCAAAGTTGCCTTTGGCAGGGGCAACTCTTCCTGATAAAGCTCCTCTCAGTCTAACAAAGGAGATCTACTGGGTCATGGGAAATGAGGCTGCAGGTAATATCGGCAGGGCTATTATTTTTATTGATTCAGTATCCTTTTTAACTCGTGTAATTATAGTCTTTTTTTACTTCTTTGGTTTGATTTCGTTACATTTTTTGTCTTGTAACAAATCTTGCTTAAAAGTATGGTATTAGCACCGGAGCTTGCTTTGTTATTAGGTTTAGTTTTATGTTTCGGTTAAGCTTTAATTTATATATCAAAATGAAAGTCGTTTTTCGGTTTTTGAAAGCTTCATCAATCACAACTTTAAAGTTCTCTTAACGAGAATATTAATAATATTAGCTACTATTACTAGCACCATAAATTCAAGGATTGTAATCTTAGATCGATTTTCAATGCTCTCTAAAGCTGGAACTTTGTGTCTTAATATGGCTATATCCAATCAAATATGTCAATTTAATTGTTTCAGCTTTGGAATTTTCTCTAACATAAATTTAATTGGAAGTATTGTTTTTCGTTTTAACACTTAACTTTTCAATTCGCTGTAATATATATTTGATTATACATATATTATAGCATTTGTGTTGATTTTAGTTTATAAATACCTATTTTTGCGTCTATTAATAATTTAAAAATACTTATTGTTTCTCCTTTCGAAAGTTTTTTTTTGATATATTGACTATTGGTTAAGTCTATTTATCCCTGCCATTGAAACCATTTCGCTAATTTTACTGACATAATTTGCTTACGCACTTCTAGATTTAGACTCTATTGTTTCGTCAGTCTCATTTGCAATTCTCAAAGCGCACCTTAATGACAGCCATTCTTTAACCTTGCCTCTCATTAATTTGCCAAGAGATGATATAAATCTTCGACCTGAAGTCTTATATGTCTTTGAGCAATGCCAACTCCCCCATGAACTTTTGTTATTTATTGATGACCCGTTAGTCCTTGAGTGGGAAGAATTGACCGCCAAGGCTGGTTTCAAGAGTAATTTTATTCTAGTGGACCACAATCAGCTTCATTCTCGCTTTAGTGATTGGAATGGAGTTGTAAAGGCCATATATGATCATCATGTCGACGAAGCTGCTCACCCAAATGCTAACCCTCGTGTCATTAGGCCTGTAGGGTCTAATACTTCACTTGTTGTGGAGTGGTGGAAAAAGCAGCATGTTGACCCTCATCAAGATATCCTCCCTGACTTGGCACTCTTTATGCTTGCTCCTATCCTTATTGATACTGTTAATCTTAAAGGTGAATATGGGCGCGTTACCGATCTTGACGTTGAGGTGGCTGGAATTCTGCGTAGTTTAATCATTTCAGCATCTTTCAAAGGGGATGATATGTACTTCAAGAGCATCGACGATGCTAAAGTGAGCGTCAGTCATATGACACCCAATCAACTTCTTCGCAGGGATTTCAAACTTTGGACAACACCCATCTCCAATCGCCGTCTAGGGATTGCTTCTATTGTCAACTGGGCTCTAAGAGATTGGGTTGATTTCCATTCTCAAAGTCCTGAATCTAATATGATTAAGTTTGCATCTTTGCATAATTTGGACCTTTTGGTTGTGATGGGCTCAAAGCAGTATCCCTCCAAAGATCCCTGCTTCAGAAGAGATTTATATTTTTACACCCCTGATCACATAGTATCCGACCATTTAGCCAAAGAGCTCCCTCAGATGTCTGAACTGGGATTAATTCCGACTTCAATTTCGACTCAACCTGGATTCGCTTTCTATGATCAGAGTGTTGTTTCGGCTTCCCGTAAAGTCACATTTCCCATTTTTAGAGATTTGCTTGATGAGATACCTGCCTCCAAACCCCAATAGCCATTTACTCTTTTGCATCAATATCCTTTGTCAGATCAGCCCCAAATGTTCAATACAGCCTTAACATATACTCTTTCTTTATTTTATCAGCTTCTAATACAAAAATAGCTGATGTTAGCTTTTTCTTAAATCCTTGACCTTCAGATACGTGTTTGGATCTATAAACAAAGCTTGCAAGTAAAATGCAATGGTTTCAACCGTATCCAGCACAAATCTTATGCTCAACATGTTGATTTAGGATCCTCCATCACATAGCTAAATCTTTCCATGGTGGGTAGAGTTGCTTGGGTCATCCCTGGACAGCTACTAGAGCTTAGCTTTTAAAGCATCAGAGACAAATAAAATCAAGCCAACCAAGATCAAATCCTGCCGAGAACTTGAACCGAATACCAGATCCGTGACAACTTACAACTTGTCTGGGTTGAGCTAATCTTTCCAAGCCGGCCCACCTTTGTTTGCCTCTACAGCTTTGAACGCCTCTGTATGCTAAAAACGTCACTGTAAACACGCTACCTTGAACCAACCTAAAACAATGGTTAGGTTGTAACTGGAATCGATATCCCAATCACCACCGTATCTCATGATACATAGGGGTGCTTGACCAGTCGCCCATGACAGGTCTAGCGTCATAGCCCCCTCGATCCCCTCAATAAAGCAGAGGATCATATTTTCCTATAAGGAGCAACCCCAATTTATGATAATCCCTTAAATGACCTCATCCAGTACAGATTCAACAATTATCTAGATCACACCACCTGTGCCACCCCCTAGTGGACCAATGGCTCACTAAATCAATTCAAGGATCCCCATTACTTTCAATAGAGATCATCTTATCCCAACCCCCATGTTTCCCCCTTTCTGGACTGTTGCATTCCCCAACCCAAATACTGAACTATAACTAGTTCAGCTGCAATAATTATCTGCAAAGTTATGCATATATTGCAGATTTACTATTCCCAGCAGAGTTGCAGAAAGAAGAAGAAGATAAGTATGACCTGATAGTATCTTTATTTAGAAAGAAAGGGGTATACCATGCAGGTTGCGGACTTCAGGGTAGGAAGTACCCCTGCCATAGTGATGCTAAGCCAGAAGATAAATTGATTGGCACCAGTATCTGGTATTTAAACACCATGATATCTCAGCAGGGAGGTGTGGCTTGATGGATATCAAATTTCAGGCTATGAAGGTTGAAACTGAGTAGTAGACCTGTTTCTGTGTGGTGATGTGAAAGGGGCTAAACTAACTAAGTTCAGCTCATATCCCAAAAAAACCACCAGGACAACATCCAGTTAGCAACTGGGATGGCTGCTTGTAGAGACGTCCAGAGGGACAAGGTAGAGGAAAGGCAAGGAAATAAGGCATTAACCACCATGAGGAAAATCCTAGAGAGCAGCCAGAGGGATTTCTCTGAGGGAGTGGAGGCTCCTTGAAGAGGGCCTTCTGGTCTTCTTCATTGGGGTCAGGAGGTCAAGCAAGATCACAGAGACTTCTGCCAGGGGCCTTCTCTTGAGTGCCGGAATCTGAGGCAGATCATCCTTGGGGATCAAGCCCTAGACCAGGAAATCACTAGAGGCCACAAAGCTCTTCATCTTTCCTGGAAAATTGTCCAAAGTGGAAAGGATGTGCATGGGGTTATACTTGATAGAGACTATAGAGTTAGATAAATATTCCAAAGAGTTGGAGAAGTAGATCAGAGAAGAACTAGGACCAGGGCCACCAAAAACACTAAAGATTTTAAGAGAGGTGTTGCAACTGAACCAATGAGGATTCAGTATTTGAGTTGGGGAAGATAACAGTCCAATAGAAAGGACAAGAATGAATAGAATAAGGTATTGTTTATTGTAGAATATTGTGATTAATATATTATGTGAGAAAAGCCACAAGGCTACAAGGGGGTGGCATAGTGGCGTGTTCCATTTAAGGTTTGAAGCCAAGGAATAACTTGTGTGGGGATCAGCAGGTCGAATTGGTAGTGCTCCTAATTAGGAGGAAGTGCTTGCCATTTGACATTGCCATCAGATTGGTTCATGTCGTTAGACACATCAAGGGGTGACTCATTGAGCGCCCCTTGTGTATTGTAAGATACGTTAGCAGGCAAGTCTGGAAACTTGGTTGCAACAGAGGGATGATAATTTCTGGAATCCTCTTCAAATTCTGTATGTAGAGGTGAAATTTAGAGGCCCTGGAAGCAAGAAAAAGTTTTTAGCTTGCTGCTACTTGCCAACAGGATTTTTTGACTTTAATTAAGGTAAGGTTGACACTAGGGGGACCACAGTGAGGTTTATTAAGCAACAGGAGCAGGCAAGGGGGATTCCTACTTTTGGTTTTAGCAGAAACCAACTTGACGTAAGATTTTATAAAGAAAACTAATCCTAACCCCATTGGAGTAAAAGGCAACCACCAGCATTTAAACTTTCTACATTTAACATCCTCCATGTCAACAATCCCCCCCAAAAATTTGTATTTTTATTGTATGCTTATTGATTTTTTACCTTAAATGATTGTTCCTAGTGTTAAAAGTTGAATTTAATTTTAATTTTCAAGTTTTAAGTAAAATTGTAAAAAATAAAGCCAAAATAAAATCTGGGATTGTCACCATGAAGGATGCTACATTCAGACAGTTTAAACTCTGATGGTTGCTGAGTAAACAGCTCTGGGCTCAAAATGGATAGAATATTGATGGAATCATTAACAGTTTCACTAGGGTCCAAAGAAGGCAACAGGAAGGCCAGCAGGGAGTTCTGGAGAGACTGGGTGGTCTAGGCAAAAAAGAATTATAAAGTCAAGGCCAAGAAAGCCCTGTAAAGACACAATAATGTTTAAACCCCAAATTTTAATATCTGAAATTGGCAAATAAGGGACAAAGGGGCCCAGTTTTCACTTTTAATGCAGTTCATCCAAGAACAAGTACCCCATTATGGGACGTCAGACTCAGAATGGGGGAGTGATAGGTTGAAGGTCAACTCTTTTGACCCTGGATCAGGAGGTTTAGAAGTCTTCCGGCAACAGTGGCCAGGTTGACAGTGGCTGCTGTTAACTCAAAAAGGTAATAGTACTAATGATTTTGCTATATGCGCTGGCTTAATTCCCATTTTTAAAGCTTTCAGGGATGTTAACCCAGAAAACACACCAAAATTGAGGCCATTTTGACACAATTTAATATTAGTCTTAATTAAAATTTCATTTCAACCCAAATTTTTCTTTACTTTTATCAATAAAAATATAATTTTTTGCCAGGTTGTTTTCACAACGTGAAAGTGTCAATCTTGACACTTTTTAAGCCTAACTTATGTTTAATAACAAAACTGAAACATCTACAGTAAAATATTATAAGTGCACTTAAAAATATTTTTTTATTAAGTTAATATATAGAAATAGCTATAGCTTATATGGCAGTCCATTGAAACTTTCATCTTATAAATCTATCTGTGGCACAAAATCTGGCTTTAATATCATAAATGGATTGGTGGCTAGCGGCAATCCCATAATTTAAGCCCATTTTACTATGTAACTTACCAGAGAATTTATTATCAATAATAATGTCAACAATCAGAAATGTTATCTATTTGCTTGTGATCATCCACTGGGGTGGATTTAAGCAAATTATAGTGGCACAAATAAACCTAAACTACTTTGCTATTACCTATTGAGAATGTTGTTTGTGGTGAAGTTGACACTTTACCTTTCTCATTATTTTAACCAATGTGTTAAAAAAATTTCAATATACAAAATGGTAAATATCATATTCCCACCCCAAAAAATTATTTTTAATGAAGATCTTAACATCTTCAATGATTTTTGAGCTTATTTATATTTTATTATGTTAATAAAATTACACTGAAAACAGGTAATATTTGCTGGTTTGCTTAACTTTAATTAAGCGTACTATGAAAAACTATAGTAATTTTTTTAAAAAATGTTGACAGTGCCAATGTTGTCTTTGATATTGTCTACATTTTCCTAGTCAACGGTGTGAATTCAGCATATTTTTGCTAATTGTCTTTTATAATGTCAACACTTTCCATATCTCACATATAAATATTTAAGTTTTACATAATAAAATCATCTGATTTTATTATGCTGTATTTTTACCTTTTCTCTTTCATATTTTTTTGCTTTTTTATATAAAATTTTATCTCTAAAGCTCCTAATTTTAGATATTCTTTTACCTTCTAACTTGTTGTTTTAAACTTTAATAAAATAAAATTTTCTACACCAGTTTACTAGTTTTAAATTTCAATAAAAGCCTTAAAAGTTTAAAGCTTATTTATGACGGGCTTAAAGTTATTTTGGATTTGTTTTTTAAATAAATTTCTTTATTTAGAACCTTTTACTTATTATTTTAGTACTATAATACTAATAAGCAGCAGAAGGGCATCAAGTATCCCTCAAAGGCCCCCAAGATCCAAAGCAAAATCCAGCATCAACCAAGAAGGCTGTCTCCAAACCCACACCCAAGCCCCTCCCCAGGCTCTCCCCTGAGCAGAGACAAGTTCACTCCACTGGGGATGAGTAATCAAATGTGTTTCTCACATATCATAGTTTTTATAACTCTACATCTGATGAGAAGCCCACTAAGAAGCAGTATCAAGCTCATAAGTCCCCACCTAAGGATAAGTTTTCTGCACATAAGGAGCACCAGATCAAGCCCCCTTATTCTCCCCCACCAAGCTTCTCTGGTGCCAGCTCATCTGGGGATGATTAAATTCCCACCTTGACTACTTCCCAGGATTTTGCCATATTCCTGCTGGTCCTTGGGACCCTTTTGTGACCTACAACATTTGCAATGTTGATGGGAAGTTCAAGGTTATTTCTTCCTTGTCTAAGTATTTTCCCATAATGAGCGTTAAAGTTGGGCCAGACATGGTGGCCAATGGTTACATTTTCTCTTGTAAAAATTTCAACCAGGTCTTCAAGATCCACCATTACACCTGTGAGGACCAATCTTGCCCAGTGCAGCACAACATTGAGCACTGGGATAAGGTACAAACCATTAAGGGCAAGCATACCTGTATAATGCCAAACACCACCATAACACACCTTCTCAAGTGGTTTCTGATGCAGGTGATACCCACCTCAAAACATCTTTCCCACACACAGCTGACTGTGCTTGCATTTAAGCATCTCTTCCCCACCAACTGCAATAGGTTACCAACACATAACAAGTTGATAAAGTTTGTAAGTAATAGGCGCCAAGCTCTAAATTCCCTTGGACAAGAGCAGCACTAGAATCAAAGACCTGGTACATTTCAATGCCCCCAAGAAGACAGATGATGGAGAAATGTTCCTGCTCCATTAAAATGGGCATAAAGTGAAAGATGGGATTATATTTCAGGAAACCAGGCATAAGAAGAAGCATTAGGTGACTCAGGACAGAGTACTGCTGGGCCAGTGGGTAATGCTCACCTAGGATGGGTGCTAACTTGATCATATAGGATATGTATTGCCCAAGTAAAGACCATAGCCCAGAGTTGGACACTATAGAGTCCACCAATCTTGTCAAAGTAATATAGAGTACTCCAAACAGTTGGGTGGACATGGTCTTGGTGGCAGTGGTAGGTTCCATTGCAGTTGGGTTGCGGGGTTAAGGGTGGAGCCATGGGGACAAAGTAGGCAGGCAGATAATTGTACTTGTCTTTCTACAATTTTGGCAGCCTCATGTACCACTTTCCTTCATGTCCTATAATTTTGGTCTCTCTATTCCTTGCCAAGGGGAAGGCAATGAGTATGTTCTCTAATTTGAACTCAGAGTAGACGGAGTTGGGCGGGTATTTGGTAAAATGCACAGGTCTGAAGGGGGCTCCAGGGGGACAGTATAGTGCCAGAAGTGGATTGGCAGGTTGGTCTCTAGAGGGGAAGGTCATCTGGTTGTCTAATTGACTGGAGTTGAGATGAAAGATCACTAAAACTAGATAAGGTAAGATTTTTTTGAACCAAAGGTTCATAAAACTTTTTTATTGTAAATGATGATAGGATCATCCCCATACCGCCAGAGTTCTTATACCAGATGATGTTGCTACTTCACTTTTTGGGGACTTCAGTTCTGGTGAAAATTCACTGACAGGACATAGATCTTGGCTTTTGTTTTTGAGGGTGGCAGATCCTGGTTGTGCTTACTATGGTGAGCAGAAGTGGTGATGCTTTGTTCCGCTGCTGTTGTTCACTATATCACCTGAGCCGGCCAATTGCATTACCCATTCTGGACTGGAGACTGGCAGCAGCTAGTGAGAATTGGCAGGGCTAGCAGTAGACCTTGTCTTGTCCTCCTTTAGGCAAGCTACAACTTCTGTGTAGGTCTGAGTCTTTGGTGGCACAAAGTTGGTAGCAATCTGGTGACCATTCAGGGAATCAACCTTAAGAGTCTGGCAGATCTTGGAGTAATTTAACAACTCAGGTTTGCAACTCAACAAGTTGGCAGGTCCCTGTTTATCCTGAGTGACTCAATTTGCCTTTGGAGGATCAGGGTTTGATTCTGGGTTTTCCAATCTGATTTCAAACTTTCAGTCTTGATATTTGACAGGCTGGCAGATTCCTGTCACTCCTGATTGGGGCAAGGCATCTCTGGCAGCCCAGGGTTTGGCCCAACTGGCAGTCTGGCAGGTCCCTGTCTACCCTGGTTAGTGCAAGGCATTTCCTGAGGGCTGAGGTTTGATTCCTGGGTTTCCAATACAAGGTTTGAAATGTCATTCATGACATTATAGCCTTGCCACAACCCAAAACCTGGAGCAGATCAATATTGCTACCACTTGGTTGTACAACAGCACATTTGCAATCTTCCCTAACCTTTTCAAGCAGCTTTGGGTCCTGCACGGCAATTCAACGTACAAATTATCCCCTTTGTGTTCTTTCTTATTCCTGGTGCTAAGACTTAAGTCTACCCCAGAGCCTTCAAGATTGTCCAGAATGCTTCAATCTCCCCTCCAGTCAACAATCTTCCCCTGCTCTCTCATGCTACCAGAGCAAATCCTTTCTCTGCCAAGAAATATGAGCCTGCCCAGGCTGCTGAGCAGCTAGCTCATGCACACTCAATTTGGCCAAAGGTTATAATCATGGACTTTGAGCTTGCTCAGTTTAGAGCCTTTAAGGCTACCTTTAATGAAGAAGTTCAGGGCTTCTTCTTCCATTTCAGGCAGGCCCTCATAAAACATCTCAAGAGCAAGAATGAACTCTTCAGCAAGTATCTTACTGTAAATTCAGAACCTAAACATAAAAATGTGGGATTGTCAAATCCTTGGTCCAAATTTCAAATCATTTTTGCGGGAAAATCCGCTAAAGAAAATTAAAATATTTAATAAAACCAACCATTTAATTTGACTTTTTTGATTTATTTAAATTGGCAAATTTTGAATCCCTTGAGCAGATAACTCAACTAACAAAAGACAAAACACAGCAAACAAATGCAGAATACATGAATCAGAAATGCGGGATTCTATGTACAATTTGAGATTTCCTGTATTTCAAACAAATCATAGGCATCATGTAAAAATTAATAAATATGAAATTGTGGGATTGTCAAATCCAAGAACCAAATTTCAAATCAAAAATGTGGTGAATTTGAAATAAATAAAAATTTATGGGTGTCTCAAAAAGGATGCTAAAGGATCTAGAGTGGATTTGTGCTAATTCTTTTAGGAATCATAGGTATTCTCAAAAATCACCCTATTCCAGTTTAGGACGGCTAAAAATTAAATCATAATATTCACTGGCTTAACATACTTAACAACAAATTTGATTAAAATATGCACTCATCTTATTGAGTTTAATTTTTTAATAAAAATTTATTATGCTTTATTTCAATAAAAACCAAGTAAACAAGCTTTTCCCTGGCCTTTGATAAGGAGCACCTTTTGAGGAAGCTTCAAATATAGAATTAGGAAGAGAAGAAGTATATTTTATTGGATAATACTTTAGACTTATATAGCTTTAGCTGTGGCAGGGATTTAGTTGGATCAAACCAAGGGGCTGGTCATGTGCTGGATGGGTTCAAGTTGCTGGATACCTGGAAAGTCATGTGATATTGGTTTGGTGCCATTTTGGGTATGTCAAATGGTATATTGGAAAGGCACCAAATTGGGCAATGACTGGATGTTAGGTGTGATGGCAATAGCCAGAATACTTGTACATCCAGACCCTTGACACACCCCTCCCTTAAGGGGTTACTTGGGTACATCAGGAGGGGGCTTTGTCTTGACGGCTGCTGCCTGATGTTCCTGGAGTTGTTTATTAGTGGGCACCAACTGGGTTGAGTGTTCCCCTTTGCTAGGGCGGAGGCGAGATCTGTGATACTTTTTGGTGATGGGCTCTTTGGCACCCTGGAACTTAACCAGGTAAGTGTTCCTGTCTGGTTGGTATCTGATGATTCTTCCTGGTCCTCTGTGTACTGAGTCTAGCTTCTTTCTGTTCTCAGCTAGGACCCAGACAGGGGAGTTGATGGGAAGTGGGTCCTCTGTTGGGGTTACCTTTTGGGTTTTGAGTCTCTTTGTTTCTGCCAGTTTGGCTTTGAGGCATATGTGTTGTAGAGCTGGTTTCTGTTCTACTGTGGGAGAATTCCCCGGGGGGATCTTCACATACAGTTGGTTGTTGCAGGTGACTATTTCTGGCTTGTATCTGTATGTTAGTTCAAACGGTAAGTAGCCTGTCCCTTGATTAGTACAAACCCGGGATACTAGTGATACATGTTTCACATAGAGTGGCCATGTGTCTTTGGCTTTGACATCCATTATTTTCTCCAGGGTTCTGATAAGGATGCTGTTCAGGCGTTCAACTCTGCTGTTGGCCTGTGGCCTGTAGGGCAAGGTTGTGGAGTGTTTGATGTTCTTTGTTTTAGATTGTTGTTTACTATGTGGCCTGTTAGCTCTTTTGCTCCATCTGTTATGATGTAGTCTGGAGTGCTGTAGTCTTCTATGATTGCTTTATTGATGAATTGATTTATAGTTTCCGCCTTGTGATCTTTTGTTGCCCAGCAGATTGGCCAACATGTGGCAAAGTCAATGGCTACAATTAGGAAATGTTGATTTGTTTTGGTTTCCAGGAAGGGTCCCACTACGTCTAGTCCCCAAACCTTAAATGGTTTGGGGTCAGATACTGGGTTGACTGTTGGCTATGGCGCCTTGGTGCTGGCGTATTTTTCACACACTGTGTACTTCTTTAGAACATCAATTATGTCTTGCTTCAGGTTGGGCCACCATACTATCTCTTTTAATGTGAGATATAGGTTGTTAGCCTTTGTGTGTCCTAGCAGACAGTGGTGTCTTAGTATAGTGCCGACTCTTTGTGCGAGTGGAATGTATGGAATGTGTTTATCCTTGATGATTCAGTATACCATGCCATTTGATATGTGGAAATGTTTTTTCATTCCTTGCTAGTGTATCATGGGTTAGTTGATGTGTGGAGGGATCCTTTCCTTTTGTCTTTTAATCAGTGTTGTATAGGTTAGGCCAGTCAGGGTCCAGATGGTCAGGGTGATCCTCTCTTGGCTGGCATAGCCTAGAGAGAGCATCAGCCGTGACCAGCTCTGCCCCCTTTTTGTATTGGATGTCCAGGTTAAGCTGTTCCAGCAAGGACATCCATTTGGCTTTGTGGTGTGCAAGTGTGTTCTGAGTTTTGAAATAGATTAAGGATTTGTGGTCAGTTAGCACTCAGACATTTAAGTGTCCTTTGAGATAATATCTCCATTTCTTGCATGCATGATATATTGCTAGAAATTCTTTATTGTGTATTGGGTACCTTTGCTCAGTGTTTGTTAGCTTTATGCTTTTGTAACATGCTGGCAGGAAATCTTGCTGCCCTGGCTGGAAGATGCGTAGGACTGCGCCAATGGTGGTGTCACTAGCGTCTGACTCAAGCTTGTAGCACCTGTTGTTATTAGGGTATTGCAAAATTGGTGCTTTGATTAAAGCTTGTTTTAATAGCTGGAAATTCTTGTCGCATTCTGAAGTCCAGATGAATTTCTTTTTGGCATTACCTTTGGTTAGGTCATTGATTGGTGTGGTGAGCTTTTTGCAGTATTTGATGTATTTCCTTAGGTAAGCTACCATACCAAGAAAGCATCTTACTTGTTTCACGGAGGTGGGGCGTTGCATGTTATTTATGGCTTTTATTTTATCTGGGTCTGCTTTGATGCCACTGTCAGAGACAATGTGGCCCAATAACAGCAGTTCCTTTTCCATAAATTGGTACTTACTAGGCTTAGTGTATAGCTTGTGCTTTGCGAGTTGATCAAGTGTCTTGCAAACATGCGTGAGGTGTTCCTCTTTTGTTTTTGAAAATATGATGATGTCATTGAGACAACATAATGTGTTTGAGAGTATGTTTAGCGCCTGGTTCATCATGGTGACAAATGTCACTGGGGCGTTTGTCATCTCAAAATTCATTACTTTACATTCAAACAACCCAAATTGTGTGCGGAACGCAGTCTTTGGTATGTCTTTCTCTTTAACTTCACTTGGTTATAACCAGATGTGAGGTCAATTTTTGAGAAAGTTTTGCTCTGGAGAGCCTTGCAAATTGGTCTTCTATGAGGGGAAGTGGGTATTCATTTTTTACTGTACTTGTGTTTAGTGCTCTGTAGTTAGTAACTAAGCAAAGAGATCCTTCTTTCTTCTTTACAAAGAAAACTGCTGCCCCCCACGTGGATTCAGACGGACGGATGAATCCTTTGGCTAGATTGTCCTTGATGTGGGCTTTAAGTGTTTGGGTCTCCATGGGAGAGAGTCTGTAGAGGGGTGCAGGTTTGGGCATGGATTTGCATAAGTTGATGCCATGTTTGACCTCTTGTTTGGGGGGTAACTCTGTGAGTTCTTCCTTGAATACATGAGTGTATTCATTTAGGAGTGCCGCAAGTTCTGGGCATTGGATCTTTTGCGTTTGTATATTATTAAATTTGGAGTACCTCATTATGTGAAGGGTACTGTCTTTGGTTAGATGTTCAGAGTCATCTTGATTTATGACTTGAACAAATATTGTGTCTCTTAGAATGAGGTTGTTAGGTTATTTGAGAATGTTGAAATTGACTCCATTGCGTTTAATGGTCATGGTTTTTGTTTTCCAACATACGCTGAGATTCACTTGGGTGAACCAGTCAATGCCTGCTACAATGTTGTAGTTTATGTTGTTCATTAAATGTACTTTGATGGACGTTTGTATGCCTTTGAGGTCAATTCTTAAGGGTGTTGTTTTGCCTTTGAGCAGAAATTTTGACTTTTCTGCCATTCTAGTGTATTTGAAGTTGGATTTGACAACTGGTATTTTGTACTTGGTTACAAAAGGTTTGCTAACCATAGTGTTGTGTGCACCATAGTTGAATAAAATTTTATGTGTATGAGATTTATAAGTGAATGGTTAGACAATAAGTTGTGAGTGGTCTTTAATTTATACGTTCATAAAAATGGAGGATTGCAGGACACGTGGGATGCAAACAGCAAAGTTTGTGCCTTGGTACTTCTTCTTGTCAAGTTGGGGAGAGACAGGGGCACTTAAGACTTTTCCCCCTCCTCTTTTCCCTGTTCCTCTGTTTTGAGACCTTCAAGGTCAGAGAATGTGGGATCAGATTCATAGCGGGTTGCTACTTCAGCATAGTTAACTTTGGCAGTGTCCTCTTTCTTGGGACGGGAGTGGTTTGCGCTTTGGCTGCAATTGCCATTGTTACAATTGGAGTTGCCGTTGTTATGGTTAGTATTTTGGCATTTATTGCCATTGCTGTTTTCTCTGCCATTGCCGTTTAAGGAGCAATTGCCGTTGTGCGCAGCATATTCCACTTTGGCGCGTTTCTCAGCGCGCTTGGCTTCAGCAATGAGCACAGACATGGAGGTATTTGCTCCTGGGTGGATGAGGGCAGCAACAGAGGGTTTCATTCTGTTGATGAATGATGCTCTGGTGTATACGTTGTCAGCTTGCACTGGGTTTTAGATCTTGCAATGTATTTCTTCAAATTCCTTGGCGTAGGCTGTGATAGTGGTCTTTTGATGAAGATCACTGAGCTGTATTGCAATGTCTTGAAGAGATTCAGTGATGCAGAAATTGTGGGTGATGCTGGCTTTGAACTCTTCCCAGTTGTCAAGCTGGTTGTTGGTTTGTGAGCCAACCCAAGTGAAAACAGTTAGCTGCGGTCTTGTATAGGTGCTTGCTGGCTTCCTGGACCCATTTTTCATGAGGGATGCAGCTGGCGCAGAGTTTAGCGGCTGTGTGGTCTAGCTAGTTGATGATGTTTTCTTTGTTTTTGCCAAAGAAATTGTCAATACCAATGTATCTGGTGTTGGTAACTTCACCTGTGATAGGTGGTTGTGCTTTTGTTTGTGGTTGAAGAGAGCGCTGTATTGAACTATATTGGCGCATGCTTTGGGCATGACCAGACCTTCAAATATGATGCATCCCCTAGGAATATCTTCATTGATATTGTGGCACGGAAGTATGTTTTCCAGGTATCCTGGGATGTGGCCTGGTTGAGTTTGTGGGCAAAGGTGGGCAGGTTCTGTTCAGTCATTTTCTCTTTCATTGGCATGGTCAAAAACTGTAGTGCTACCAGTGATAAGGAGCGCCTTTTGGGGAAGCTTTTAATTTAGAGTTAGGAAGAGAAGAACAATATTTTATTGGATAATACTTTAGACTTATATAGCTTTAGCTGTGGCGGGGATTTAGTTGGATCAAACCAAGGGGCTGGTCATGTGCTGGATGGGTTTGAGTTGCTGGATACCTGGACAGTCATGTGATATTGGTTTGGTGCCATTTTTGGTATGTCAAATGATATATTGGAAAGGAACCAAATTGGGCAATGACTGGATGTTAGGTGTGATGGCAATAGCCAGAATACTTGTACTTCCAGACCCTTGATACCTTGATGAAATCATGCAGGGCTATGATGGGTCTCTTAACAGTGAAGCCTCTGTCTATGGCCACTCCCAACCCGCAGGACCCTCTGCAAGCACCACCCAGGAGTGTGCTTTTTCACCCGCATTCTCAAGCATAGCCCTGCTTGCCCATCATGTACAGGCAGCTGGTAAATCAAATTCTGTATCAACAATGGCATCTGGAACCAGCCATTTGAGCCATGGGGTCACCCAGAGAAACTGAAATCCAGAAACAGCCAATCAGACAACACTGTCTGGTTCCCAAGACAGACACATCCCACCTCCAGCCAATCAACCTGCAAGATGCAGAAGAAAGCTAATCACTCCAGAGATTGTACTTGAAATGGTCAAAAAGCAAGGGATGCTTATGTTCCTTGGGGAAATTGCAGCTGCAATGGGTTTTGCAAAATCCACTGTGGCTGCAAACCTGCAAGCCCACACCAACTGTGGCCCCCCTCCCAAGAAGACCCCAACTGGTGCCCGTACTTCAACCAAAGGTGACACAGCCCATCCCCTTATGATGGCCATTATGGAACGTGACCCGTGGATGCCCCTAGTCCAGGTACGTCTCCAGCCGGGACTAGACAGCATTTTCACCAATAAGAGAACATTGAATTTGTGGATGCACAGAATTTTGATTGCCGCCAGAATCTTATCTAATCAGGTTCTCAGTGGCCCTAGTTTGATGGATACCAACACCTATAATGCAACAATCATTAATTTTATTAAAGTAAGGGCAATGAGAGCGCGTAATGATGTCATCTTCTTGTTGTATGCCAAGATTTTTTCAAGTATCCAATATTGTGGAAAAAAGCGTATCCAATCTGACGTTTAAAAGCGCAGGACAATCTTGTATCATTTTGTTGAGGTTTTATTAGCAGTTTCCCCATTGGGTGTCAATTATTACTCATCAATATAAACACTGCAGATGAGTATGCTTACCAGACAGAGCTCAAGAACATGCTAGAGGAGTGGGCTACACAACAAGCTGTGTACACAGTTGTAATGAGTGCTGAGTTGGAACAGTGTGAGTGGTCAACCCAAGAAATCAAGGCTGCAGGGCATACCTGTTGGTCCTACCCCACCAATCACGCTGATATCCATCTTGCAGATGTATGTCTTTAAAATTTGGTTTGACTCTCAGGCACTCAAAGCCTGAAATCTACAATGAACTGTGCTCCTAAATTGAGAAGAGGTATGAGCCTTTCCCTTCTGTATTTGTCCAGGATTTATCAGACCTCATCATATTCTATGCAAATGATAGTGATAAGTCCAGAAAGGACTCCTGCCTTCCCCCACGCTCATCCATTTGGTTTGTTAAGCCCACATATGTGATAGAAGAATAATTTGAGCAATTGAAGCAATCCACTCTTTCTGCCTCTTCCCAGTCAATAAACCAAGCCTCCTCAACTCCCCTATCAAGACCAAGTCACCCACTTTCTAACCCTGACTTCCAAACCACCACCTATTCCCTCCCCACTACCTCTGATGCCGTCCCTTTCACAGGCGCAAATGATGGCAACCCACATTCTTCCCATTCCCCCCTACCTGTCCTTTGATGAGTAAAATAATTTTTTTCTTTGTGACAACTTGTTAAAATCAATATTATTTCTTACAATCACAATTAAGAATATTTTTATTATTGACAATCCCCATAATTAATAAAATGTTGTACATTTGATGTGGTAACATATGATTATTTGCATGAATATTTTTCACTATCAATAATAAATTAAGGACCACAAATGTAAATGTTATATTAGAATATTGCAGGTATGTGTTAAATCCTGATATTTAGATATTAAGTGCATAATTTAATGCATTTTGTTTAATAAAATTCATTGTAAACGGGGCCTTTTTTATTGTAATTTATTTAAACAGACTGTGTTTATATTAGAGAGCCAACAACACTTAGTACAAATATTGATAAATAGTGTATTTCACAGCTTGTATATTTGTCTATTGATAAAAATTCTCTAAACTTTTTTGTTGGATTTTGTGAGTAACAATAATGTAATGGGTTAATAAATTAATGGTAATAAACATTAATTTATTAATCCATTATATTATTATTAACTCAAAAAATCCAACTAAAAAGTTTACAGAATTGTTATCAATAGGCAAATATAAAAGCCGTAAAATTCACCATATATCAATATTTGTACAAAGTGTTAATGACTCTCTAATATAAACACAGTCCATTGAAAAAAATTACAATGAAAGAGGCCTCATTTACAATGAATTTATAAAACAAAATGCATTGAGTTATGCACATAATATCACAAACATAAGAATTGATGTCTAATTGTAATATTCTAATGCAAAATTTATATTTTTGGTTCTTAATTTATTATTGATGATGAAAAATATTCATGTATTGAAGGTAGTACTATAAAAACCAGTTTTTTGATGTAATTCAAACAAAATGTCAAATATTTACAACTTGATAAATAAATTAGAAGCACACCTGCAAAAGGTTGTTGAAATAGAAAAAAATATCAGGGAGCTAGTAACAGGAAAGCTGGGCAATGGAGGCCATCCACTAATCCAGTCAAAAGAAGATGCTCTGAATAAATTTGGAAATATTATAGATGAAAAGAAAAAAGAAGTGTTACTTAATCTACAGGTAGAAAATCTATCAAGTATGAAGTTCAATGATGCAGCCTACAATTTGTGGGAGGTCTGGCAAGGGGCCAAAAAAAATAATAAGAAAATCAATCTGATTGAAGGAACTGAAATTTCAAAGGAAATCAACACAAATGAAGAAGAAACCTATCAAATGGAAACAGATGAAAATGAAATACAATCAAGAAGCAGAAGCGCTTCAAGAAATACTGAAAATTTATCAAAAGAAAATCAAGAGGAAGAACAAGTAGCACAGAATATGAAGGAAGATAAGACCCAGGAAAGCAAATGAAGTGCAGCCAACACTCATGAAGTTTGCTGAAGGGGTGCCGGTAGCTGAGGAGGCCACAGAGGAAACAATAAGTAAGTTTTTTATGTTTTTCTTATACTTACTTTATTAATAACTAGGAATGGGGACAAGGTTGCTGAAGTGGCAGCCTTTATGAATAGTTGGTTTTACGGGGGTTACCAATCACTGGTAGCCCCTGTAATTCAAATAAATAAAAATGAAATAAATAAAATAATTCAAAATAACATCAATCAATATGCAACAAAAGATGCAATGAATAGAGAATTCAAAGTTCCAAAAGGAAGTTCAACTTGGGTCAGAGAAGCCTATGAAGTAGGAGCAAGTATCAAGTTCAATGAAATGATGGAAATTAAACTGAATGTCAACATGAATTTTAATGAATATATCTTTGAATGTCTTGAATGTTATCAATTTTCAACTATGAACACATATGAAATGAACCTGAAAAAAAGTCAATTTCAAGTTCCACAAGAAAAAATAAGGCAGCTATTTTCAATAATTTAATAAAAGCAATATCAAATCAAATAGGCAAGTATTCTTAGTCAATAAGATGAAACCTTTATTCATATACTTTGCAGAGGCATGGGTGGTTGATCCCTCTAAAATGCCCAACTTGCCTTTACTTAGATTTTTAAATACATCCTATATGAATAGATTAGTCACTATATTCAAGAAATTCTGCATATTTGCAGAAAGCTATACTTCACAGCAACTTCACCTTGCTGTTTACCTCAAGATAATCATTCACTACATAATGAAAGCCAATGTGAAAAAGCTGGAGGACATCCCCCTTCAAATGAACCTCTACCGGCTAGCACTGGACAAAATGAAGACACCACAGGGCTACTAAACCGTAAAGCATGTCTTTTATGGCTGTTTTATGTTAGCTTTGTTGTAAAGATACACTATACCTCCCAAGAACCAACTCCTAATCAATTTGCTTTTGCAACTATCTTTTAGAAGACGTTCAGCAACCACCGGGGTGCAGAGCGCCACCCCTCTTGCAATTGCATCCAGAGTTGTCCACCATGCACAGAAGAGTATGTGGTCCTAATTAGACGCAATAGCTGAAAATTTCATTTCAGGGTATAATACCCCAGAATAATTGTATTCCCTTTGCAATTTGCATCTCCCTAATAAATTATCTCCCCTTGCAATATAACTTTTATATTTATTTTATTTTTTAATTTATTTATATTAATATTTAAATTTAAATACTGTAAATTCAGAACCTGAACGTAAAAATACGGGATTGTCAAATCCTTGGTCCAAATTTCAAATCACTTTTGTGGGCAACTCAGCTGAGTGGAAATTAAAATATTTAATAAAAGCAACCATTTAATATGACTTTTTTTGATTTATTTAAATTAAAATTTTTGAATCCCTTGATCAGATAACTCAACTAACAAAAGACAAAACACAGCAAACAAATGCAGAATACATGAATCAGAAATGCGGGATTCTAATGTACAATTTGAGATTTCCTGTATTTCAAACAAATCATAGACATCATGTAAAAATTAACAAATCTGAAATTGTGGGATTGTCAAATCCAAGCATCAAGTTTCAAATCATAGTTACAAGGATTTTGAAATAAATATAATTTATGGGCATCTCAAAAAGGATGCTAAAGGATCTAGAGTGGATTTGTGCTAATTCTTTTAGGAATCATAGGCATTCTCAAAAATCACCCTATTCCAATTTAGGATGCCTATAATTTAGATCCTACTATTCACCAACTTAACATACTTAACAATAAAATAGACTAAAACATACACGTTTCTTTTTGAGTTTAAAATTTTTTAATAAAAATTTATTATGTCTTCTTTCAACAACAACCAAGTCAACAAGCTGTTCCCTGGCCTTGACAAAATCATGCAGGGCTACGCTGGGTCTCTTAACGGTGAAGCCTCTCTCTATGGCCACTCCCAACCCACAGGCCCCTCTGCAAGCACTACCCAGGAGTGTGTTCTTTCTCCTGCAACTTCCAGCATGGCCTTATTTGCCCATCACGCACAAGCAGCTGCCAACCCAAATCCTGTATCAACAATGGCATCTGGAACCAGCCATTTGAGCCATGGGGTCACTCAGAGAGCCCAGAACCCCAAAACAGCCAATCAGATGGCATTGACCAGTTCCAAAGATAGACACATCCCTCCCCCCAGCCAATCAACCTGCAAGATACAGAAGAAAATTAATCACTCCAGAGATTGTTCTCAAAATGGTTGAAAAGCAAGGGAAGCTTATGTCCCTTGGGGAAATTGCAGCCGCAATGGGGTTTGCAAAGCCTACTGTGGCTGCAACCCTGCGAGCCCACGCCAACTGTGGCCCCTCTACCAAGAAGACCCTGACTGGTGCCCGTACTTCAACCGAAGGTGAAAATCCCACCCTCTCATGATGGCTATTATGGAGCATGACCCGCAGATGCCCTTGGTCCAGGTACGTCTCCAGTTGGGACTCCACAGCATCTTCACCAACAAAAGAACAGTGAATTTGTGGATGCACAGAGTTGTGGTTGCTGCTAGAATCTTGTCCAATCAAGTTCTCAGTGGCCCCATTTTGGTGGATACCAATCCCTACAATTCAACTATTAGTAATTTTATCAAAGGAAGGGCAATGAGGGCCTGTAATGACGACATCTTCCTGTTGTATGCTAAGATTTCTGCAAGTATCCAAGACTATGGAGAAAAGTGTACACAATCTGAAGTTTATAAGTAAGGCCCAATCTTGTATTGTTTTGTTGGGGTTTTATTGGCAGTTTCCCCATTGGGTGTCAATTATTACTCAGCAATATCAAACACCGCAGATTGGTATGCCTATAGATGGAGCTCAAGGCCATGCTGGAGGAGTGGGCCACACAAAATGCCATGCACACAGTTGTACTAAGTGCGGAGATGGAGCAGTGGGAATAAACTACCCAAGAAATCAGGGCTGTGGGGCATACTTGTTGGTCCTACCCCATCAACTACGCCAACATGTATCTTGCAGATGAATGTCTCTAAAATTTTGGTTCCGCCCTCAGGCGCTTAAATCCTGCCACCTACAACAAACTATGCACCCAAATTGATAAGGGGTATGAGCTTTTCTCTTCTGCGTCCGTCCAGGACTTATTTGATCTCATAATCTTCTATGCAAGTGATAGTGATAAGTCCAGAAAGGACCCCTGCCTCCCCTCACACCAGTCCATTTGTTTTATCAAGCCAGTATACGTGACATAAGAAGAATTCAAGCAATTGAAGCAATCTGCTTTTTCTGCCTCTTCTCAGCTAACAAACCAAGCCTCCCCAACTCCCCCATCAAGATCAAGCCACCTGCCTTCCAACCCTGACCCCCAAACCACTATCCATTCCCTCACCACTATCTCTGATGCTGCCCCTTTCACAGGCGCAGATGAAGGCAATGTTCATTCTGCCCATTACCTCCCCTTCCCGTCCTTTGATTAGTAAATAAATATTTTCTTTGTGACAACTTATTAAAATTGATATCTCTCTTTCAATTCATAATTAATAATATTTCCTTTTTACATTATCAACATTTCCCATAATAAATACAATGTTGTACATTTTATAAATAGCTTAAAATTATGAGCATACATATTTTTCATCATCAGTAATAAATTTAAGACAATAAACGTAAATATTGCATTAGGATATTGCAGTTAGATGTCAACTATTGATTCTTAGAAATTATGTGCATAACTCAAAGTATTTTGTTTAATAAGTGTCACTGTAAACTAGGCCTTTTTCATTGTAATTTATCTAAATGGACTGTGTTTATATTAGAGTGCCATTAACGCTTAGTACAAATATTGATACATAGTGCATTTTACAGCCTGTATATTTACCTATTGGTATAGTAGTTTTAAAAGCTCTGGCAACAACCAAAAATACCTCAGATTTAAACAAAAGGACTTCAGATTTAAACAAAATCCAACTCTCAGGTTAAAATATACACGCTGTTAACAGGGTTTATTGGCGTTAATGGGCAAAATGAGTCAACACAGCAATGTAGGGCTCACACACAAAGCAAAACCATTCAAAATACAATCCAAAATACATTGATTCACAAAAAAAATGGTGTGTGTTGACTTTTGGTGTACATATGTTTACTATATGAATTAGTGACAAATTCACCCAAGCAAGGTGTTTCAAAACACAAACCAAAAACAAAACACAATAGCAACTCACTATGTAAACAAAATCACTCACGCAATGTGTGCAATGGATTGTAATCATGAATGATACAAAGGTATCTAAAATAAGACACAAGATCTGAAACACAAATTTAAAAAAAATTGGGTTGGGTGTTTGAATTTGGCAGTAAAATCTAGGAAAATGGGTGGATTTATTTTGAGTATTCTAAAATGGGCATTGTAAAACCAAAAACAACTAAATAAGAAATAAAAAGTCTATAATTGGGATATTGGGTGGGAAAAACTTTAATTAAATATCCATATTCAGATAAAAGTAAAAATTAAAATTAGGGAGTAACTCAATTGAAATTTATTTAATATTTTATTAAATTTTAAAATGGAAAGAACACAACAACAGAGCACCAATACACCCGTTGTGCACCGCAGTTGCGGTTGCCCCTGCGGGTCAAAGAATAGAGTTAGTGCAACCCAAGTGCCTACTCAAGGGGGAGATGGAAGAGGAGAGTTCCATAGTGACGCTGCACTGACACAGCTGGTTCAAGAAGCACAAGCTGCTAGGGTGCAGAGCATAAACCCTTGGGTCCCAAAGCTGACCTGGAAGCCCACTAAGGTTACCTTCACCAAGAAAGTTAGAGACAAGGAGGTAGAACTTACTTTGTATGTGTTTGACGTTGTGTACTGGTAAGAGTTGGTCCCGTCAGCAATGCTGAAGAAGGTGAAGCCTGTACTTGATACTAGCTACAAGCCCTACGTCAGTGATGGCAATCAGGAGGATGACAAGAAGCCTGAGTTCTATCAAACCAATGAGGGACAGCTGGTGTTAAAAAAGATTTCAGCCTTCTATACCAAGGTATCTATGCCCTGTGTTATGCCCAATGCCAACAAGTCAATCCCCACCGCTAAAAAGCCTGCCCAGAAGTGCATCCCCAACATCAAACGCATCATCCTGCTTAAGCTAATGCAGGAATTGGGTGATTACAAGGCGGCCGCGGCCCTTGTTGGAGTGGATCCCAAGTACGCCTCCAAGACTTTCAACAAGTTCATTAACATGGGTTGTGTCCTTGACGCGGAGAAATCCTTGCATGTTTATACCATGCTCACCAAGGAGCACAAATGGGCAATCCACCAGTGGATCACCTGGGACTAGGATCTTGAACTAGTAAATATAAAGGCCATGTTTAAATCTACTTTTGGGACTGAGGCCTCAATTTCCTTTTACTACCATCTGCTCAAGGGAATGTCTTTTTCCTGGAAAAAGCTCAGGGTATCCCCCTACAATTGGAATATCCCAGCCAAAATTGACATCCAGAAAAAATACGCATATGTGTACACTGCCCTTGAAGCCAAGGGGCCAGTCAAATTCTACTACATTAACAAAGCAGCATTTGCCTTGTCTATGCGCAATGCATATGGCTATGTCCCCAAAGGCTCCAATGACGGGATGGCTTGGTGTGCCGCAGTCTGTACCACAGCCTACTCAATGGTGGCTCTCCTTGGTCCAAAGGGGGTTGAGCTGTACAAAATGATACTGGGCTCCCACAACAGCTGTACCTTCCTATCATTTCTCTGATTGGTCCAGGAGCACCTGAGATGCACAAGCTCGGGCTTTGCCAATGTCATTGTGTTGGACAACGTTGGTCTCCACAAAGTGGCTGATATTCTTGAGGAATTCCCAATGATTGACACCAGCATTGCTGTGGGCCCACAGCAATTGGCCACAGAAAATTTACGCCTTTTCTTCCTCCCAGCCTATTCATTCCTAAGTCCCATTGAGGAAGTCTTTGGGTGGCTCAAGCAAGTTGTCAAGCAAGGAACCCCAACTGGGACCAAGGACCTCTTTAATTTGCTGCGGGCCAGGATCCACACCCTCCCAGCTGAGACCATGGCCAAATTCTATAGCCACGCTGATTTGTTCATCCCTGCATGCCTAGCCAAACATCCAATCACTTAAAGGCTTAGTGTGTCCAATTTTTTTATATTCTCTTATTTACTATTCAAGATTTATTAATTATCATTTTATATTTAGATGTTTCCACGCCTGCAATCACATTCAGAAGATCCATCAATAGATGTAAGTAAGTTATTTATTTTATTATATATTTCTTTTATTATGCCATCTGAGGTAATCCCAAACGCTCCATACAGGAATACACAAAAATATTTAAATCACTTTGGTCAAATAAATATAAAAATAGTTTTAAAAAAATTAAACATAAAATGTACAAGTTAGAATTTATTTTATTAACGTATAATTTTATGCTTTTATGAAAACTGTTTCTGCAATATATTTTGCAAAACTGGTTTGCTGAAATAAAAATTATAAAGATTTATTTTAATTAGAATACTATAAATTGTAATAAAATTTATTGGAATCATATTTTTATTGTGTGTGCCTGTAGTGGGTTTGTTGGTATGTACCCACCCTGCAATGGAGGTGGCGCACAACCTCCACTATCACACTGTGAACGGTGGATACACCCTTATTGAAATACTCCCTCCTGATGGTGAAAGACAGTAGGGTCAGGTGGGAGTGAAGCAGCAGCTTTTCAGGCGGGGCTACAAACCTGTATATCCCAGCCAGGACCAGGGCGTCTTGGATTATATGATCCACTGAGTTGTATCCAGGGGGGACCTTCTTCCTGTCAAGTGCAAGCCAGGCCTTGTCAATTCCCAGAAGGACCCTGTCCAGGTCCTCTACAGACGCGCCCATCCCAAAGTAAAATAGGAACCCCAGGTAAACAACCAGATGAAGCCTTTGCCCAGCAAAGGCTTCTGTGAACTCACACAGTTTATTATAGACCACGCTGATCTTCTTGTTGTGCCTGGTCTTTGCAAAGGTCAGCTCTGTGGCTGTAGGGAGCCCCGTCTTGTTGGCACTCCAGGCCAACCCAAAGTCAGCAAGGAGGATTTATGTCTTCTTGACAGCTGTTGCGTCTGCAACAGCCAATTTGCCCACCATGCGCCCAAATTTCTCCAATAGGTAAGAAATTGTATGCTCCAAGGGGTAGCAGAAGCAAGCAGCTGCATGGGCCTGGCCCATCTCTGGTACATTCTTGAATGGGAGCGTCATCAGGACGTTCCAAACAAGCTCAACAAGTTTACACAGTAAACTCCACTGAGGGATACTAGGTCCAGGCGGTCCAGTTGGGCATCCTTGTAGGCAGTAGCTGCCCACTCAGATGTCCCCTCGGCATGCGTAAGTTCTGCCAACGCCTCCTGCAACATTGGAAAGGTCCCGTGGATACGGTCCTCCAGCTCCTGCATAACAGGGGGGGACAGATACAATTGCTTTGCCACATGAGGGGCATAATTTGCATAAAAGGTGGCCGGGACAAAGGGGACCAGGACTCAGCGGAGTTTGCCGTCTACATTTTCTAAGAAAAAAGGTAAGTTTTTTGAAAATTTATTAACTTTGTTTTTTATGCTACCTTCTTGTGCTTCTTCCTTGCCCGCAGCCTCAGCCGGCTTGGCCATTCTTGATGCAATCAATTGCGCAGGCAATTTGGTATCCTCTGCCCTGGCACGCTTGGCAGGTTTGAGATGTTTACACATCTCTGGGTCATCAACCCAGACGGACAGCGCAGAAAGATTGTATGCCTTAAATTGCAGGCCCTTGACCACAGTTTTTTTTGAATATTTAGTAAGCACTTGATTGTCTTCTCTGGGGTGTCTGGTATTTTGGTCATAAGGGCCTTTGCAGACACCTGGTCTATTTTGTCCCCTTCAAGGACGGCAAACTTTACTTTGGCTTTGACCTTGCAGTCAATGTCCTTTTTTTGGCAATTGCCAAGCCGAGATCCTTCAGAAGCTTCTCCAATTCTCTCATTGATTTTTTACTAACCTTTTCATATGTTTTTATTCTTTTGCCCCAATAAAATCTGTATTATTTTGATACTGTTACCTCTTTGTTTGTTCCTTTTTGTTTTCCCATCTACTACGTTATCCCATCTTTTTACCCATTTTGTATATGTTTTACACTCATCTCAATATGTGTCATTTGCTTTGTTTTGGCATTGTTTCCTTGATTACCAGATTATTTTTGGTTCTTGACATAGCCCCTTGTGAAAATATTAACAACAATTTGGTGATCAGCTAAATTTGAATTAGAAAATTATAGTGTTAACTTTTTTTAGATAAAGTTGTTACTGATCTGAATTCAAAACCTTAATGATAAACTTTAAGCCAATCAGGAGCCAAGTGATAAAGTGATTGTTGTGACATAAAGGGTCATTCAATAATTATTTGGTATATGTGTCCTAATTAATATGATTGGCTGGATATTTTGCCATTGTACGCCATTGCCGCTGTGGCAAGTTGTTAGTGGACTAGTGCTAACCCAGCAGCTGATTGGGCACTAGTTCATCAACAACTTGCCACAGCGGCAATGGCATAAAATGGCAAAACATCCATCCAATCATATTAATTAGCGCACATGCATCAAAGAATTATTGAATGACCCTTTATATCACAACAATCACTTTATCAATTGGCTCCTGATTGGCTTAAAGTTTATTATTAAGGTTTTGAATTCAGATCAGTAACAACTTTATCTAAAAACAGTTAACACTATAATTTTCTAATTCAAATTTAGCTGATCACCAAATTGTTGTTAATATTTTCACAAGGGGTGTGTTAAAAGTGCTAAAAATAACTGTGTTATGGATCTAGATACATTGCATAGTAAATATATGATTTTATAGAAATAAGCTGAACATAAAGAATAAAACCAACTATAAACAAAGAAAACATGAACAATTGAAATTAAAAAAAGATAATATAAATAGAAAATGTTTGGTGACAGGGGTTTATTGGGGCGGGGAAGAGTGATGCCTAGGAGGCAGAATAACGCAGGAAGGAAGACATAGAGGCAGTGCTGGCCTGGGGGGTCTGGGATTGGGTGGGTTGGGCTTGCGGGTTAGGGGTGTTGGTGGCGGGGGTGAATGCAGGAGGATTTTCCTTGATGTCTGCCATATAACGCTCATTGTATTCCTCATTGATCATTGGCTGGATGGGCTGGTAAGTGGCAGTGGCCCAAGGTGGAAGGTGCTTATACTTACGTGATTGGTTGCCCATGTTCACAGAGGAAAACCATTTGCACAAACAAGTCAGCCACCATCTGGCGGCCAAAGAGAAAATTGTGGTCAAGGACCCCAAGATAGAGGTTTTTGAAAGCCTGAGGGCAGCGCTCCTGTAATGTGGATCCCATGTTAAAGAAGACATCATTGGCTAGATGGACGTCTGCATGGCCGGCAGGGTAGACTGAGGCCTGATGCCCATGTCCCTGGATGGCCTTGAGGGCGGTGGAGCTACCCTCCATCTGGTGGCTCAAGAAAACCCAGTACTTAGAATTCAAGCCATCCAGGAGTCAAGTAATCCACAGAGGATGTGGCTGTATGAGTAGCCATTGATGAAATCTGGGTTTGTCCAATAGTAGACAAAACCCTTGGCTGAAACAGCCAGAAATGCACCAATGAACGTCCCCTTCTTGACCTTCTTCCTTTTATTCTTGGCGGTGGCTTTTCCTTGCTTGCCAAAATCATCAAAAGCTATTGATAGCTTATAATAAGAGATGAACATGAAATCATCAGTTAGACTAGTTAGGCATCAGACCAGGGTTGATTTGATGGCGGTGTCATACAGGGAATCCTCAGCGCCATCCCATTGGTTGCCGGCAAAATTGGTAAGAACCTGTATGGAAGCCACCTTCCCATACATCCAGAGCTGCACCATGCGCTTAGAGACCCATATGTTATGATGCGCAAGCTGCTTCTGGACCTGGGTCAAGGGAAGCTTGGGATCCTGCTGGAGGAGGTCAAGCATGATTGGGTATGCCTCAGATATTTGTGACTCAGGGGCCTTCTTGGGCTTCTTGGCTGTCCTGATCAGATTCCCCCTGTTCATCAGGTTGTTGAATTCCCACATGACAATAGCTTGGGTAAATTGCAACTGGGCAGCAATCTGATCCCAGGACAGACCCTGTAGATTCAGTGCCACAATTTCCTGAAGAATTTGGGCAGTGATGATTTGTTGCTTGGGGCGCTGGGCCGGGGGAGCTGAAGCCTGATTGGCTGTAGGGGGGCAGGTTGGCTGGTGGCAGGAAGTTGTTCCAAATCAAGGTTGCCATCCTGATTGGTTGGTTGGTGGGCAGCTTGTGCAGGGGTGGGTATGGGAGCAGGGGCAGAGCTAGATACTAAGTGACTCTCAAACAAGTCAAAGCCATAGGGGTTGGTGGTCAGATACAGGTCAGCTTCCTTGTTACCTGCCTCAAAGGCTTGGGTGTAAACAGGTGCCTCCACGTTCTGAGCCTTGCTTCCATTGAAGCTGGCTTGGCTGCTGCTGGCTTGGCTGCTGGCGCCGTCAAAGATAATCTTGTAAAAACCATTGTAAAAAAACTAGGATAAAATCACTAACAGTAGAAATTTTAAAATTTAATGATTTATTTTTATTGTAATCTTGAGTCCATATTTGGAAGGTTCTCAAAACCTTTTCATACAAATCTGGAGCCATGAAAATGGATAAAATGCCTCTGTTCCTAAATTGGATAGCTGTTGATTGGCTGTTAAACTGTTATTTTTTCTATTTTAGGCTGCTCATACTACACATCTTGTGTGAGTTCATTTTGTTTTGTGATTGTGTAATCTTGCTTCTAGATTGCTCAAGTTTTGTTTTCTTTTAGTTCTTCTGTCAGTGCCTCATATGAATCCTGATTGGATTACAATATTCCGGAACAGCATCCATCCATTTTGCTTGTTGCGTCAGTTCATTTTGTTTATGGTTTGAACTACACTGCTTGATGTTTGATATGATTTTGTATAATGGGCTAGTGAAATTTTGTTTTTTGTTTGAAAGTCCATTTATTAACTGAAATTTTATAAATCAATTGAATCCTGAATCTTGCGTGACTTGGATTTTGTTTAAATCTGAAATCATTTTGTTTAAATCTGAGGTATTTTTGTTTGTCACCATAGCTTTTAAAACTACTGTAATAATTCTGTAAACTTTTCAGTTGGATTTTGTGAGATAATAATAATGTAATGTGTTAATAAGTTACTGTTTGTCTTCATTAATTGGCTTATTTTCTTTGCTGTGGTGATTGTGCATTTTCTGATATTTACGCACTAGTATCCAATTGGTTGGTTTCACATCAAATTGCACAGGCAATAGGAAATCAAGCTACCACCCCAAGACCAGATGTGGTTGGGGTGGTGGCTTGATTTCCTATTTCCTGTGCAATTTGATGTGAAACCAACTAATTGAATACTAGTGTGTAAATATCAGAAAATGCACAATTGCCATAGCAAAGAAAATCAGCCAATTAATGAAAACAAACAGTAATTTATTAACACATTACATTATTATTACCTTTCAAAATCCAACTAAAAAGTTTACATAATTATTACCAATAGGTAAATAACCATCCTGTAAAATGCACTATGTATCAATATTTGTACTAAGCGTTAATGGCCTTCTAATATAAACACAGTCCATTTAGATAGATTACAATGATAAAGGCCTAGTTTACAGTGATATTTATTAAACAAAATGCTTTGAGTTATGCACATAATTTCTAAATACTAAGATTTGACATCTAATTGCAATATTTTAATGTAATATTTACGTTTATTGTCTTTAATTTATTAATGATGATGAAAAATATGTATGTGTTGAAGGTAGTACTACAAAAACCAGTTTTTGATGGAATTCAAACAAAATGTCAACTATCTATAGCTTGATTAACAAATTAGAAGTACACCTGCAAAAGGTTGTTATAATAGAAAAAAATATTAGGGAAATAGTGACAGGAAAGCTGGGTGACAACGGCCAGCCACTAATCCAGTCAAAAAAATGCTATGAACAAACTAGGAAATATTATAGACAAAAAGAATAAAGAAGTATTACTAAATCTCCAGGGAAAAATTCTATCAAGTCTGAAGTTCAACAATGTGGCCTACAATTTGTGGGAGTTCTGGCAGGGGGCCAAAGAAAATAATAAGATCAAACTAATTGAATGAAATGAAGTTCCAAAGGAAATTAACACCAATGAAGAGTAAAATAACCAAATGGAAACAGACAAAAACAAAACACAAGCAAGAATTAGGAGCGCTTCACAAAATACAGAAACTTTATCAAATGAAAATAAAGAGGAAGCACAAGTTGCAAGAAAAATAAAAAAAATTAAGCCCAGGAAAAATTAATGAAGAGCAGCCAACGCTAATGAAGTTTGCCAAAGTGGCGCCTGTGGCTGAGGTCGCGGAAGTGGCGGCTTATACGCCGAGTTGGTTTTACGGGAGTTACCAGTCACTGGTAGCCCCTGTAAAACAAATAAATAAAAACCAAATTAATAAAATAATTCAACAGAATATGTTTAATTTTTCAAGTAGTGAAGCTAAAAATAGGGAATATTTACCACCTGTGGGGTGCTTGCCGTGGTTGAGGGAAGCATATGAAATAGGATCAAGTATCAACTTTAAAGAAATGAATGAAATTTGTGGGATATTAAATTAAAATTTGATGAATATATATAGAAAAGCCTTCAAAGATTCCCCTTCACAAACATCAACAAATATGAAAAGAATTTAATAAAAACTGTTTTTCAAGTTGGAACTGTATATATGAAAACTGCAATTTTTAATGAGGTATTTAAGGCACTGTCAAATAAAGTCAGGGATACAGTCATTTTGAATAATTTTAAACCTTTATTAATATTGTTTGCCAAGGCCTGGGGGGCTGATTCAAGTCAGGCGTCCCCCGGAACCTTCTTCAAGTTCAACCAAACATCCTATATCAATAGGTTAGTTCAAGCATTCAAAAAATTATGCATGTTCTCAGAAAAGTATAACTTGTAAAGAATCCACGTTGAGGTATACCTGGGAATCCTCCTTCACTGCATATTAAAAACCAATGTCAAAAAGTTGGAGGATGTGCCTATTCAAATGGATATTTGCCGCGTAGCCCTCAACCGCCAGAAGACACTGCGGGGATATAGGACATTTGAGCATGTCCTGTATGACTCATTTGCATTGGCAACGTTATACAGGTACTACGTGCCCCCCCCCAAAAAAAACCTACTAGTTGACTCACTCACCTGCCTTCCTTTTATCAAATGATCAACTACCACCGGGGTACAGGGCGCCACCCCTCTAGCAATTGCATCCAGGGTTGTCCACCACGTACAGAAGAGTATGTGGATCCAATTAGATGCATTAGCTGAAAATTTAATTTAGGGGTATAATTCCCCGGAATAATCACATTCCCTTTGCAATAAACACCCCCCCAATAAATATTTTCCCCTTGCAAATTAAATTTTTTTTAACTTTTTATATTTTAATACTAAAAGTTTAAGATTGAACTATGTAATATTAAAATTTCCCTATAAGAATTTTAATATTACATATTTCAATATTAAAATTTCAGTATCTAAAATTTAATATTAAAATTTTAATAATACATATCATAATACTTAAATTTTTAATATCAAATATTTCAATATTGAATAAATCACAATTTAATAAAAATTGTTAAATTTTGAATATTTTGACTTAATATTTAAATTTTAAGATTTATAATTATAATTTTACTTTTAACATTTTAATTTTAATTTTTAAATTATAATAGTAATATATAATTAGGTTGATAATAATAAAGGGACAGTTTAATAAAGTGAACATGTGTAATAATAAAATATGATTTAAAAATTGTTTATTTACTAGCGCGTCAAGTACAGGTTCATTTATTACATAAACAAACAAA
The DNA here is from genome assembly GCA_014839935.2 of Entomophthora muscae. Lineage (NCBI taxonomy): Eukaryota > Fungi > Entomophthoromycota > Entomophthoromycetes > Entomophthorales > Entomophthoraceae > Entomophthora > Entomophthora muscae. The sequence continues at coordinate 52,697 of QTSX02002268.1, forward strand.
GAGAATTGAATTTATCCGCATCATGCGGCCTGCTCCACTTATATTCTAAACAAATGATTGTTTAGGACTCAAATTACCTTTCCCTTGTAATATGATTTGATAAACATATTCAATATGCTTGATCTGCGTCCTAAGTACTAATTAGTAAGTAATATATGAAAATCATTGGTTTCTGTGTCGTGTGGCTATAGTGGCACTGAAATAACAAGGATCAGATGATGACTTGCAAGGTCCAATTTGTGGCTTAGAAAAGTCAAAGTACCAAAAAGGGCTCATAATTTAAATAAACTAATTTATTTCTGTCTTTTTTAATTTATTTATTTGTTAGTGCAAAAGCCAATAATAATATTCAGTGCATTATAATATAAATATATTCCTCATAACTAGTATAATTAATTTTACTTACCTTTTCTACATACTCTTATATGTATATAGTACAATCAAACGTCACATTATATATAAATAATAATTTTTGAGTCCTAATAAAAACAAACTAAATAAAATTAAAAACAAATAAAACCCTGAGCACCCATTTATCTGATTGGCTCGGAGGCCAGGGCTTTAGGGAGGAAGGATTCCAAGTGCTCATAGGAAGCTGCCACCACATCAGGTGGCATCGCAAATTGGCTGATCTCAAGAATGTTGAAGAGATCCTCAGTGTCCTGAGGGAGGCCTCGTTTCACCTTATTCTTGATCCAACCAAACACCTCCTCAATTGGATTCAGGAATGGGGAATATGGTGGGAGAAAGAGAAGTCTTATTGGGCGGTCTGCAAGGCGGTGGCTGGAAGAATGGCTGTTTTTGTTGATGGGGGGAACTCGGACACAACCAGATCCACTTTGTGATGCCCAACATTATCAAGCACAACAAAGTTGGTTGTGCTGCTGTAATTTATCTGAAGGTACTCCTTGACGGCTCAGAGAAAATCAAGAAATGTTCCGCTGTTATGGGAGCCCTTAATCATTTGGTATTGGTCCAACCCACAAGGACCAAGAAGCACAACCATTGAATAGGTCTGGGAACAGATAGCTGCACAATGAGCTACACCGTCCTTGGACCTCTTCTTGACTCACCCATGCCTAGACCTGAGTGAGGAGGAAAACAACAATTTGTTGATATAGAAGAACTGGACATTCCCAGTCTCCTTTAGTGCCAGATATGCCTCGGCATGAATGTGTCAATCCTCAATGGTCTTTTCACTGTTCCTATTATACGGCAAAACTCCCAGTACTTTCCCAGAGAAGCCCAAATCAACCATTTTTTGTAGACAAGGGTTTTAGAAGCAGAAAGCCTGAACTCCGTGGTGAGTATTGAGTGGATAGCAAGTGTGTCCAGGTGGCAATCCTTGGCTACCCACTGTTTTATTGCGTCAATGTGAATAGGCTGAAGGAGTTTGGGCTGTCTTTTTGCCTTGGTGGATTTGGCAATTTGCCTGGTTTTGCCATACTTGTTGTTGATGTTGGCAATGTATCTGGCTGTGACACTAAATTGGGATGAAATATCCCAAAACATCATTCCCTTGTTCAAGCAGTTGAGGAGAGCTTCACACTCACTATCCGTCAACCAATGCCGGCCCTTGGCAGATACCATGGCATCCTGGCTACCAGGCTCAACACAGGGGACGGGGACTTTTGTTTAGAAGGTGGAATCATGCTTGATTGCAGTGGCGCTGTCAATGGTTGAATACACAATAGGCGCAGATGGTTCCTCAGTTGTGGCCAATGGCTGATAGGAGGAATCAAAAATGCGGGGGCAGGAAGTAGTAACTCTTGGGTCAAGATTGCGGGGCCAGGTGACAACTGGGTATACGGTGGAGGTGTAAGTAACCTCATTTTTCCCGGTGACCCTGGTGTAGGAGACTTTTGTGGCAGGCCTTGAGAGTGGCTTCTGTCTGGGATTCAGGATGGTTGATTGGGCTTGGGATGCGGGAGGTGGTTGGCTGGCGCTGACACCTTGGGAGGCCTGTGTATTGGCATGACTTAACTTTAGTTGGGTTCTAGGTCTGTTCTTGTACCCTCTGGGACGCCCTCGTGGACAGGCTGCCCCGCAGGCTGGTGCAGGAGCTGGTTGGGAATGTGATTGACAGTCCATAAAAATAAAATAAAAAATATATTTTAGATTAAATATGTATTTATTTGGATTTATTGGTTTAGTTGTGAATAGTTATTTTCTCTTGAGTTAGCCTTGAATAGTAACAGAATTTCTATATCTATAATTTGAAGTGTATAATATTGTATCCTTTCCAGTTTTGGATGATTTTAAAGTTTAATCACTTTTTTGTCTAAACATGGTTGTTGAGATCATATTTTCCATTTGATTTTAGTTGTGGTGGAGCTTCTTGATTTGGGTTGGTGTTTCCTAGTATGCTTACTGTATATTAAATTTGGATTCCAGTTCCTGCAATTAATATCTGAGTTTACTAGTGGCATTCAAAAGTGATTTGAAATTTGGTTCTTGGATTTGACAATCCCGTAATTTCAAAAAACATAGTAAACTTAATGAAAATGGTTGATGGATTTGAACGCTTCAAATCTGATTCCAGTTAATTCATTTTATCCATTGGAAATATGCTGTTTGACTTGAACTTTGCAAAGTGTCTATGAGTTCCTGTATTTTCAAATATTCAAATAAAAATACAAAGATTCAATTTAATTAAAAAAAAGGCCATCCTGCAAAAATGATTTGAAATTTGGACCAAGGATTTGACAATCCTGCATTTTTACGTTCAGGTTCTGAATTTACAGTATGTGGTGCAGGGTTCCACTCCCTAGTATTGCCTTATATGAACTGGTTCCTTATTTGGAGAAGTATAGGGGAACTGCTGCCCTTTTTGTAATTTACATTGGAGAGTACCCCTCCAAATCACATAAGGGCAATTCTGATTAGAGACCAACCAACGTACCTGCGGCTAGCCGCAGATGCGTCAGAGAGTGACCCATTGGGGGTGGTTTCTTATGGCAATTAGTGACCAATTGGAGCATCTGCGGCTAGCCACAGATGCATCAATTGGTACCCATCAAAAGATGTTTTATATATGGCAATTAACAACCCATTGACACTTCTGCGGCTAGCCGCAGATGCATCAATGATTGACCCATTGTTTATCTCACTATTTAAATTGGTTATTTGATCTTCTGCCGCTCTTTCTGCCAAAATGTGAACTTCAAAGAGAGTAGTCTGAAACCCTATTCTACACTCAATTCCCTAAAGACGGCCCATTGCTGTGACCACCTGACCCCAGATCACATGCCTAAATGTTCCCTTCTTGCCCAATCTAACCCCTTTTCCTCTGAATATTCCCCAAAATGTTTCAGCCCTCTAAGAATAAGCTCATTGCCTGACAGTCTAGACCCTAGTCAGCATGACTTCCCTTTTCTTTTCCCTTCTCTTCCTCCAAGTATAAAAAGACCCCAAGAGGTCCCCAATAAATGGCAACTGTGGTAAGTTTGACTCCCTGGTACTTGACACTTTGTCGAGTACCAGGGAGTTGAGTGCCACATATGTGAATATATTAGTATTTTTGGCTTAACTGATTTTAAGCTAATTTTTACTAGTAATTTAGGGGTTTGAAGCCAAAAATCAAGGTTAAATTTACTTGAACTTGACTCTGTTTAATAAATTGATTAGATAAAATACCAATTTAAGGGGCAATTTATAAGTAAATTTACTAATAGAAATGAAAAAACCTGTGTTCAACACTCCAAACCAAAAAGTGACCAGTTTGACACTTTTTTAAGCCAAATTTTAATTTTATTAATAAAATACATATGCACTTATATAAAATTTATTATTTACTATTATATTTTTATTATTGGTGTCCATAGTTGTTGATTAAGCTCCCAAACACCACTATACTGGATTTAGTGGTATAGACATTAATCAAATACCCCACTTGTTTTACATTATGTCATCCCCAGGTTTTTGGATTAAGTGGTGCCACATAAATTAAGCCCAATTTATTAAGAGATTTCATATGTAATTTATAAAAAACGGAAACTCAACACCTTCTTTGTTTGACTCTATCCACTTGACACCCAATTGGTTTTGGATTTAACTAATCAAAGGCTCAGAATTAAGGCTAAATTAATATGTGACACACTATGAGCGCCACTCAACACTCACCCACTTGACACTTTAACTTGGGGATTAGTACAGAGAGCTTCTTAACGTTTTAACCAACACTATGGTAAATAATTCACTCCCAGCTCCTCACAGCACATTATTATCACTAATAAACACATTTCCACCCATTTACTTTTTTAACTTATGTTGTATTTTTTTTAAATTTTTGAGCATATGATACTGCCTTGCTTTTGGGTTAATTTTTGAACCCGTTTTAAAATTAAGCAAGTTTTATATGTAAAAAACATAGTAAATTTGATGTTTCTGCTTGACTCTGGCATACTCGACAGTGAGAATTCAGCTTTTCCCAGCTGATCAACAGTGCCAAACTCAACACTTTACTATGTTTTGAATTTTCAACTCTCAATAAAAAAATTCCGCATAATAATTTTTTATTTCTTTCTGCAATTATAATCTACTACTTTTTCTGCTGCTCTCCATATAATTTTCATATATTTTTTGATTTTCAATTAAACTTTTACATTGATTTAACACTAAGATGTTATGCTGAACCTAACATCTTTGATGCTTCATCATAAATTCACTTATTTTCTATGTTTTAACCTTTATATCTATACTTTGAGTTTCTGTTTTGCTTTTATTAACTTTTTTATGTTTTTTTCTTGATAAATAAAACTTTATTTGCATACTTTTCATTTAAATTTTACTTTGTTTTACCTCTGTGTTTTATATCTTTCATAATTCTATTATTTACAATGCTAAACTTTTCTTTAGACAAAATCAAACAAGAACAGCCCAAGCGCCAAGCCTCCAAGGGCTCCAAAGAAACTGCCTTCACTCCCAAGCATACCAAGAAGCCTGCAAAGGCAAAGTCTCCAACCCCATCTCCTCCCACTCCATCTCCTCCAACTCCATCTCTATCTCCTCCTACTCCTCCACCCTCATATTTCACATCCCCTTCACCTTCCCCCAAAAATTCCTCCCCCAATAATCTGATGGTGATCTTACCAACCACTCCTTTTACTACTCAGAGGCCAACTCTGAGCCCACCAAGGAGTGGCATACCAAGAAAGTAAAGGCTGCCAAGGAGCCCACCTCTTCTTCTGGTAAGAAAAAGGAGGCATCCAAGCAGGCCTCAAAGAAACCTTCCCATCCCCCTCCTGATGTCTCTTCCCCCCCTCCCTCATCTGATCCCCAAGATGAGTCGGAGGAGTACTTGTGAGGTTCCTGATCACCAGTCCCCAAAGTGTTTCCTGGGTCGTAGCCAGGGACTGGCTTGGAGGAGTCGTCATTCTCCAACAGTGGTGAATGGTTGGTTAGGTGCTTATACTTGGCCTGCATAAGAGCAAACTCCTCCAGTACCTTTCCAATAACTAGATGAGCGTCTCCATCATATACTTGTACTTCAGCAGGCGCCAGCCCTTCTGTAGGCCAATACCAATCCTGTAACAGTCTTGCAAACTCTCCCCTAATAAACTCTCTTCCTCTATTTGTCATTTTCAGATGCCTAGTCACCTTCTCCCACTCCTCCTGAGTAGACTTACTATAGGCAAACTTCCTGCACCCTAGGCAATAGGATTCCTTGTCCCCTGGGCTAGGATAGAAAATGTGGGGTAATTGACTCATAGAACTTATATCCTTTCTTAACGCGGGAAATTTAGATAGGGGTTGTAATAGGCGCTTTATTCAGTCAGAAGGAAGATCCCCTTAGAAACCTTCTGATATATGGCCTTTGGATAGGGAATAATGAGGGGTTTGTGCCAATACTTGGAGTCCTTTAAAAATCTCTTGGGCTCCTTGTACTTGGTCTTTGGCTCCTGCTCCTTGGTCTTTGGCTCCTGTGTTCTAATTTTGGGCTCCTGCTGTCTGTTCTAGCTCTGGCTTCCTATTCTTGGTCTCTGGCTCCTTCTGTACCTTTTTGTGGCCTTTGTAATCCACTTGATCCAGTCCCTGAAGAGTCTCAGATAGCTCCCCCTTTTATAGCCCCTTGTTTCAGACCAAAAACCTCTCTTAGAACTCTGGTTCTTCAAAGCTTAAACTATCCTGTTTTTCTTCTTTTATAATAAATTAAACCTTTAAACTTACTTCAGCCAATAAAAGCCCTGAATTTTCTGCTTCTGCTCCTCATTTTTAGGCTCTAACTCTTAAGTTAAAGCCCTTAAAACACTGATCAAATAGACTTTGGCTTGCAGCCAATCATACGCCTCAATTCAACAGTTTTGCCAAAAAGGTTTCCCTGGATGACCCGTTCTTGATCCTGGTTTGAACCTGAGGCTGTCTTGCTCTGGGTAAACAACTGCTCCGCATTTTGAACAGTTTTGCTGTAATTCCCGTCACGTTTCCCCAGCAAATCTTGAGCGCTTCCACATATGTTTTACTTAGGCAAATTTTGACCCTTCAATTTTTCAACTTTTCTCCGTGTTTCTCTGTATTTCTTCAACATTTTGCAACTTCAAACCTTCTTGCTGCTTGTCCTTTTGCCTCTCCTAGTTGTTCTTGGCAAAATTTGCTCTTTTGCCCTCATAGTTTTTCTGTTCCATTTCCAGCTTCTTTCCAGCTCCCTTCTTCATTAATCCTTCTTTTTAAATAAATTTATAGTTATAACAAACTATATGTTATTTTTCCTTCTCTTTTTTTCATTATATGATTTTCAATCCTTTTTTAATCATAATCAGGCAGTATTTAATTATTATTTAACTGCTTCTTTTCATCTATATTTCCTCTCAAAAGTCACTAAAATCAGCTCTTCCAGCCTCTGCATCCAGTCTGGCTAGTTCATCTTCTCAGCTCTTCAGTTCTTCAACACCAACTTCTGGTCCTTTGGCCATCCTGCTTTTTGATCAGCTAGTCCTGCATTCAAAATCTTCCTGTCCTTCAACTTCTCCTCAACCAGTTCCTCAACAAATCCTCACTAGGAACCTCCTTTGTTCCTTCTACACACTGAACCATATTGGTTCCCACAATTCAATATGAATTAACAGTCCATCAAATAGCTTTCACTGTGACCAAACAGTCCCTCCTGCTAGTTTTCTCTGTTAATTCTGTGAACAACCTCAGTTCTTTATCTCAGTCCCCATTACCAAAACTTTTAGACCCAGGAATGAGTCTACATTGAACTGGTGTTTGACTGGGCCCTTGCAAGTGGCCATCCACTTAGGCCATTTAACCATAGATCAATGTCTATGTGTTGTCTTTACTCACACAGGTAATTAAGTCTGGGCTTTCAGTTGCAGAGTAATCAGCTCTACTTACCAGAGGCCTGATCACACCAAGTTCTGCAGCTTGCTTCCCCAAGCAAGCCGCCTTGGTGACACCTCTGAGCAAGTCTATACCTTCCAATGCTCACTTTGGGTCCCCCCAAAGCTCCCATAGGGGTATAAACAAGGACACCCTATCAGTCTGTTAGGTAGGGTGCTTGCTCACAGACCTCCTGTAAGCGTATTAGGGTACATAGAGCTCTCAAAGCTCTTCCCCTCCCTGGAAGCCCGTGTTACCTGCCAGGGGTCCAAAACCTACTCCCCCCAGACAGACAAGGTTCCCTGCTTGCTATTTCAGTCTTCACCCTTCTGCAGCCACAGTTCCCTGTAAGGTGAAGCACTATAGCCCAAAGCAGCCAATTTCTTCTTCTGGGTGGAGGCAACATCTGCCCCTGGTAGTCCTATGTTACCTACAAGGCAGGCCTTACTTACCCTAGTAGACCATGTTACCTACTAGGCTCACCCTACTTACCCCTAGTAGCCCTATGTTACCTACTAGCTTACAGCTTCACCAGCTAACCACATATTGTCACTCTTCAGCATATTGTCTTTATTTGAAGCCAAATTAACCCTTGTCTGCAAAACAGCATACATGTGGATCACCACAGTACTCCAAGAAGTTTAAAACTTCTGGTCATGTGGCTTGGGATCCACTGGCCATCCACCATATCTGTAATGTGGCCAGAGAGTTTAAAGTCCCCAAGCGCTTCCCCTGTTACTTCCCAATCATGTCCGTAAAAGGCGGCCCTGGTTACGTTGCTGACAACTACATCTTCAATTGCAACAACCAAAAGCAGCAGACCAAGAGCAAGCACTTTGTCTGTGAGGATAAGACTTGTGGGGCCCGTCTAAACACCAAGGGCTCAGAGCAAGTAACAGCAGAGAAGGGGGAGCACACTTGTGAGCCCCCCAATCATCTAATCACTTGGATGTTAAAATGATACCTTGTTCAAGTAATACCCATATCCTCTCATCTCTGGGCTTCTGATCTGGTCATAAAGGCTTTGCAACATCTCAAACCCAAAAATCCTAAGTTGGTGCCAACTCAAGAGCAGTTGGTTAAGTTCATCAGCAATAAGTGTATTGCCGCCAATCCCCCTCCCCCCAAGGCTTTGGACATCCTCTTGGAGCTTATGCTCACCCACAAGCTCAAGCAGCTTCCAAGTGGGGAGCGCTTCCTCCTCCATGACAACGGGCCTGCCGCTAAGGACTGCATAATTTGCTACTCAACTCAGCAGAGCCTGATGGAGTTGAAAAGGGCATCAACCTGGCTAGTTGATGGTACCTTTGCCACTTGCCCCCAGATGTTCAAGCAGCTCTGGATGGTCCATGCCCAGATTGACATCTGGGTGATTCCACTTGTGTTCTTTCTTCTTCCTGGGGCCACTGAGGCCATCTATACCTGCGTGTTCTTGATCCTCCGCCAAGAAATTGCCCTCCTTCCAACAATAACAAATCCAAGAAGACCCCCCCCCCACACCTGCGCCAACCCACCTGCCTCTGACAAGGACCAGGCCACCCTGGACTCAGAGGAAAAGGTGAGGCTAAGAGCTCTTGGGACTTGCGTGTGCATCATGGACTTTGAGCCTGCTCAGTTCAATGCATTCAAGCAGTTGTTCAGCAGGGAGGTGCAGGGGTTTCACTTCCACTTCCGCCAAGCAGTTGCTTGTAACGTGCAGGCCCACACCAAGCTTAATAGGTTGAGCCAGAGGGATACTTCAGACACTTGCAGATTTGTGCTGGCACAATTCAGTGCCTTGGCTTTTTTAAAGCCATAGCACACTGCGCAGGGGTTTGAGGTGCTCTCAAAGGATCCCTAAATAGTGAAGCACCCAGAGTTCAAGCCTTTCCTTGAGTACTTTGAGCCCCAGTGGATTGGGAAGGTTTTCACGCAGAGGCGAGGCAAGGCCTGTGCCAAGGCCAGAGAGAATATGTACCAGGCGGCAGTGAATGGTGAGCTCAAGACCACCTCAGCGCTAGAGGCTTATCACAAGCATCTTAAAGCCAACTTTGGGCTTCATCCAAAGTTTAATAAATTCTTCTCTCTCCTGCATCATGAGCAAGAGAAAACAATCTCCAAGCTCCGAGATCTCTCCAACTGCGTCCCCCCACCAAGCCAACCACCCGCTGTACCCTCTTCACCAAGGCCAACCAGGGTGCGGTTAAGCACAAATACAAGGCCTCTGAGCTTAAGCAGAAGCTTGAGCTTATTGCCACTGCCCTCCTGGAAGGGGACAAAATGAAACAGGGAAAGAATGATGAGGAATAAACTTGCTTGCTTGCTCAGTTATATGATTTTTACTTTTAACTTTTTAACTTTAATTTTTACTTATTAGCTTTGAACATTTAGTTTTTAGTTTTAATTTTTAAGTTTCTTAATTTAATTAGATAGCAGTAATTGTTCTATGTATGCATGGTAAGTTTGAGATGAAAATTTATAGTTGAAAGTAAGTAAAATATCTTAATTTTTGTTAATTTCTAAATAAAACATGATATTCACAGTTGTGCTTATATGAACTATATCAAATAAATATTAATATTTCTTCATATTTTGCATAACTTTATTTGTTGTGTTTTTGTTTGTTTTTGGTTCATTGGAATTTTAATTTTTATGGTAATAAAAAATATCTTTATAATGAAGAGTGTAATTTACATAGTAAAATGAGAAATAATTGCTAATTTCTCCTTATTTCTATTAATTAGGATACTTTTTTATTACATTTTGGCTCTCTAGGGTCACTTTAGTATACCATAGCTGTAATACTTAATTTTTTATATTAAAAGTTTTAAGTACATCAAGATCTGTTAAATAAAAAAGTGTCAATTTCCAGTTGTTAATCAGGGCAAAAGCTGAATTCTCACTTTACTATAGTGTCAACTACCAGGGAGTTGAGTTTAAGGGAGTCAATTACCAGGGAGTTGAACTTACCACAGTTGCCCAATAAACAGAATCATTCACCATAACAGCATAACAATTGACTTACAAATCTTAGACTACTTGCAGAGCTCAAAAATAGAGGTTCTGTTGAGTAAGAAGAATTTAGTATTGTTGTGTTTCCAGTTGCTCAGCTACACTCAACTCATCCCTACAACTCTTGAACACCACACAGTATTAAACTTTAAATATTAAAATTTAAATATTAACCTTTTATAATAATAAAATTATAATAGTAATATATCTAAATATATTATAATTCAGTAGTTATAGTTGTGAACACGTCAAATAATAAAAAAATAATTAAAAATGTTTTTATTTACTAGCTTGTTGAGTATGGGTTCATTTATTACATAGTTAAACATTGGGAATTGAATTTATCTGCATCAAGTGGCCTGCTCTACTTATGTTCTAAACAAGTGATTGTTTAGAACTCAAGTTACTTTTCCCTTTTAATATGATTTGATAAATAGATTTACTATGCTTAACCCGTGTCAAAAGTACTAATTAGTAAGAGATACATGAAAATCATTGGTTTTGTGTTGTGTGGCTATAGTAACACTAAATCAATAAGTTTCAATGATGACTTGAAAGGTCCAATTTGTGGCTTAAAAAAAGCCAAAGTACCAAAAAGGGCTCATAATTATTTAAATAAAGTTATTCTATTTCTATCTTTTTAAATCTATTTATTTTTTCTCAGCAGTCAATAAAATATTTGGTGCATTATAATAAAAATATTTGTCTCTATACTGTAAATTCAGAACCTAAAGATAAAAATGTGGGATTGTCAAATTGTTTTGCGTGAACTTACCAACTTAATGGAGTAATTTTCATCCCAGAAAAAATTTACTTTTTTATATAAAAGGATGAAAAGTATTCCAGTAAGTTGGTGAGTTCATGCAAAAAAAATTTGACAATCCCATATTTTTACCTTTAGGTTCTGAATCTACGGTATCTAGTATAATTAATTTTACTTAAATTTTGTATGTATTCTTATATGTATATAATACAATTCAATATCACAGAATACTATATAATTAATAAGTTTTGGGTCCTAATAAAAACAAGATAAATATAAAAAACAAATAATTCCAGAGCATTTATTTATCTGATTGGCTCAGATGCAAGGGCTTTAGGGAGGAAGGATTCAGAGTACTTGTAGAAAGCTGCCACCACATTGGATGGCATTGCAAATTGGCTGATCTCAAGAATATTGAAGAGATCCTTGGTGTCCTGAGGGAGGCCTTTCATCACCTTATTCTTGATCCAACCAAACACCTCCTCAATTAGATTCAGAAATGAAGAATAGGGCGGAAGGAAGAGGAGTCTCATTGGGCAGTCTGCAAGGCAGTGGCTGGCAGAATGGCTGTTTTTGTTGATGGGATAGGAACTCAGACACAACCAGATCCACTTTGTGGAGCCTGACATTATCAAGCACAACAACATTGGTTGTGCCGCTGTAATTTATCCAAAGGTACTCCTTGACGGCTCAGAGAAAATTGAGAAAGGTCCTGCTGTTATAGGAGCCTTTAATCATCTGATACTGGTCCAACCTGCGAGGACCAAGAAGCGCAACCATGGAATAGGTCTAGGAACAGACAGCTGCACAATGGGCTATGCCAACCCTGGACCCCTTCTCAACCCACCCATGCCTAGACCTGAGTGAGGAGGAAAACAACAATTTGTTGATATAGAAGAACTGGACATTCCCAGTCTCCTTTAGTGCCAGATATGTCTTGGCATAAATGTGTTGATCCTCAATGGTCTTCTCACTGTTCCTATTGTACAGAGAAACTCTGAGGACCTTCCATGAGAAGCTCAAATTGACCATTGCTTGGTAAACAAGGGTTTTAGAGACAGAAAGCCCAAACTCCGTAGCCAACATTGATTGGACAGCAAGTGTGTCCAGGTGGCAATCCTTGGTCACCCACTGCCTGATTGTCTTGGGATGGGTGGGCTGAAGTAGGCTGAGCTGCTGCTTAGCCTTGGTGGATTTGGCAATTTGCCCAGTATTGCCGTATTTTTTGTTGATGTTACCAATATATCTGGCTGTGACTCCAAACTGGGAGGCAATATCCCAAACTTCCATTCCCCTGTTCAAGCAGTTGAGGATAGCTTCACACTCACTATCTTTCAACCAATGCCGGCCCTTGGTAGGTACCGCAGCATCCTGGCAGGCAGGCTCAACACAGGGGATGGGGACCTTTGTGTAGAAGGTGGGATCACGCTTGCTTGCAGTGGCGCCATCAATGGTTGAATACACAATAGGCGCAGATGGCTCAACAGTGGCTGCCGATGGCTTGTAGGTGGTGTCAAAGACACAGGGGCAGGAAGTAGCAACTCTTGGATCAAGAGTGCGGGGCCAGGTGACAACTGGGTAAATGGTGGAGGTGTAAGTAACCTCATTATTCCTGGTGACCTTGGTATAGGAGACTTTGGTGGCAGGCCTTGAGAGTGGCTTCTGTCTGGGATTCAGGATTGTTGATTGGGCTTGGGATGCAGGAGGTTGTTGGCTGGCAATGACACCTTGGGAGTCCTATGTATTGGCATGCCTTCCCTTGAGTTGGGTTCTGGGTCTGTTCTTTACCCTCTGGGACGCCCTTGTGGACAGGCTGCCCTGCAGGCTGGTGCAGGAGCTGGTTGGGAATGCAATTGTCTGTCCATAAAAATAAAATAAAAATATGTTTTAGATTAAATATGTATTTATTTGGATTTATTGGTTTAGTTGTGGGTAGTTGTTTTCTCTTGATTTAGCCTTGAATAGTAGCAGAATTTCTATATCCATAATTTGAAGTGTATAATATTGTATCCTTTCCAGTTTTGGATGATTTTAAAATTTAATCACTTTTTATGCCTAAACATGGTTATTTAGATTGAATTTTTAGTTTGATTTTAGTTGTGGTGGAGCTTCTTTATTTGGGTTGGTGTTTCTTAGTGTGCTTACTGTACATTAAATTTGCATTCCAGTTCCCACATTTAATATTTAAGTTTACTAGTGGCATTCAAAAGTGATTTTAAATTTGGTTCATGGATTTGACAATACTGCAATTTCAAAAAACATAGTAAACTTAATGAAAATGGTTGATGGATTTGAACACTTCAAATCTGATTCCAGGTAAATCAATTTTGTCCATTGGAAATATTTAGTTTGAATTAAAATTTGCAAAGTGTCTATGAGTTCCCGCATTTTTAAAAATTCAAACGAAAATACAAAAAATCAATTTAATTAAAAAAAGGCCATCCCACAAAAGTGATTCAAAATTTGGACCAAGGATTTGACAATTTCACATTTTTACGTTTAGGTTCTGAATTTACAGTAACAATGGTAAAGGAAAGTGCCTCTTTGCCATCACCCAGCTTGCTGCCTTGGCTTTTGTGTGGCCTGATCATACTGGGCTTAGCTTTTAGGCCATTCTAGAGAATGCTTGCGTTAAGAAACACACCACCATCTTCAAGGGCTACCTTGAGTACTTTGAGTGTCAATGGGTAGGCAAGAAGGTGATTGCCAGGAGAGGAAAGAGTGGGGCCACAGCGCCATGGAACTGTCAGAGCACCTGCCTCAAGGGGGAGAGGAAGACCATGTTCATCCTTGAAGTGTGGCATAAGCACCTGAAGGTGAAGTTTGGGTCAAACCCCAAGTACAACAAGCTCTTCTCTAAGCTGCAGGAGGAGCAGGACCGCACTGTTTCCAAGTTTTGCAACCTGGCCAATTGGGTGGCCCCCAAGAAGATAAAGGGTAAGGACCAGGACTACCAGGAGGACGTCCAGAAGGTAGTCAAGAAAAAATATAAGGTGGGGAAATCAAAAAAAATATCTTGAGGATGTGGCAACTGCCCTTGCTGGTGGGTTTAATTAGCCCAATAAACCTTGCTTTGCTTTGCCTTTATGGTTTCCACTTTTAAATTTTCATATTTTTTTGGATATTACTCATTTCTTTAGTTATAATGATAAGTTTCAGGCTTATTTTCAAGGTGGTGGTATAAGTTATACTTTTATTTTGTTAATTTATCTGTAAAGTATGAGATATTTTCAGTTGTGCTTATAGAAAGTATAATAAGTAAAGAGTAAAAATTCCTTATATTTTGTAGTTGTTATAACATTTTATTTTTCTTTATTTTTGGTATATATGGAATTTTAATTTTTATGGGAATAAAACCTTTTTATAGTAACTAGTGTTTTTTACATAGTAAATTAAAATATAATTGCTTATAACTCTTTTTTACTATTAATTATGGTATTTTTATTGCATTTTTGAGCTTTCTGGAGTCACTTTAGTATAATATAGTAGCATTAATTAATTTTTGTATTGAAAATGTTCAGGGCAAAGTGTGCTGTTACTTAAAAAAGTGTTGATATCCAGAAGACAACATTATTAAAAACTAAATTTACACTTTACTAAAGTGTCAACATGGCCACTGTTGACATGGCTACTTTTGTCATTTTTTCACTAATTGGTAGGGGTAGACATGATTGGATGTGGAATTCTTGTTTGATTGGCAGGGGGTTTTGCTGAAGTTGGAATCAAGTGGGACCACTAATTTGGCACAAGATGATTGGCTGGACTGAATTATCTTCAGGAGGTGCCAAGCCAAGCCAAAACAATAAGGAATTAAAATTGATCAGGGATACTTCCCAGGTTGGGGGAGATTTCAAGAGCTTTGCAATGGTAGTCCAGAGCAAACATCTCATCAATAGTATGAGCCAGATCTCCAATGTGTTTAAGGGGTTGGAAGAATTCTGGGGGGTCTTTTTGCTACAACAAGGGGAAACCAACTTGTCCAAGTCCAAAGCAGGGAGTAAAGTTATAACCAGAGATGAAGCAGATCCATACAGGTGCTTATTTTTTATTCCTGGTGGAGCATACCATCTATTACCTGATGAAGAACTTTGGGATTTGATGTCTAAATTGACTGTTGCCAATGTAACATTCCAAATAAAACTAGGATGCTTCTAGCAGACTTTGAGAAGGCCTGGATCTGCAACAAGACAGGGTCCCTGCTGCTATAAAGACCATATTTTCTATAAAAAAAAGTGTGATAAAAAATTAGCACAATATACAAAAAATTGTGAGAGTTTATAGAGGCTTTGGCTAGGAAAAGGCTACATCTTGTAGTTTACCTGGGGTCCCTGTTTTGCTTTGGGATGAATGACAGAGTTAGCAACCTGCATGGGATCCAGTCAGGAATTAACCAGGCCTGGCTCTCCCTAGACAACAAGAAGGCTGCCCCAGGATACAACTCAGTAGACCACATTATTCAAGACACCCTTGTCCTGGCTGGGATTTACATAATTGCAGCCAGCCTGAGAAGATGCCTTAATTCACACCTCATAGCCCCTATCTAAAATCCCCTTTGAGTATTTTAACCAAGGTGTATCTGGGGCAGTAAATTATTCTATTAATGTTTTTCTATCAACTGATTTTCTGTCAAATTTGATCCAACTTATCATTTTTCTTCATAGGTAATTTTTTAGCTTTTCAATACATCAAAAATTTAAATATACTCTATTTACTAATAAATCTATGCTTTACCATATAATTATTCTTGATTATTTTTTTGTATTTAAGAGGCTTAATTTTAAGTCTTTCTCTTTTTAAAATCTAACTAAATTGAATTTCACTGCCAGAAAATAAATTAAGAACATCAAAAGTTCTAAAGGACAATTCTTATAGGACAGACCTTCTTTGTTTTTGATTTTTGCTTTTTTTGCTGTAAAGTTAAAAAATACATATGAAGAAAGTTTTAGCTGGATCAAATTTGAAAGAAAATAGGTTGATGGGAAATAATTGATAGAATATCTTCCTGCCCCAAAATGACACCTATAGATGAAAGGTTCATCAGTGAAAGAGTTGGTAAGCTTTGGTTCCCTGCTATTTTTTATTCACATGCCAATATGCAACCCAGGTAGTATAATTGGTATCATACACAGTATTGTGTGTGCATAAAATCTTTGTTAAACTGGTTGCACCTGCTATCTTCTAATCATTATAAGTAATGAATGTGATAATAGAAAGAAACATGGAAATATACATAGAAAAAAGAGCCTATTGATGAATTTGAGGCATAGCAGGGGTGTTTGGACTGGGATCAAAATAATATGAAAATGAAATATCATCAAAAACAGCCCAATAAATGAGATTAAAAAGTGATTTCTCAGTAAAATTTATTGATATGTATTCAAATTTATACAGAAATCTCTTTACAAGAGCATAAACTTATATAACGCAGGAATGGAGGGCACAAGATTTCAAATTTATAGGGTATGCAATCAATAAAATGATTATACAGGAATCTTTGAGATGCCTTCCCAGTCACACTGGAGATACAGGTGCTGTTTATTGAAGGAAGTCCTAGCTGATTTTTTTAAGCATGGATGGCTGAAAGGAAGAATTTTGGCTAGTCTTAATTATTTTTTTAAATATAGATGATATAGATATATGGCAACAGTCAGAATTTAAACTGTCTGCATGTAACATCCTTCATGTCAACAATCCCAAATTTCATTATGGCTTTATTTTTTAAAATTTTACTCAAAGCTTGAAAATTAAAATCAAATTTAACTTTTAATATTAGGAATAGCTATTTAAAGTAAAAAAAATCAATAAGCATACAATAAAAATACAAAATATTTTTTGGGAATTGTTAACATGGAGGATGTTACATGTATACAGTTTAAATGCTGACAGTTGCCAGATATATTAGTCAAAATATACAATGAGCCATGTAAATTACTGGACTTTACACCATCCAGATAACACACTTTATAATTTACCTGGGAATTATATTGTACTGCATCATCAAAGTAAGCACAGAACTATCAGAGGACATCCCAATCCAGTTTGATCTATGTCAGCTTAGGCTAGAGAAGACAAACCCATAACAGGTATAAAAGACTTGAGAGCATATACTCTTTGATGAATTCTTTCTGGAAGTGCTATACAGATACTATAAACCTCCTGAGAAGTGTCTTCTAGTAAATTATATTTGCCATCTTGCCATTCATACACTGAGAAGCAACCAGCCAGGTGATGAGTACCACTAAAATTGCAATTGGCCCAAGAATAAGGCATCATGATCAGAAGAGGATTTGGTTGCCAATGAGATCACAGACAGACACCAGAATTATAGGTATACAGCCGCCAAATAAATAATAACTTATATTGCATTGCAATTCCTTTGAATTAGCTAATCTAATAAGAACCTGCTCATTTAAATACCATATATTTAAATATAAATATATTTAAGATTCAATTAATCAAACTTAAAATTAAGTGAAAATTAGCAGGCAGATGCATAAGAAGGCACCAACAGAAATAGAAGGCATTAAAGAGACTTGATTTGAGAGGGACATCCCCAATGAAAGGAGGTCCATAACTCACAGGTGAAACCTTTTTAACCACTAAGGAGGCAGCATCTGCATCACCAACCCAAGTTGGGATTGCCAAAAGCCTACAAATAGTTTCAGGGCTTTCCCCAGAGCTATGTACGCTCAATGTATAGGAATATGGGTCTAGCTATTGGTAAAGTTTAATTGCAGTTGTAACAATAACTAGTTACAAGCTTATTTTATTCTATGCTTTTAGGTTTAGATTGCCTTGGCTGTTAAAAGAAGCTATCATATAGCCATTAAGACAGTCAACAGTTTGTAATATCAAACTTTTCTGGTGCATATCAATATACAATAAAGGTTGGGTTGAAATATTGCTATCTATTGTCCAAAAAGCTATCTTAGAGAAGCACTGTTGTTCAAACCATGAACTTTAAATAACATCAACAGATAAGCTTTAAACCATAAGCAATAAAAAGAATATAAAAGTGGAGGAGATAAAGAACCTGATAAAGGATCATGACCATTCTACAGGCTCAGAGCCCATGGCGCCCAGGATAACCAACTCATGATGCTGGTAAAGTGCGCCACAACATCAGATGATATTGTGTATTGGGCAGCTATCAGAACATTGAATAGATCCCCTGGATTCCATGCAGGCCTGGTTTGACTTTATGCTTGATCCATCTGAACACCTCTTGAATTGGATCAAGGAATGAGAATATAGTGGGAGCAAGAGGATTCTCATTAGATCTTCAGAGAGGCAGCAGCATAATGGGAGGATATTTTTATTGGTGGGTAGAAATTCATCCGCTACCAAGTTCACTTTATACAGACCCAAGTTATCAAACACTACAATGTTAGCGTTCTAAGGTGGTTGATCTGTAGATATTCCTTGATAGCTTAGAGAAAATTGAGGATCATCCCTCATTATGTGATTCTTTTATCATCAGGCACTGATCTATTCCATATAGACCAAGAAACACTATCATATAGTAGGTCTGGCATATGAAAAGGGTATAATGAGATATAATGTCTTTGGATCCTTTCTCAACCCATCATATCTCGACCCAAGCAGCAAATAAAACGAAGACCAGTCAGTATAAAAATGGCATTCCCAGTTTCCTCTAGGCAGGATGGGTTTCAATGTAGGTGCAACAACCCTTTATATAATTTGCTGTTTCACCTGCAAAAAAACACCTGGTAACTTTCACAAGATTCCTGGATCCCATAGCTCTATATAAAAGGGGTTGGGAAAGCAAGGCTAAACATTGATGCTGAATCAATCAGACAGAAATATAGCCCTGATGGGAATCTCTGGCCACCCACTGCTTAGTTTCATCTGTAGGCTTGAGCTACAAAGGGCTGGGCTGGTGTCTGGACTTTGGGATCTTTACAGCTTGACCAGGATCTCCATATACACCATTGCCCTGGAGGCTGGATCCTGCCATATTTTTGGGTGATGTTCCACTTAAAGTTTATCCCACAGCTGTGTTGTGCTCAACGTCTGGCAGCTGGCCCCTAGTCCTGGTGGGTACCGTGGCATTCATAGTTTCAGAGCTGACACATGGGACAGGGGCTTTGGTATAGAGTAATAAAGCTTCCTTATATATGGCATCACCCCTAATAATAGAGTATGTAAGGGGTACAGCTGGCTCATTAAACGTGATCCAGGGCTCATAAGATGTATCTGACATCCAGGGACATGTACTGGAGACTCTGGGGTCTAGTTTGCATAGCCTGGTGACAACTGGGTGAAACGTGGAGGCGCATTAAGCCCTGTTATTTATGACAGCTTTAGCATGCGCTATTTTTATAGCTGGCCTTGCGTGAGATTAGGCTGATGGGCCACAAATTATCAGGCTGACCATCACACCCAGATCTTATCAGTTGCATGCCATATCATCACTAGATCATCCTTCTATTAAGTGTAGTAATTATACGCTGTACAATCACCTGTTTATTACAATCTATATGGCTATTATACAGTGTATAGTTGTCAGCCAATATAGTGATTATCACTGATTACACAGTGTGCAATCAATAGATCATCAGTTGTATATCTCTCTTTCCTTCCTGCTGGATGTTGTATCAACTCAGCCCCACCCAGCCTGAAAGGCTTATATGTGTATATTAAACAAATGGAGTACAAAAGGCTAGGAAATACCAGGTTTGCAATAACATTGCACGGCAGATAATTGGTTCCTTATTGGTTTGGGTCACTATTAAATGGCAGATAATCCTTGGGTTGATATTGGATTGAGTCAGCTATTATATGGTGTATAATCCCTGGATTGAACTGCTGTATTAATAAGATGAAGGCTTGCCATCCAGAAAAAGATTCCTGATTAAACCCTAAAAAGGGAAAGCAGGAGTACCAGAATTCTACCTTCTAAAGTAGGAGGATAGAAGTGGGACTACTAAGCATCAACCAAATACAGTATAGCTTCTTAGTGCCATTAGAGGTGCGTAAAGATACAGCCAATTGATAATTGCCAGTAGGCTAGCTCAAGAAGAGTGTAGGCTGTAGCTGAGGTGCCATGTACACCTTTTAAAGTCCAGTAGCAGCACATGTGCCAAGGACAGCCAATTAGGATAGGCGTAGCCAGCAAAAATAGACCTATTGTGAAGGTAGCCACTGAGAACTGTCTGAAAGGACAAGAACAAGGGTTGTTGCGCTATATATAGATACAGACACATGAAAGGACAAAAAAGCCCTTAGTTATACCTGGATAGATTTCAGCTGCTGGCTAGATCCTACTCCAATCTCAATAAACATAACTATCTTCAAAGTGCTACTCTACTGCAATCTGCAGTGCTCTTTTTATAAGACAGGTAGAGTACATTGGCAAGGCTAACATCTATCTGTAGCTTTGAACATACCAGCAATAACCTGAGTTGCTCAACACCTTGAAAGCAGCTTATGTACTGGATTTAAGCCACAATATCTGGCTTAAGATGTGGAAGGCAGTTGACGGGTAGAATCTCTGTAATCTTGTGTCTTGGGCTCAAAAATGCTATTTCTGATGCTGGGTCTAGCCCATGACCCTCTGGGGTGTCCCCTGGGGTGGGCAGCTCTATGTCATGTTGCAGGGGTTGGCTGGGTGTGGGGTAGTCTATATATTTTAAAAAAGGATATTTAAACTTATATGGATGATGTTTTTTTATTTCGTTTCAACTAGTATATTTTTGGGGATTGTTTGCTCTTGGTACATGGCGGAATAGCATCATGATCCGTTCTTCAATGATCTTTAGTGCAAAATGCTTTATCGGGTCCCAGCCTGTGCAGCTTTAAATTTCGGTTGATTTTTTATTATAAATTGGCCATCGGGATTGTATTTTTCTTTGTTATCCCAGAGGGGAGCTTCTAAGCTTGGTTTGTTTAGTCCTGGTTTACCTTCTGTGCTTTTATTTCCGGGTCCAGATACTGGAGGTACTTTTAAATTTACGGATGGCGCTTATTGATGGTTTGAAGCATTCATTTTGGATCCCTGATGTCTATTTCGTCCACTTGGAAAATGTAGGCATGGCGCGAAACCTTGGATGTATCTAGGCGATCCTGCATCTTGTTTAACTAAGATGCCAAAGATATGATTTTATAGGCATAATGGCCAAATTGCACTACATATTGTAAACCGTGTAGTTGGATCTGATGATCCTGTATTTATTCCAACGGGCTGTACTTCTACAGGATCAAGTGTGAGATCTTTCCAGAGTCGTTTTCTAATAGCATCCCTGAATATTTATGTGAAGTGGTAACAAAATGGAAGGGATTATATAAGGGGTAAGCTATTTTTCTTTAAACAGCAAACCTATTGGGCCCACCAGTGTTAATGATATTCAGGGTATTATTACATTTGTGCCATTTTTAAATATGGGGGTTAGTTAGGTTGGGGAGCTTAATTTTATTTTTATTATCAGGTATGAGTTATTAAAGTCAACGTATTCACATGGAGGATTGGGTTATTTTTCATCCAACTTCCTGCAAGTATGTCCATTGTTGCTTTGGGTAGACCTGATTTCTCTGGAGAATAGTTAAGACGTTGATATGCAGGTCTGAATCTATAGGACTAGGAATCTGAATTGTATTCGCATCCAGATTGTTCAAAGTAAATCGGAACAAAGATAGGTTGGATGGATATCCGTTGGTTCTTATTTATGGTTATTGGCTCTTTGAGTGGTTTAGCCTGTGTATATTAGAGTTCGGTATGTAGCTCGAGAGTTTGATTCTATTGTTTATGGTTGGTTGGTTGGAATTGTGATATAAACTACTATTTCATGGTACTTTAATCCGGAAAGATTTTTGGCATGGAGTCGAGTAAGTAATCTAAATTTCTTAATGGGATTAGCAGGTGATTGGTTTATAAAAGAATTATAAAAAATGCACCTTGTGTAGAACTGGCAGGTGGATATTTTGTATCACGCGTTTGAAGACATGCAAAGTGGAGAATATGCCACATTATTAATGACGTGTTAGATAAAGAGGATGCCAATAGTTGCTTCTTGATTCTTTGCATTTTGGAGCGTGTGGGATTGGTAAAGAAGTGTTGAGAAGATGGTGCGGCAGTCTTCTAGATTGATGTATTTCCAATTATGGAAGTTTGATTGATTGTACATTAAATTTTAAAATTTAAATTTTAAAATTTAATTTAAATTTTAAATAGTTGAGAGGCTTGGGCTACATTGTAGCTGTGATTTGATTGGAGGGATTGTAAATTGGGGTTGATCCAGAAGGTCATAGGATGTGCTATAAAAGCGGTGATGAAGTGGCGGTGAAGGTAATGAAAATATTCGTACTGTTATCTGGAGCGTTGGCAGGATTAACAGAGGACTTGGCAGTGGCATTCACTGCTAGCAGATACAAGGTAGGGATTCGTCCCATATATCCGTCGTATGCGCTGGAGTATGCACTTTCGACATGCCTTGAGTGGCCGTTTATTATGGCATGTCAACATCTCCAAAAGCTCAAGTGCCCTCCTGACGATAATGTTGTATATTATTTCGCGTATGGCAAACTTGAGACATATGTTAAGCTGTGTGACTTCCCCAGTACCGAGCGGGTGATTGACTACATCGCTGGGTCGACGAGTGGAAGAGATCTCATGTTCAGTAACTTTGTGCTTGGCTGCCAGCCCGTGAACATTGTTGCTGGGGCGAGAAAAGGAAATGACACTTATGTGGTGGTTTCGCGTGCCGAAAACATCACAACTTCTTCCCTCAGACCCGTTTACTTCCCAAACGAGAACTGCGTTATTCGAGGAATGGAGGAGTTCGTCATTCCCCTTGAAGATAAGGGGATCTATGATTTATATGACGAAGTGAACGCTATCCGCGCCGAGGTTATGCTTCCCCCCTTTGAATATTCCCATCAACTGACCAGCAGAGCCAATGCAGGATTCATCTATCCTCAAGACTTGCTGTGCTCACGCAATCCTGATGTCAGCTGCCGCAAACCAGATTCAACCGGATGCACTGCGTACGAAGTTTTGAAGCTTGGCTATGCCGGCACTGACACGTACAAGATCGCCCAGCAATTCTTTAACGATCCCCGCCTCCCCGCTGCTCTGAAGGAATCGTATCGCCCTAACCAGTGGCTCGCGATTGGCTTTAGAAAAACTCACCATACCATGATATGGGTTGCCTATGCTTCCAAATGCCGGAAATTGTGCAAGCGAAAGCCTCACCTTCGCATTTAAACCACGGAAATAAATCATTCATCCACAAGTTTTAAAACCATACCGCTAGTACTATCAAGTCCAATGTTTGTATCCTCACCTATTGCAGCCTCTAATGCCAAATAATAAGTCCTATTCGTAAATCACTCCAAGTAAAAGTCTGCGTCAAATCCCAAAAGTTCAAATCAACTCAAGGGTTGCAAGTTTGGTCTCGTGCAGCGAGAAACTGTTGCGCATAAGATCAACCATCAGAGGGATTGCTGAGCAAAAGTGATGTTTTATATCGAACTCAATCAGTAGTGTACATTCTATACCAAAGCACACAAATACTTTAATTAGATCCTCCACATAAAAACAATCATCCACAAACCAACCATTGATTACCTTTTTAAAGATTAGTAAAGAGATATACATCAAGACAAAGTGTACAATTATCTGTTTGCTAAAATCTTTGGAACGGCCATGTCAGCAAAGGCTGAGTATTTGTAAAGAAATCGTACACAGTTTTAAAGGCAAATGGATTAAACAACGACGTATAAGGATATTGAATATTTCTGTACATAAGAAAATTAGTACAACCAGATCCACTTCCAGGGATCCAAGAGGTCACTTTTGAACCATTAGGAAACCTTCAAAATATGAGTCATCATATCTAACTCAACAGCAGTTTGAGCTAGCTGGAGCCCAAATTTAATCCAATCAGTATTACAAGTGAGATATAAAACACCTCGGTTCCATTCCGGATCGCCTATAACTTAGAAATGTATGCACCACTACCCAAAAGTTTACGATGCAGCTTGCATAAACAGGTTTTTGCTGGATACTTTATCGGCAAGCTTAAATGGGCCTTTATCCCAGATTAAAGGTATACTTTAAAGTCCAGAATGAACCTTTTTCTGCAAGCATCCTGAACCCTTGCAATTTATTTTTCAATTTATCCAGATTAGCTTTGATTATCCAATCGAAATCTTCCAAAGGAAAAAGTTAAAGCTTATCGCCACGTTAACTTCCAACCGTTTAAAAAAATAAACTTTTTGTGGATGGGCAAGGGATTTAAACCCTGCTTTATCTTTCCCATCTTGACTCTCTAAATTTTATGGGATCTTATATTCCCTTATAAGAGTTGGACCAATTATGGCAATGACCCCATCCATGACCCTATCCAGTACAGCTTGAAACTGATTAAGATCACTATCATCAGTACCACCCTCTTAGTGGTCCAATGGCATATCACCTTGGTTTAAAAATCCTCATTACTCCAAAGAAATAAATCTTTTTCATGACCCCTTTCCTTTCCCCGAACTTTTGTCTTCCTCAAACCCAATTTGATTGATAACTATTTAGGTTGCTCAGTGATAGCAGTAGTAGTTATGATCAACCACCTAACTTTAAGAGAACTCTCTAATAAAGAACAGGGCAAGGGCCACGTGGCTAAATCTCCCAATTCCTCTCCCGGCCCCCCACCCGGCCCCCCCCCCCTAAATCTCACCCTCCCAGTCAGATTCTCACAGCAAATGCTGGAATTAAAGTTGGGCATCTTCATCAACAGTCTAGAGGCCACCAAAATTTTCAGCTGGTTATACTCTACAGAAACTTGACTACTCATATGCCAAGTTATCATATCCATGTGGGTTACCATTGCCTCTGAAGGCTTGATGGGCCCTGATGCAGCCTGGTTTACCACCTGGGTGGGCTACAAAGCAAATTTAGCATTTGTCACCTTCAAGAAAGCTGTTAGACTCTGCTAAAGCAAGACCTTCTCATCTATCATAGAAGGAACAATCCTTTTGGGCATCAGAAAAAAGGTTAGCTATCAGAATTTACTTTCTTTGTCTACTGCTATTATGAACAAACTTTTAACTGCTTCACCTATACTTGTATATATTTCAGATTTTAATTACATATTCTTTATTCCTTTATCTTTATCATAATCTTCTCTCCTTTTCTGGTTAAATTAATGATTAAAATTATCCAATGCTATCTTGATTTTGAAGCTATGGTGTTTTAAGTTATAAGCTTAAATAAGCTCCTTCTTTCAGCTTCAAACTCTAGGCTAAGCAAACAAGCTAGCACAATTGTTTTTGTTTTTGCTGTTCATTTTTCTTTTTCATTGGCTTTGCCTTCCTGTTTTCTGTTTTTATTTGCCTAACTTTTTACCTGTTAGGGATTGATTTTCCAGGTCTTTGGGCTTCTTCCTCTTTCTCTTACTTCTTCCTCATAACCCTTTATTCAAACTCTTTTGGCTGGCATTGGCTAAAGGAAGCATTAACCTTCATGCTTCTTCATAGGAAAATGTACATACCTTTATTTCAAAAGATTGGCTAATGTTTTCCTTGCTTGGAACCACGTTTATTAACATCAATATGTACCCTTTAGCCAGCATTCTAAGCATCACACTGAGATTGCTTGACTTGCACCTCAAAAATGCACCTGTTAGGTTTTGGAGATAGATTTTTACTTTTTTTTCTTCTTTTATGATCTGTGTTTGTTAGTTGATAGTATATTTCATGTATGATCTATTTTATTTTTTATAGCACTGATTGATGATTTAAACAATGTTTGCTGATCTTTAATTCTTGACAGTTTCAACCCTGTTGTTGACTCTGAACAGTACCCTGACCCTGAAATTATATTATTGGATCAGCCCTCTACTATTAATATAGGGCTTTATTATCTTTCTGAGTTTAATAAACCATTCAATTCCACACTTCAAATCTTATAAGCTGTTAGGAGCTTTAATCCAGGTACCTTTACAAATCTTATCATCCTCTCTTTATTTGACCAACATAAGCATTTTGAGACTTAAATCATTAGCTTATACCCATCTTCCAAATAAGAACAGACCTTATTTTGTTGCAACTTTGCATGGCGTAAGCCCAGAGTTAAAGCTTAAATTTTCATCAATTTTTTATCTGTCATTTTGGTTATCTCAGTATGCACCTTATATTTGCTGCTCTTAATTTACCAAACCCCCCTCTTTTTGGTAGCAGTACAATACATCCTGGTGGGGATGTTCCTGAAAAATTTCAACCTCACACAATCAGACAGCTGTACTGGATAACATTTCAAAGTTCAGACATATGTCAAACAGTTCAGATAGTGCTTTTATTTATTAGATTTTGCACAGACCCATTTCCAAGCATACCCTCTGGAGTCCATTTCAGACACTCAAAAGGTTATTCATCTTGCAAAACAATTACAGGGTACCACAATAGAACAGAGCAATGAATCTTTGCTCTGTGAACCTTCTATACTCAGTACTATGGTTGCTTTGTATCTGATATACTTGTCTATACCAGAGAATAATGTTCATAAAAGGATTTATGGTCATGTTAAACACCCATTTCTCAAACTGTACTCAAGGAACCAATTATTTGGCAGACTACAATAAATGTTCCAAAGGGCTCAACCAATATCAGAGACTACCTGTGCTGAAGCTTTTGATCCCAATAAGATTAGATCAAGCCCCAAGCTTAAGGCGTTCTGAGTTTTCAAGGGTCTGCAGAAAGCTCTTACCCTCCATTACCATTAATTTACAGCCAAAACATGATGATCCAGCTCTTTGGGGAGTTTTCCAGGCGCTATGACTAGGCAGGACATCAGCCATCCTGTTTCCTCTTCTCTACCTAAAAAACCCTCTCCTCCCATAAGCGCTTCTCCAAGCACTTGCCAAGCTTCCTCTTATACACTTGGGGTGGGTGGTGGGTATTTTTAACTTCTTCCAGAGTGCTCTGCCCTAGAGTTGAAAAGCTATGCTCTTATTGCAGCCATCTGGTAACCTTGTAGCTTCATTCCCTGATGCTAGATGTGCTCCTCTTTCAGCCCCTGGATATCAAATGGCTCTTAGTGTTACAACTGAGCCAGTTATAGTTCAGTATTTGGGTTAGGGAAGACAACCCTCCAAGAGAAAAGGAATGAAATAAGAATGATATAATAGCTTTATTGGGAATCATCAGTTGATATACTGCAAAAAAACCTTAATCTTCATGGGGGTGGCATTGTGACAGGATCCAGATATGGTGTGAGTGATAAATAACCAATCAAAGGATTTCCATCTGGAATTGGCTACAATCCTAACTTGATGGCATTTCCCATATTTTAGCATCCATGACACAATGCCCCTGGTAGTTAGATACATCACAGGGCAGCTCTGTTAGCACCTCTTGTGTTCTTTAAGACATGTTGGCAGATAAAGTGTTGCTCCTGGCTGTAAATTTTTATAATATTACAGTTTATTTCTGATAACTTTTTTATGCAGCTTATTTATCTATGGTAGCTTTGATCAAGTTATATATGATGGATAGACTATCTGGTACAAATAGGGAAAGGTTCTGGCACAAATGTTTCCAGGACAACCTGAAACATCCATGGATGGTATTTCTATGCAACTTTCTGGGAACATTAAGCTCACAAAGTGGAATCAATACCTTTATGTAACCTAAACCTTAGCAAGTATGTTCCAGAAAACTTTCATGGGAGAGGGTGCTCCTGCCATATTCCTTAATACTTGGGAGTTGCCTCAAGTTTTAGTCCATTTCTATGGTGAATTGGATAAGAATCTTTTAATAATTGTTGGAACACCAGGGTTGACCCCCCAGAAAGGTTCTGACCTTGCAGGTTTATGACCTGAAATCCAACTTCCAAGTGACCTGTAGCCAAATTTAGAAGCCAACTTGAATGACCAGAAACAGCAACATGAGCAAACAATAATCCCATATGGTGGATGTCTCAATTTAGCACTTGACTCATTATCAGGATCAAGTCATCCCCTAGCCATCCAACCAAGCAATCAGCACAATCATGTTCCTGATATCCACAATTCAAAACAACTATATAATAGTTATCTCTCAATAAAGAATATTATCTAGTTTCTAAATATTTCCCCCTTTTAACTCTGCTAAAACAGCACAGTTACAACATTGGTAGCACAAGGTAGGCTCTCCATCCTACCTTTCATCTCAAAATTCCTCCTGTTGCCTGTACCCGCTGCGGTCAACAAATATACAAAAGAATCATGTCCAGGCTCCCCATAGACTGGACACCCTATACGCCAGGGACCAAGATACCAGAAGGGTACATACTGTACCAGAACACAGTGATGCTGGTCCCCACCTTTGATGCCTTATCAGCTCAAGGGTTTTCCAAACCCCTACTGCCACAACCTGAGTTGTTGAAAAAAGTATTATGCCCACCCACATAGCCCAATGTCTGTGCAGTGCTACCTTGTAATCATTTTCAGAAGCAAATGACAACAACACCACAACATTAATCCAATCTTCCCAAAGAAAACTGATACAAATGGAATGCCCCACACGCCTTTGGATTATGGAGATATCCATTTGTCTGACCCACAATGCAGGCACCTGGTGCAACAAGTGGCACAAAGACCACCCCAAGAAGGACTGAAGCACCTTCAAACAAGACTTTCTGCCAAGATTTGCGATGAAGGACACCGCCCTCATGACCATACACCAACTAAAGAACTTGAGCCTACAAGGAGCTCTGCCTACAAGCTCCCTCAGATATGATGTTTGACAGCCCAGCCACAAACCTCATGTACTATAATGTCCTCAAGCTGCATGTAATGAGACATGTAAACCTAGCACAAGTAACTGGTCTGCAGAGCCTGTACTTTGAGGCAGAGAAAGTAGAGCAAATATTTAATGCATTGCACAAGGCACAAAATGAAAAAGGGAAGAGACCTAAAGACTCCCACTCCTCAGGACGCTCCAACCACCCTCTGCCTAAAAATAGTAACCACACAACCAACAAGCCTTTGGGCTCCAATGGCCATGGCAACAAGAACAATGTTCAGTCCAATTGCACTCACTTTAGAGTCACCAGTACTCAGGATAACTAGGACAAGGAAAAGCTTGAGGAGAGCATTAAGCAAGCTAATCTCTCCCCACCAAACTTCTGCCTTGCCAAATGATGAATATCACCCAGAGAATGTGGATCAGTGCCCTATGATCCAGGCTCCCTCAGGAGATCCAGTAATCTACACCATCACCAGACATCCCAATAAACTGATGCCCTATCCTTTCTTCTTTTGAATTTACACAAGGTCAGCCCTCTTGGACTCAGGTGCAGATTGTACCCTTGTCAATAGCAACTTTGTGAACAATTTCAGGCTATCCACCAATCCTTTGCAGATTAAGACCATTGTTTTAGCTGATGAACATCACATTGCTGTGACCTGAGAAACTGCCCCTTTTTCCATCACGCTGGAGAGCCTCCACTCAACCATCCAAGGGCCTGTTATCGATTCCCCAAGATTTGATGTGGTACTTGGCCTGGACTGGTTGAGGAAGAACACCCCCACATGGACTGGGCCACCTAAGTAATTAACCATCAAACAGGAAGGAGTCAACCACCAGATTTACCCTGAAACAGTTGACCAACTTCTTTGGGACCATGTGTTTGTACACATTACAGAGATCCAAAAGGAAAAAGATCACCCCATAGTGATTGATTGGGACTCCTGTCAGTACAAGGTCATACATTTCAAGGACCACCAAGACACTGCTACCTCCCAGGATTGGGAAATTGTAGTGCAACCCCCAGAGATCTTTGAAGAGGCACTGCCAGGGCTACCCCCTGAGAAACACATACAACCCTCAATACAACTCAAGGGGGAAATACCTAAGGCACAATCTATATATTGCCTCATCCCCAACAAGGATGACACACTTTGTGCTTAACTTAAGGAGGCCTTAGAGAAGGGCCTCATCTGGCCTTCCCAATCACACTTTGGGGCTGCTGTGTTCTTTGTGGCAAAGAAGGACAGGTCCCTCAGATTAATTCCCAACTACTGAGTGTTGAACAAAGTCACCATTAAGAATTGATCCCCTCTCCTGCTTATCAATGACATTTTTGACGCCTTGGGCAGGTCAACTGTCTTCTCAAAGATTGATCCAACAGCCAGGTAAAACCAAATTTGTATCAAGGAAGAAGGCATCCCCAAGACCGCCCTCTAAAACAAGTACAGCTCATACAAGTGCATTGTTTTAACTTTGGAATGACAAATGCAACTTCAATCTTTGTTACCTTTATGAATGAGGTTTTAACACCCCATATTGGCAAGCATGCTCCTGTTTATCTGGATTATATCATTGTTTATAGTCCCTAGGTGGAAAAGCACCGCAAGGACTTAGAGGCAGTATTTGAAACCTTAGCACAACATAAATTACTTTTGAAGCCCTCCAAGTGTCAGTTATACTGATAAAAGCTCCCATTCCTTGGGCATGTGGTGTCAAAAGAGGGCATCAAGACTGATGTCCAGAAAATCCAAGCCATATGTAAGATGCCACCCCCAAGGACTATAGTGAGCTTAATACCTTCCTTGGGATGATAGTCTATGTCTTTCAGGGATCCATCCTGTGGGGGGGGGGGGCTTGAGAACTTACAGGCGGTTGGCCTGTGGGTCCTGCAGGAAGGGCCCACCACAAAATTGGAGCTAACTTTACAATATAATATAAAAAATTGCCCAGAAGAGCCCAGGGTCTTCTAGAAGGAACCATTGAATTGATCAGGCTGGTGAGGGTGATGTACATCATCCCAAATATCTTAGTGGAGGTGGATTAATTGGTCACAACAGATTCCTGCAGGCAGTTGGGCCGCAGGGTGAGAGGTGGGGTCATTGGAACCAGATAGGCAGGCAGGTAGTTATACTTGTTGCAGAACAGCAGGGGAGGTATGGCAATTTTGGTCCCTTCTCTACCGACGGCATTGGTTTCTCTAGTTCTGACTTCAGGGCCGTAGATTAGGATTTCCTCTAGGGTGAATTCCAAATACGCCGGGTTTGGTGGGTATTCTGTGAAATGTACCAGGCCAAAGGGAGCTCCTGGTGGACAATATAGTTTGGGCAGTCAGTCCACAGTTTCTTGGGGTTGTTGGGTGTGAGTTACAGAACCACAGGAGGTAGACTGCAAATAAAATAGAGCTAAAATCAATTATGGAAAACCCTAGTTGAAGCAAAAGGTTCATGTCACTTTATTGTAATAATGGCAATGGGCAACTTCCTGCGGCCCAGGGTATAAGTATACCCATCTGCCATGGAGAAAATTTTACAGTTTCCTTTGGAACTGGTGATACTGTCTATCAGGGCTTTGCATCCCTTGGTGGCATCCATTGTGGGAGATATTTCATTGGCTGGCTCAAACTGAGAAGACTCAAATTTCCCTTTTGGGTTGCAGGGTTGGTCATCCTTGGGTGGCCCGCATTCCACAGGAAGTTTCTTTGCTTCCCCTGCTGCAGTGGCCCAAGTTATTTCAGGATCCTTAGCTTGGCCCACGCTCTCATTGATTGGGTTAACAGGAACCTTTGGTATGAAAGGCCTTGATGCAAGTAATTTTTGATAATCCAAACTCAGGAGATTCCCCAAAGTTAAATCCCGCTCTGTTTTGAGTCCAGGAAACTGTGGGCCACCAGCCCACAGGGTTTTGGGGTTCAAATCCTGTATCTGAGGTTTATCCATAAGCATATTTAGCAAGAGTTTGTCACTTTTGACAATGTCTGACGCTTCATTTCAGACTTTGGTGTCCTAACTGCACCACTATCTGCTGTCACAGGTGCAAAATTGAAAATCTTATTGACCTCCCAACAAGACCTTTGTTTCTGTTGCCTAAAAGACAAGCTGATGTCTTCCCCCATCCTATAATACCCAAGAAGAAATGATGACTACCAAATGGAGACTGACACCTCCAAACCCTCTATTGGGGTGTACTACACATAAAAATGAACACAGGAAACTACCTGCCAGTGGCTTATGAATTGTGTAAGCTTACAGATGACAAGTGCTGGTACCCAATCAACAACAAGAAGCTACTGGTGATTGTTTACTGTCCAGTCAAGTGATGTTGTTACCTGGAGCCACAAGAATCAGTCACTGCCCTAACTGACCATAAGACCCTCATATATTTCAAGACCTGAGCCAACTTTTCCAGACGCCAATCTCAATGGATGGTATTCCTAGAGTGTTTTAACATGAACATCCAATATAAACCTCAACCAGAGTTGGTCATGGCAGATACCCTCTTGTACCTATATGTGAGGACGTCCAGAGGCAAAAATGTCCTTGAACCATACTGGCCCCTCATGGTACTTTAAAACAAGGATGAGAGTTTTCCCCCAGGCACCACCAACATTACACAAGACACTGTCATTAAGAACAAACCCCTCTTTACAGACATATATGGAACATTACATTGGAAAATGACCAACAGAAGCACCATCCTTTACATCCCCACACATCAGATAGTCAACACCATCTTGCTTTAACACCAAGATCTAGGACAAACAAAAAGCTGCAAACTCTACAGGTTTCTAAAACACAAGGCTTGGTGGCCAACCCTGTACCAGGATATGCAAGAGGTCCTCAAACAATGTGAAGTATGCAAAAAGAATTTGCAAAAAGAAATACTCCCCAAAAGTCTGTGTTGCCAATCTGTTCCCAATTATCCTTTAAAGTTTGGGCCCTTGGCATTGTACGCCCTATGTCAGGGAAACATAACAACAAGAAATGCATCATCACTACCATCAATTTTGCCGCCCTTCCAGGGATCCATTCCTGAGGAAGGAAGAAACCCAAGTAGTGTAGAAGAGCAGAAGGATGGAAGCCCACCAGCAAAGAACCCACAGGAATGCCAACCATTAAAGTGTTCACCAGATATCCCCATAGTCTATATGAACCATAGAATGGAGCAAAACAGGTCAACCCATAGTATACTACCACATAAGTTAATACATGCCAAGGAGCTTACAGGCAAATCACTGGGGGCAAAGGAGGAGGAAAAGAAGGCAGAGGTGTTGATTTATCACAAGTGGGAGGGAACTGGTGCTTAGTATACAAATAATCCCAAGCCAAAGATTTTGTAGCGTCCTTGACTCAAATATTAGAATTGAATTCACTACCTTCAGCAACAGGGGACCATAGGCCTAAACAGAACAGAAGCAGAAGAATTTTCTGCTTCCAGATCAGTGGGAGATAAATTTCAAAACTACTAATTTACTAAGTAAAGAATATAGAAACCAAATTTATTGATCCAGGAATTGAAGTTGTTAGAGCACTGGGAAGACTAACAGTGCTTTTGACTAAATACTGTGAAGTTTGGTGTGGGAAAGTGGAATAATGTGTGGTGAATTTAGAGGTGTATTGGCTACCATGGTTTGTTTGGCTGCTTGGTCATTTAGGTTTGACTGCTGCCAGAAAACTTTCAGGATGCAGCTAGCAGCAGCCAAACCTGCAAGTTAATTAAGAACCATTAAATTGAAAGCTTTGATTTGATGGTTATTCAAAGCTGTTGGTGTGATAGGCTTTTCCTCTGCATATTGATTGGAGGGACTTGCAGTTGCCTGTATAATGTGGGTGCTCATTTTTAAACTTGC
>QTSX02002268.1:86368-229939 GCA_014839935.2 Entomophthora muscae
TTTGAAATGGTTCTGATTGTTTTGTTGGTTGCTTAAGTAGTTGGATTTTGAATCAGGTGGCTGTATATGCTCAAGCTGCTTTATGGAGCCCACTTTTGCATTTGAACTTAGCGGCAAGCTTTTGCTCTTGACTTTAACTAATACACCATTGATTTTAGATGTTTTTGAGGCTCCAAATGTCAGGGTTTGATTCCCTGAATGATGCTTGTACTGGTATTCTAAGAGAGGGGGGATAGACTAACAAAGTCTGGCTCCCAACCTAGTGGGACCAATCACCAAGATGCCATCCAGTGAAAGACTGGGATGGCCACTTGAAGGGGTCTCCTAAAGGAAACTTGCAGAGAAAAGGGAGGGAAATAGGCATCCAGGGCCATTACCAAAGCCCCAGTGAGCAACCACAGAGAGCAATCCCAGGTGGGAGGGATATCTGGATCTAATGTGGGGGTTTGGGGCAAGGAGGGGAGGGAGGGGAGGGAGGAACCTGAGACTTTTGCGGGGTGAGAGTTGGTCAAGTCAGAGGAAGGGGACTCATTTGATCCTGATTCTGGAGGGGATGAAAATCCCTCAGGATAAGGAACCAACCAGGGCAACTGAGCAAGTGTAGTTATGATGGTGGGGACCTGGGTGAAATGACTGAAGGTATTAGAAAGCAGACCAGGAGTAGAATCAGATTTTTGTGTGGCCAGGGAAAGTTTTTTCCAAGTGCCAGGGCTGGTGGACCAAAATAATAGTAAAATAGGCACCAATACCATCATGGCTCCCTTATATAAAGGAGACAACATGATACCAGAGGGTGTTTTCAACCAAAACTTTCAGGCAAACGGTCCGTGAGTAAGGGGGGTAATAAGAGCTTGGGCCAAGTTTGGATCTTCTTGGATCAATTCTCAACAAAAACCCATGGGCAGGTAGACCAGACAGAAGCAGGGGGAAGACAGTGGCGGGAGTCAGGACAATAATTTTTATCATTGAATAAAACTTCAAATACAAAAAGAATTGCACAGTCAGGAGTTTTATTCAATAATCAGAATTGATAAGCAAGGGACCTGATGGCACATGCTTCCATTATATGCAATGAGGGGGTGATAGACCGGGGGGTTAAAAGAGATTATTGGAAAGCAATCTAAAGGGGGGCCAATTGAAAGTCACTACCTATCTTCTCATGGTCTTGGCCCAAGAAAATGGGGCAGCAGAACCGGGTGTAGGGTAAAGTTAACCAATTGGCTAGGAGCATTCCAGGGACTCAGGGTGCACATTACCCCTAATGTTTTCCTCTGATGTCCCAACTAGAGGGCTCTCAAACTCAATTACTTTGGGTTGAGGGACTTCCGGACTGGAGAAATTACTTGCCTGGGATTCCGCTGACTGTGGGATCTTATACCCAATTTTTCCAGGCTGCGGGTTAGGCACACCCTGTGCCATGTGTCCCATGTCTTTTTGTTGGCCTGCTAGTTGTCTCAAAACAGGGCAGCACCAGGAAAGCAAACAATCCAGCTGGATTAAAGTCTCCTCCACAGTTGGAGGGGACTCCAGAGAAGGGATTGGGGTTTCAGCTATGAAGGCCAACACAAAGCGCTCATCCACTGTGTGGGCCAGATCCTCCAAGTTTTGAAGGGGTTTTGCCTGCACACAGGCCGCCTTTTTTGATGGTCTGGGAAAGACATCCCAGTCCAGGGCTAATGGTAGGCCACAGAACTTTACAGGTATCAAGCTGAAATTAATAGCCTGTGTATTCAAACAATCATTAAAATCAATATTATAACCAGAAGGATTTTTAGACCACCCAAGTGTCTAATATAAAGTTTGAGAAGGCCAGGATAAAGAAATGGTCCTGATCTCATAAAGAAGATCTAATAGCCAACAGTTCTGTTACTTTTTCTCAATCTCCAACAATTTGTTTAAGTTGGAAGGATTTTCAATCCTTACACACCTGCTGGCCAGTGGCCCAAGCTTTTAAGGCACACACTGGCAACAATATACACCAATTCATTGGCAGATAAATCATCAGTAAGTTTGGAAAGAAAGAACTGCTGACCACCAATGGAGGCAAGGAGCTGACCTCAGAGAGCACCAATGTTTACCTCACCAAAAATGGGGGCAACCACATGCTGACTACACCTTACCACTTTCAGGCCCACAGAAGAGTAGAGCAGCTGAACAGAAGCCTTGTACAGGCCCTTGCCAAGCTCACTGCCAGGAGACCTGAGGAGTGGCACAAATATTTGGCCCTGCACTTCTTGTTTGTTGCACGCAGGTTAACAGATCCACCAGAAAAAGCCCCTTTGAACTTGTCTTTAGAACACAACCAAATATTGATCAAGCATTGACTGGGCCCAAGTTAGAAATACCCAACAAGATATCACCCTTTTCTAATCCCCTAATACTTTGTGCCAACAGTGACCAAAAGGGAAGGGAAGAGAAACACCAGCAAGATATGTTTGTCTCCATACAAGCAAGGCACAAAGTTGGCAACAAAGTATGGGTGGTAAACACAGACAAAAGTAAGCTGCAGCCTGAGAAGATGGTCCCGCCATTGTGTTGAAGGTAAACAACAACACTTATCTAGTACAAGTACTGGGCAAGCATAAGCAGGATAAGCTTTTACACCATGCCGGCTACAACCCTGAAAGGCCCGCCAGAAGCAGCACAAAACAGTCCTCCCTGCAACCAAGCAACAGTTAGTGCAGTACAGTGCCCACGCTCCTGACAACCTCCTAGTGGACCTCCCATCAGAGGAGAACAACTCTCAGCTGGGGGGTGTTGAAACAGCAGGGTCAATCTGCCAACAAGATTCTAACTGATCATGTTTGAGACCCCCAATCTGACTTCCCGGTGATCCACAGCCAAACAAGGAAGTTGATTTGAATTCCCAGAATTAGCAACATGAACAAATGATGATCACATACGGTGGATGACTCAATTTAGCGCCTGACTCATTATCAGGATCAAGCCACCCCCTAGCTATCCAACCAAGCAATCAACACAATCATGCTCCTGTTATCCACAATTCACAACAAATATATAATAGTTATCTATCAATAAAGAATATTATCTAATTTTCAAATATTTCTCCCTTGTAACTCTGCTAAAGCAGCACAGCTATACATAATAAAGTAAATTAAACATATTTTATGGGATATTTTCAACACAGTTAAGCTATATTTACATTCAAATCATTTTCACTGCATTATTTTTTATCAAAATTTATTAATATACTATATTGGTTGCTCAATTACTTTAAAAATATGATTTCCCTTCTTAAATTCTTAATCTCAAAGTGGCAAATGTCCCTGAAACATCCTGTAACACCCACCCTTGTTTGAAAATAGCTACCTGGGTTATTTCTGGCAACGTTTTCTGAGGAACTAAAATACACCAGTCTGATACTGTAAGTTCAGAACCTAATGGCAAAAATGTGGAATTTTCAAATCCCAGGACCAAATTTTTTATTGCATTTGCGGTCAACTCAGCTGAGTGAAAATTAAAATATTGAATAAGAACATTTATTTAATTCAACACCTTCTGGTTTTTTGAGTTTGCAAATTTTTAATCCCTACTGAAAATAATCAAACTAACTCAAGGAAAAACTCATCAAGAGAATGCAGGATGTATGCATCAGAAATGCAGGATTTCAATGTACAATCCAGTATTTCTGTAAGTCTAACAAACTGTAGACAGCATGGAATTGCGGGATTGTCAAATCCAAGAACCAAATTTCAAGTCATAATTGATGTGAGTTTTAAATTAATCTAATTGATGTTCATATCAAAAAGGAATTTAAAAGATTTATTGTGTATTTATGCCAATTTTTTGGAAATCACAGGCATTCTCAAAGATCACACAATCCCATTTTAGGAAACTAAAGTTTAGATATTAATAATTCACCAAATTAGATATACTTGACAATAAAATAGGCTGAAATTATAAACTCCTCTTATTAATTTTTATTTTTATTAAAAGCAATGTATTTTATTGGTAGCATTCTTAAAAAATTGGACTTTTTCAATTATTTTATACATACAATTGTCTTTTCACCATTTATTATAACTTAAATCAAGGGCATGCTGCTCTAAAAATTTGTATTTATGTATTGTTAAAGGCATTTCCTAAACTTGACTGTAATTTAACATCACTAATAGCAATGCATAAATACAAATTTTTATAACAACATGCCCTTGATTTAAGTTATAATAAATGGTGTTGCAGCATCTTCAATTACTCACTCTCAGGGAATTAACGCCCCGAGCAGATCACCAAATGGTTCACTGGCCAGCCAGTAAACTGGTGGCACCATTATCAGTTAAGCCATATATGATGGGGATCTCCTAATCCAGATCCTAAATGGAACACAACTTGAGTAAGCCTCGTGACCCAAGAGGAACATTACTTAGATAAGCCCCATGACCCCCATGACGTACATGGACAGCATGTGTCTTGTCATAATACTATATATTATTCCATATTCATATCCAATAAAGTATCATTCTCTTCTTAAATCTTCCCCTTTTTCCGTTCATTATACTTCCCAGAAGTATAAACTCAACAATAGTGAAAAGACAGTTTGAATTGAGGGCATAAAATTGAAGTGCCCTAATTGAAAAACATAAATTACTGAGCCAAAATCAAAGTGGAGAAAACTGATGATTCTTTCTTTTGAAGCTCCATTTGAAGTTGCTTTTTTACCACCTCTCCTTCTTCCTTTCTTTAAACAGTTTTTTGGCCCCTGGCTACGCTGGGGCCAAAAAATTTAAACAAGTTCTACACTGTAAGGAGGGTGGATCATATAACATTTTATGGTAATGTGGTTACTATTTTAGTGATTTGGAGTGCATAATACTGTACAATTTCCAGCTTTAGGCTATTTTACATCTTATTTAATTTTCATGTCTAAACATGGTTATCAAAGATGATTCTTTTGTTGATTTTGGCCATTGTGAAGATTCTTGATTTGTATTGCTCAACCTAGTTTCTTACTGTACATTCAATTTGGATTCCAGTTCCCACCATTATTATTTGAGTTTATGAGTGACATTTATTTGTGATTTGAAATCTGGTTGTTGGGTTTAACAACTATGCAATCTCAGAAAACATAGTAGATTTAGTGGAAACAGTGTATGGCTCTGAACAATTCAATTCTGATTTTAGTCTATTCATTTTGATACTTGAAGCATGCAGCCTGACTTGAAATTTACAAAGGGTCTATGAGATGCCAAAATCTGAAATATCCAATAAAAATGCCAGAAAACATACTGGTTAAAAAAAGGCCAAACCACAATTGTAGATTTGAACTTTGGGCCAGGAATTTGACAATCCTGCATTTTTTGCCATTAGGTTCTGAATTTAAAGTATCTTTACTAGCATTTTTTGGAAGATATATTCTAAAATACTAGAAATGATGCTGCAATTTTGTATTCTAGTTCCTCAGAAAACTGTTGTCAAGAACAAGCTGGGTACCAAAAAATTGTCCCAGAACCAGCTTTTGGAACATGGTTCCTAGACAAGGCTTTTCCAAAAAAATGGTTTCAGAACCAATCAAAATGCACAAGGTTCCCAATGGTACAGGGTAGATATACAACAGCTATAGTTGAGAGCATGGGTGCCACCTCATATTCCCACCCATGGCTTTAGCCAATTGTTCAAGTTTTGTGTTCATGAGCTGGAAATATTCCCTAGGTACAGCCCAAGGTTACAGGAATTAATTTTGATATCTCTGGAACTTTTTGGCTAGAACATTCTTGCTGGGGCATGAGTTCAGAGCCGGTAGGCTGGAACTGTATCACTCTTACTGTATTCTTAGGGCTCTGGATCAATAAGATGTGATTTGTGAATCTTATGAGATATTCTGGGAACAACTTTGTGCCAGACTCATTCTCTACCAATAGAAGCAGTACTTTTAGTGAAAGCGGCTATGCTCATGCATATCAATGTTTAGCTAGCAAGGATAAAAACCTCTATAAAAAAGTACTTAACCTTTATCTAAGACAGTAAAGCACTATATAATGATCTCAATTGACCAGTGCGCAAAGCTGTATTGACCCAGAATGCTTGGCAAAATGTGTGCCAATACTTCTAATGCAACTATTGAATAGTACATTGCATGCTTGCACTTGGGTCCAGTAAAAGTATCCCTGAAACCTATATGTCAACAAAAATTGCATCGCGCCCCAATCCTCCCACATTTAAATATTCAGAAGCTTGGCATGATTTAACTAAGTTGGTTTGATTGCATTAATAGGTTGCATATATTAAGCTGAGCGCTACATTTGTTTGCATGGAGTTTTCGCATTGTCGTGCTGAGCTCATGGTTGTAAATGGTAGTTGGCCAACACTTGGTCTGGAAAAAAGGGTATGCAATGGAAGTACAAGCTTGTTCAACGGCATGTGACCAACTAAAAAGTGAAGGGTGGATTTCTATCCTCTTGAGAAAAGAGGATTTGGCTGTTGTAACTATTGATATACAGAGTTAAACCCCTAACTGGTGGTAGTTTGCTAATCTTGGTAAACCGTAGTTGTACAAACCAGCTTAAAAGTTGTCACTGTCGTGTCAGACTGAACGATGCAGTTGGAAGCTAATCAAAGTTTAAAATTTGCTATTTGGTTTTTGGTTTTTGGTGTGTTATCGAAATATTTTTTAAATGGGGGTTTTAATTTGGTTATCACAACATGAGTTGAAGTTTAAACCCCCCAAGAGGCCGTTTTAGATATCCCATATATTCCTATTTTAAATCTGGGGCTCAACCCGATAAAAACGGAAGCCTAAATTTATTGTCATGGGGTTGGGCTTTACTTTAGTTTATTTATGTGAAAGCTGGAGAGCTCTAGTGTGGGGCCTGCTTAGGGATGCTTCGGCTCAGCCCCGGCTAGCTCTCGGCTCCAGGCCGCTAAAGCTAAAGCGGAATCACTAATATTTAAACAATTTGAAATAAATATTTGAGGGTATGGCCAGGAGCCATAAGCTAGGCGCGACTCCTTGGGGCTTGGCCGAAGCAGGCCGCCTGCTTGACTAAACCTAAGTACAAAATCTGCCAGGTTGAAGTGAGGGTGGTGAGTTGATTCGAGAACCTCCTGCAAGTCAACGATTATTGTGATGCACAAGCTCAGCCAGTGTAAGCGTGACCATTATGATCAGGCGGGAGCGGGGTTTTAAATATCTTGATGCCTCCAATTTGAGAGCACCACTTAATTTTTTTGAGTAGCTTTTTGGATTTTATAAGTTAATTACTTTTTTGAATGGATAGGGATTTAGTTTATGAAGACCCAAGCATTCGTCAGTATATTCCAGTCAAAGGACAGGATGTCGCGGAGGAGCTCTTCCAGGCTGAAGAAATTAACTTGAGTAGGCATCCTGAAGTTAGAAGACAGATAAAGCTCGATCAGCTTGCTTTTTTTATCAATGGTAAGTTATATTTAAGGTTATTTTAGTTGAGGCTTATAATTTATTTGTTATATTTGATAATTACATGAAATAACTGTTATTATTTTCAAATGCCCAGAGTTTATTCGTCAAGAATCCCAACATTAATCTTAGATGTACTTTTCGAACCTTATACCTTAACAATCGGAAATTAATAGGCCTAAGAAAATTGATGTGACAGTAGCATTTTCATACACTTTCAATCTGTTTAGTTGATTGGTTTCAACATTTACTTGATACCTCATAATAGAATGCCCCCAACATAATCTAAATCCTTCAATTTTCAAAGTTTTCTCGCCATTTGATCCAATGCTACAGTAGCCATATAGTATTTGAACAAAAGAATCTAAAAAAAGCTGCCATGAAAGCATCATATGAGTTCTTTACAACCCGACATTTGTTTAAAATATTTAGCTTAAGAAATATGACTTCTGTAAATTTATAAAGTAAACTTTAATAAAATGCTAACTATACGGCGAATCTATGAGGCATTCGGCTGGGTTGGCTCTGACGAACTTCACAAGATTAAAGTAGAGTTCACTTCAATAAAGGAGTGTATTTGAATCTGATTATTTTTAGTGCAAGCAAAATAAATTCGTCGGAATGAGTGGTCTTTTGCAATATCATCTCTATAGCTAAGTTTATAATAGGGCTTATCAACAACTTTACTTACGTCGTGTTTCTCTCGGCTGCTGAAGACATTGTTGGGAATTCTGTCCCTAAAGCGACAGTCCTTATAGCTGATATCATCCCATCGGTGTGCGTCAAGTTAGTGATGCCCTACTACATGCACAACTTTTCCTATTCGGCCAGAATCTTTCTCATTGTTTTCTCAGCCATTCTATCACTTTTTGTTGTGGCGTTTGGAAATAGCTTGCCTGTTCAGCTTCTCGGCATTGTGGTTGCCTCGGCGGGCTCCGGACTGGGTGAGATTACTTTTCTTGCTTTAGCCTCCTTTTATCCCCATGATGTTATATCACCATGGTCTTCTGGCACTGGAGCAGCAGGGGTGGCGGGTTCTCTCGCATACCTGGCTCTTTCCACCTGGTTTGGTCTTAAACCATCCAGCTCGCTTTTGCTTTGTGCGGTTGCGCCCCTTTTTATGTTTATAAGCTATTTTAAACTGATGAGTCATCCACAGCTTGCTATCGAGTCTGATAGGCTAAGCGCGGTGCCGTTGTCGCTAGAGGAGCCCGTTGCTGAGTTGCGCCCCGAAAATCTTCCGCTGGTAGAGCGGTTTAAGATTGTTCAGAGTATGGTTTCAGTATATATGCTTCCTCTTCTATTGGTGTTTTGGGCTGAATATACGATCAACCAAGGGGTTGCGCCAGTTCTCCTTTTTCCACTCGAGAGAACACCTTTTAAAGCGCTGAGAGATCACTACGTGTATTATCAGTTCCTTTATCAACTGGGAGTATTTGTCTCTCGTTCATCGAGTGGACTGTTTCCCATCAATAAGCTCTGGTATCTTGTCCTAGCACAGTTTGGTACTCTTGGTATGTTTCTTTTTCAGGCATTGCTTGTATTTGACTCAAATATTTACGTAACACTGCTGTTTATATTTTGGGAGGGGCTGTTTGGAGGAGCCATCTATGCCAACGCCTTTAGACGCTTGAATTCCGAAATGCCCCGCCATCAGACAGAATTCGCCATGGGCGCTGCTTCGGTTGCAGACTCTTTTGGGATTGCTATGGCTTCAATAACTGCGTATGTCCTAGAGCCGGTCCTTTGCAACTATCAGATTACTCAGGGCATCCAACTTTGCAACAAAGCTGTCGACTTGTAATCAAGTCCCATTTTAAGCTTCTCTGTAGGAAGCTCATATTCCATTGATCTAAATGGTATAAAACAAGATTGTTAAATAAAGTATAAACACCTGCAAATACATAACCACTGATATTATTTCAGCTATGTTTAGACATGTTATTAAATGTGATCCTATTGAATACGAACTTATATGATTGGGCTTTTGGCTAGAACGGGCCATACTCTACAACCCCCTTTCAGCAGCCCAAAGAGCTTGACAACCAGGGTATCACATTTCACAAGGCCAGACATCAGAAACGGGTTAAAGATCGAATTCTAATTAGCTGAACTCTCAGAAAGCCCAAACATGTTATAACGGATGGTCGATTTTATGGTCATTGCACAACCTGCATCAGCTCCAAGGAAGGTAAAGAGTCTCGGATCTGACCAGGTTTTACAACTCCACAAGAGATTTCCCGTCAATGCTGACAGTTGCTTTTATACGCCATTATAATCCAACTACTCCAGGTAGAAAGCAAACTATACCTATCCAGTATATACTCCTGGGAAGTATATAATCCAAAGCAATAGGAAGAGGATTATATCTTTATCGAATATAGAAGGAGAGTGTCATATAGTTAACCGATAGATCATGCGAGTTTGAAAGATCCCGGTCCCTTATAGGATTCAACATTTCTGATCCTCATACAACATAAGGTGTGTGGCAATAGTGCCGCCTACTATTCAGCAGCTGAGTTATTTCTTGGAAAAGAATTCCCAAGCAAGAGTAATTGAAGAGGTTGCAATATCTCCCCCTGGGGTGCTGAAAGGCATAGCCTTGGGTAATTTCTTGAGTGTATCCAGGAGGCGTGCTTGGTGTCAATCCAGCTCAGCTTTGGGTACCAGTAGGCACAAGTCTCTTTGAGCCTGTCTTGCTTTACATAGTCCAAGTCCGCCATGATGCATCAACTGAATGTTGTTTAAGCTCCAATTCTTTTGATGATATAGGTATGTTTGGCCTTGGTCTCCATATCAACCCTAAGTCCTCTTGATCCAGGATCTATTTTGTGTTGGTAGTGGTTACCTACCCAGATCTTGTCTCCTACCCAATATCTCTCACTTGAAGCGAGACTTTTTT
Source organism: Entomophthora muscae (assembly GCA_014839935.2). Taxonomy (NCBI): domain Eukaryota; kingdom Fungi; phylum Entomophthoromycota; class Entomophthoromycetes; order Entomophthorales; family Entomophthoraceae; genus Entomophthora; species Entomophthora muscae. The sequence continues at coordinate 96,664 of QTSX02002268.1, forward strand.
CTTTTGGCTCACTCATTTCCTTTGCCGAGTTAATCCTCTGACCTTTTGTACTTCTTAGTTATCTTCCTCTGGTAATTTCTTAAGGAGTGATAGATTAGGTCCCACATTGCTGCAACAGTGATTGGTCTATATTCATATACTGTTTGATATAGACTCTTGAATGTAATTCAATTAGCTTGAGTTTTACACACTATTAGTACCATCAGAGGCATGTCTTTTCAAAAGAGGGAGTTGTTGGCTGGTAACCTGCTGAGTGTTTCAATCATGGATTCATTCAATTTTCACTCTGCCATTTGCATGTGAATGGTGGGAACTGCTGATGATGTGCTACATATCATTCTTGGCAAGGCAGACATAAGTTGTTTTGGATACAGGCTACAATGGTGAAGCCTTGCTGAAATTCCAAAGTGTTGAGAAAATGGAGGATATAATACTAGATGCTAAGAAGGTTTAGCAACAAAACCGTTCTCAATCGTGCAATTTGCAACTGGTAAACTCCAAGTAGAGGCACTGGGAGGAGACAACCAACAAAAGCTAGGGCAAGAATAACAAAGGCAACAATTCAGATAAGCAAAACAGGGATTTGAAATAAATGGTTTTGCAAATTGGGTCAATCTTTCTTTCAATATCTTGTCAGGGGTTTTGAAAATCAGTGTGGAGGCTGCAGAAACCAAAAAATGATGATTTGGCTCACAAAAATCCAGACAGGGATGTAAGTTAATACAGCTCTATTTTCATTGAGTTGTTTCAACTAAAATTTAAATATTGCTGTTCTGTAATAACATATTTTTTATTGAACTACTGGGGTAGTTCTGAGCTCCATCCCAGCTCATATGGGTACTTATGATTGAATTCTTGCATCATTTGGGAGTATCTGTAAAGTTACACCTCCTCCTTAGGCCTCCACTTCAATTCCTGCCAAATGCTTGGGGACTTCCGCCAAATTGTGCTTGAACAATTATCCAAAAGTTACTGAAAAAGCCCAAAAAAGCCCTCAAATTAATACTTGTGGAATTATTCCAAAGATGCCCCACCTAACCCACTCAAGAGACACCTCTGGTTAAATATCATGCGCAAGAGCAGCCAGGAGCAGTGGTAGTTGCGTCCAAAGCAGGTTCCTCAATTTTTTAGTTGAGTCAGTTTTCCTTTTTGATTCTCTCCATTCAAAATTTGACAGGATCTTCCCGCCTTGAGAAATGCACTCATATTAGCTCATATCATTGGTCAATTAGTTTGGTGACATTTGATCTCTCACCCCTCCCCCCTCCCCCCTTAAATGAATGCAAGAGTTGTAAAAGACCTTGCTTCACCATTCTCTACTCTAATAAAGTTTAAAATTTCTTAGTCTAATCTGGCCATTTGGGTTTTCTGTTGCTTTTGGTGTTCAGTTGATTCCTTTCCCCCCTTTGGCCTCCCAGGAATTGTTGGCAAAAACCTTTTGGTTGTTGCTGAAACTGCAAATTTTGTTGTGGTTGAGAGCTTGATTTTATTTCCTCTTAACCTGCTCCCCAAGTCTCCCATTATCAATCATGCCCTTGGAATTGATTGAAATATTTGGTGGCATAATATGGTTTTTTTGGTCAAAAAACACCAAATTATCTGATTTCAGTGTTTTGAGGCTTTAAACAGCTTTTTCAACCTTTGTCAAACTATTCCCCTGATTTTCTACCATCCACTTCTGGTGGATGGCTTGATTGATATCAGAATATTCTTTTAAGGACTCTTTCTTAGTCAGAACTTCAGGGTTCTTGCCTTTGTGCAGCCAATAAATTCTGATTAAGATGGAACCATCCATGAAACAAGCTCTTTCCCTCTATATGTGATGAGAAGTTCAGGTTAACAATCCTTGCAATTATTTACTTGTAAATCAATTGCCTTATGCTGCTGCCTTTGTGTTTTTTATTGGTTTGTACAACAGGATATTTTGTTACATAATCAATGGCTGTGATAATGCACTTTTTGTCTTTCTTGTCAATAACATAGGCCCTAAAATTTCTAATACCCATACCTTGAAAGATTAGGACATGGATATTGGGATTGCAGAATTGGGTGGTTCTTTGGAGTGAGTGTAATTTTTACATGTCTCACATTGTGTAAGGACTTACCCAATACAGTACAAGATAATATATCAAGCCATGCAAGGCATTGAGATTCAAATTTAATAAATAAAGGAAAGTAGGCACATTTTGTTAAGTATCTTTAATATACATGCTAAACCCTTATAATTGGATATAAAGGGAGCTGTCAGGATTTTGGGATATTGACTAATTAACAGATTCAACCAATTATTGCAAGCCAGCGGTCAATCACTCTTTGGATAGTTCCAACAAAATAATGCAGGCCAGCAGTTAATCACTCTTAGGAATGGTTTCAACAAATTAATGCGGGCCAGCAGTTAATCACTCTTAGTAATGGTTTCAACAAATTAATGTGGGCCGCAGGTTTGTGGAATCAATGATCAAATCATATCCTGGCACCAACAAATCCATGCATTACAATTAATGAATGGAACATGCAATTACTGCTCATTAATTAGTTCCCTTCATCAAGCACCTCAATATTCACTTCACAATAATTATTATTCTAAACTTAAATTGTATCCTAGAATAAGAGGGCCATCATAAGAACTGTCATCTGTATTATATCAAGCAGAGTCCAACATGGACTGGGCCACCAGGCCAAAACACTCTAAGATAAAAGGCTCTGAGCCTATTGTATTAGAGTAGCTCTGATTAGTGTAACAATCATCTCGTGAACTAGTAGCCAACTGTTGGCTAGCTAGCCCTAGATAGTGGCCCAGGCAGGCAGCTGAAAAGAGATTCAGCTGTGTGGCGTGTCTAGAACAAACACAGTAAGCCAAAGAAGTTGTCAAGCGAGCTTCCACAAAATCCACCCTGAAAAGGCTGGGCCTCCTGCCGTGTTAACCTAATGCTACTTCAGTCTCTTCCTAGCGTTGTGAGCTAACTCGGATAAAACACGGGCAGGCGGGCCGCCTTAAAGCCAGTCCATTAGAATAAAAGACTGATGATTCTGTATTGACTTGATGATTGATCCAAGTCCCATTTCCTTAATATGATCCTGTCTTAGGATTTATTAGTAGAGCAAAAGATTATACTGTTATCATACAGTATAATTATCTATAGTAAAATATAGAGACAACCCATGAACTGTATCCAGAAGTAGGAAGAACTGTCCCAAATCCTCTGGGCTTTGGGCCCAGTCAGACTTGCTACTTCTGCAGAAAACAAAGTATTCTGGACTGCAGGTTATGCCAAAGTCACAGGTTCTCTGTACTTTCCTAATGTTAGAAGACTTAAGATATCATTTGGTGGATGATAAAATACCACGGTCCGCAGATTTCTGACAGGAGCCATAGAACTAACTAAGCCTAAGCAAACTATGTAAAATTTGTTATTGAATAATAGCTTATTGGTAACTAGCATTATATCAATGTCTGGATATTTCACATGAGGATATCTTGGCATGAAAGAGGAAAGCTTTCCCTTCAAGTTAAAAAATGGTGACAACAAGCTAAACACTTGTTGCCTGGTTATCTTCATTTTAAAATTAAAGAACTACAGAAAAAACAAATCTTTAAAGGCTGCTAATTAAAAGTAAATTTTTTGACAAAATCTAAGTGTCAGAAAACCTGCAGACCATGGTATTTTATCATCCGCCAGCTGATATCCTAAGTCTTCTAACATTAGGAAAGTACAGAGAACCTGTGACTTGGCGTAACCTTTGGCCCAGAATATTTGTTGCCAGAAGTAACAAGTCTGAAAAGGCCCAGAGGACTTGGGACAGTTCTTCTTACTTCTGGATATAGGTTCATACTGTAAATTCAGAACCTGAACGTAAAAATGCGGGATTGTCAAATCCTTGGTCCAAATTTTGAATCACTTTTGCGGGCAACTCAGCTGAGTGATAATTAAAATATTTAATAAAATCAAACATTTAATTTGACTTTTTTTGGTTTATTTAAATTGGCAAATTTTGAATCTCTTGAGCAGATAACTCAAATAACAATAGACAAAAATCAGTAAACAAATGCGGGATACATGAATCAGAAATGCAGGATTCTAATGTACGATTTGAGATTTCCTGTATTTTAAAAAAATCATAGACATCATGTGAAAATTAACAAATCTGAAATTTTGGGATTGTCAAATCCAAGAACCAAGTTTCAAATCATAATTGCAAGGAATTTGAAATAAATATAATTTATGGGTGTCTCAAAAAGGATGATAAAGGATCTAGAGTGGATTTGTGCAAATTCTTTTAGGAAGCACAGGCATTCTCAAAATTCACCCTATTCCATTTTAGGATGGCTAAAATTTAGATTGTAATATTCACAAAATTGACATATATAACAATAAAATTGACTAAAATATACATTCCTCTTCTTGAGTTTAAAATTTTAATAAATTTTTATTATTTCTTCTTCCAACACCAACCAAGTCAACGAGCTGTTCCCTGGCCTTGACAAAATCATGCAGGGCTACGCTGAGTCTCTGAATGATGAAGTCTCTGTCTATGGCCACTCCCAACCTGCAGGCCCCTCTGCAAGCCCCACACAGGAGTCTGTTCTTTCCCCTGCAACTTCCAGCATGGCCCTGTTTGCCCACCATGCACAGGCAGCTGCCAACCCAAATCCTTTATCAGCAATGGCATCCAGAACCAGCCATTTTTGCCATGGGGTCACCCAGAGAGCCCAGAACCCCAAAACAGCCAATCAGATGATATTAACCAGTTCCCAAGATGGACATGTCCCTCCCCCAGCTAATCAGCCTGCAAGACGCAGAAGAAAATTGATCAACCCGGAGATTATTCTTGAAATGGTTGAAAAGTAAGGCAAGCTTATGTCCCTCAGGGAAATTGCGGTCGCAATGGGTTTTGCAAAGTCCACTGTGGCTGCAACCCTGCGAGCCCACGCCAACTGTGGCCCCCACCAAGAAGACCCCAACTGGTGCCTGTACCTCAACCAAAGGTGATACAGCCCATCCCCTTATGATGGCCATTATGAAACATGACCCGCGGATGCCCCTGGTCCAGGTACGTCTCCAGTTGGGACTCCACAGCATCTTCACCAACAAAACAGTGAATTTGTGGATGCACGGAGTCGTGGTTGCTGCTAGAATCTTGTCCAATCAAGTTCTCAGTGGCCCCATTTTGATGGATACCAACCCATACAATTCAACTATTATTAATTTTATCAAAGGAAGGGCAATGAGGGCCCGTAATGATGTAATATTCCTGTCGTATACTAAGATATCTGCAAGTATCCAAGACTTTGGAGAGAAGCGCATCCAATCTGACGTGTACAAGCGCAGCCCAATCTTGTATTGTTTTGTTGGGGTTTTATTGGCAGTTTCCCCATTGGGCGTCAATTATTACTCGGCAATATCAAACACTGCAGATGGGTATGCCTACCAGACAAAGCTCAAGGACATGCTGGAGGAGTGGGCCACACAAAACGCCGTGCACACAGTTGTACTGAGTGAAGAAATGGAGCAGCAAGAATGGGCAACCCAAGAAATCAGGGCTGTGGGGCATACCTGCTGGTCCTACCCCATCAACTACGCCAACATGCATCTTGCAGATGTATGTCTCTACAATTTTGGTTCCGCTCTCAGGCGCTTAAAGCCTGCCACCTACAATGAACTATGCACCCAAATTGATAAGGGGTATGAGCTTTTCCCTTCTGTGTCCATCCAGGACTTATTTGATCTCATCATCATCTATACAAGTGATAGTGATAAGTCCAGAAAGGACCCTGCCTCCCCCCACGCCACTCCATCTGTTTCACCAAGCCCGCGTGTGTGACAGAAGAAGCATTTGAGCAATTGAAGCAATCTGCTCTTGCTGCCCCTTCCCAGTCAACAAACCCTGCCTCCCCATCAAGCCACCTGCCTTCCAACCCTGACTCCCAAACCATCACCCATTCCCTTGCCACTATCTCTGATGCTGTCCCTTTCATAGGTGCAGATGAAGGCAATGTTCATTCCGCCCATTCCCTCCCCTTCCCGTCCTTTGATTAGTAAAGAAATCTTTTCTTGGTGACTAATATTAAAATTGATTTTTTCTTTCAGTTCATAATCAATAATATATTTTTTACATTATTATAAGTTTCCATGTGTAAAGAATGTTGCATATTTTGTGGTAACATATACTTGTTTCAGAGGATATTTTTGTCATCATCATTAATAAATTAAAGACAGTAAACGTAAATGTTGCATTAGAATATTGCAATTAGATGTCAACTCTTGGTATTTTGATATTATGTGCATAACTCAATGCATTTTGTTTAAGAAAATTCATTGTAAACTTGGCCTTTTTCATTGTAATTTATTGAAATGAACTGTGTTTATATTAGAGAGCCATTAACACTTAGTACAAATATTAATAATTAGTGCATTTTACAGCCTGTATATTTACCTATTGGTAATAATTCTGTAAACTTTTCAGTCAGATTTTGCGAGGTAATAATAATGTAATGTGTTAATAGATTACTGTTTACTGTCATTAATTGGCTGATTTTCTTTGCTGTGGCAATTGTGCATTTTCTGATATTTCTGCACTAGTATCCAATTGGTTAGCTTCACATCCAATTACACAGGCAATAGAAAAACAAGCCGCCACCCTGAGACTGGATGTGGTCAGGGTGGCGGCTTGATTTCCTATTGCCTGTGCAATTGGATGTGAAGCCAACCAATTGGATACTAGTGCGGAAATATCAGAAAATGTACAATTGCTACATCAAAGAAAATAAGCCAATTAATGACAGTAAACTGTAATTTATTAACACATTACATTATTATTACCTCGCAAAATCTGACTGAAAAGTTTACAGAATTATTACCAATAGGTAAATATACAGGCTGTAAAATGCACTAATTATTAATATTTGTACTAAGTGTTAATGGCTCTCTAATATAAACACAGTTCATTTTGATAAATTACAATGAAAAAGGCCAAGTTTAAAATGGATTTTATTAAACAAAATGCATCAAGTTATGTACATAATATCAAAATACCAAGAGTTGACATCCAATTGCAATATTTTAATCCAATATTTACGTTTATTGTCTTTAATTTATTAATGATGATTAAAAATATGACTGCGCTGAACATAGTACTATAAAAACCAGTTTTTTTGATGGATTTCAAACAATATGTCAACAATCTATAACTTAATCAACAAATTAGAAACACACCTTCAAAAGGTTGTTGATATAGAAAGAAATATCAGGGAAATAGTGACAGGGAAGCTGGGTAACAAGGGCCAGCCACTGATACAGTCAAAAGAAGATGCTCTGGATAAGTTGGGAAATATTATGGATGAAAAGAATAAATAAAAATTACTTAATATACAGGAAACTATTTTATCAAGTCTAAAGTTCAACAACACAGCATACAATTTGTGGGAGTTCTGGCAGGGGGCCAAAGAAAACAACGAGAAGATCAAACTAATAGAAGGAACAGAAATTCAAAAGGAAATCAACACCAATGAAGAGGAAACCAACCAAATGGAAACAGATGAAAATGAAATACAAGCAAGAAGCAGAAGCGCTTCAAGAAATACAGAAGCTTTATCAAATGAAAACCAAGAAGAAGTACAAGTAGCAAGAAATATAAGAAAAATTAAGCCTAGAAAAATTAATGAAGAGCATCCAACACTCATGAAGTTTGCCGATATGGCGCCTGTGGCTGAGGGGGCCACAGGGGAAATGATTAGTAAGTCTTTTTATGTTTAAATTATATTTATTTTAGTCATCACCAGGGATGGGGATGAGGTCGTGGAAGTGGCGGCTTTTACACCAAGTTGGTTTTATGGGGGTTACCAGTCACTGGTGGCCCCTATAAAACAAATAAATAAAAACCAAATAAATAACATAATTCAACAGAATATGAATAATTTTTTTAATAGTGAAGCTCAAGATAGGGAATATTGTTGCAACTGAACCAATGAGAGTCCAGTACTTGGAATTGGGGAAGACAGCAGTCCAATAGGAAAGGACAGAATAATAAGAATAAGGTATTGTTTATTGTAGGATATTGTGGTTAATATACTAAATGGGGAAGCCACAAGGCCACAAGGGGGTGGCATAGTGGGGAGTTCAATGTAGGGTTTGGAGCCAAGGAATAACTTGTGCAGGGATCAGCGGGTCAAATTGGCAACGCTCCTAATTAGGATGAAGTGCCCGCCATTTGACATTACCATCAGATCCATTCATAATGTTAGATACGTCAAGGGGCAACTCATCAAGCACCCCCTGTGTATTGTAAGATACATTAGCAGGCGAGGTTCAAACCTCAGTTGCAACACCCCCTTGCCCCCTGCTTGTTGTCAGACACCAGAACTGGAGTCTGCGGAAGGTCTGGGTAGGTCCGCACAAACAACCGTTGTGTGGGGATGGCACGGCAGGGGCGCAAGCAATTGTGGTGAAGTTTCTTGGTGTTTCCCTGGGCATCCTCAAGTTGGTAGGTGTGTTTGTCATAGACAGCAGCTACCTTGAAGGGCCCTAGGTGGTTGGGATCTAATTTGGCAGAATTGGGATTGAGGGTGTAGACGGGGTCACCTATGGTGTATCTAGCTTTGAGGTGTTTTGTCCCTCCTGCAATCCACTTGTGTTTGATTTCTCAGGCTTTGGCACACCATTGGTCTAGGGAGGGAGTTGGCACTAAGGGGGGCCTGTTGGGAACCTTGGACCGTAGTTTCCTTTGTTCAACCCCTGTCAGACTGTCAGGTGTTCCAAAGGCCAGGGTTTTAGGGCTGAACCCAGTGCCCCAGTTGATTCTTGCTCGCAGGATCAGTAGGGCAGTGGGAAGATGTTCAGTCTACGCAGTGCTAGGATGCTCTTGTGAGAGTTTGGCAATCAGTTGAACCAGAGAGCCGTTTAACCGTTCCACGCGTCTGTTGGCTTGTGGGTGGTAGGAGGCCGTAACTATATATTGGAGTGCGTTCTTGACGCAGTATGCCTTCACGACGTGTCCAACAAGTTTGGGCCCGCCATCTGTGATAAGACGCTTGGGTCGCCCAAAACAAGCCACAATCTCTTTGCCAATAAAGCAGGTAACAGTGGTGGCGGTGTGGTTGGTTGTGGCCCAGGCTACTGGCCAACACGTGAAGTAGTCAATAGCGGTGATAATATACTTCTTAACAAGTCTGTCTTTGGGGAGCGGTCCCACAATGTCAAGGGCCCACTGTTCAAAGGGTTCCATAGCCTTGATGGGTAGGACATACTTAGGAGGTACAGGTTTGGATGTATTCTTTTGACACAATATGCATGTCTCAAGGAGGTCCAAGATGTCTTGGCGCATGCGCGGCCACCAAACCTTATGTTTCATGATCTCAAAGAGGTTACACCCTCTGATGTGACCCAAGGTTTGGTGGTAGTGCAAGATGGTGTCTCCTCGTTGTGTGGTGGGAATGTACGGCGTCTTCTCACCTGTCTCTGCCCAGCAGCAGACGTTACCAGCATCAATGGTGAACTGACTTTTGTTGTCCTTCAGCTTGGAGATGATGACCAAGTTAAGGCCCTCATAGCGGGTTGCCTCAGGGCGCAGGTAAAGCATGGGCTAATCTGGGTCCAAACTGTTGTCCCCAGTGATGGACACTACGTAGAGTCATGAAAGAGCGCCGGCTGTGACGAGTTCCTTTCCAGGTTTATATTTGATGCGTAATTGGTAGGGGGATAGACGTTCAACCCATCCTGCTTGGCGGCGTGTCAGATGGGACTGCGTGTTGAAGTACTGGAGTGACTTATGGTCCGTCAGAACGCGGGGTGGAAAGGTCGCACCTTCCAAGTAACAGCACCACTTCTCAACACAGTGTACAATGGCTGCCAGCTCTTTATCATGGATGGGATAACATTGTTCTGAGTCAGTGAGCTTCCTGGACTCATATGCTACGGGAAGAAAGACGCCATTGTCTGTTTCTACCCTTAGCACACCCCCTATGGCCCTATCAGAGGCGTCAGTCTCAAGTTTATACTGTCAATTTTGATTGGGAAACTGCAGTAATGGTGCTGTTGTGAGCCTTTGCTTCAATGTCTCAAAGGCTTGATCTCTGGCGGGGGTCTAATGGAAGCGCTGTTTGGTATTGAGGAGCTCAGTAAGAGATGCAATTAGTTCTCCACAATTGGGGATGAACTTGCATACATAGGCAACCATGCCCAAGAAGGTTCACACTTGGCCCAAATCAGTGGGGGGCGGCATGCTAGTGATTGCCTTGATTTTGGCAGGATTGGGCTTTATCCCTTGGGAAGAGATGGTGTGCCCAAGGAATAGTAACTCCGACTTGAGGAACTCACATTTGGAGGGTTTAGCTTTTAGCTGGTTTTCCCAAAGGGTGTTGAGGGAAGCACAGAGGTGTTGGAGATTTGTGGTTTGATCTTGAATGAAGAAAATAATGTCGTCAAGGTACACAACCACACACTTTCCAATCAGTTCCTCAAAGGCTTTGTTCATCAACATGGCAAAGGTGGAGGGAGTGTTAGTCATTCCAAAGTTCATGACACGACACTCAAACAACTCATAGCATGTGCAGAAGGCAGTTTTTGCCTTATCTCCTGGTGCAATGCAGACCTGGTTTTACCCCGCAGTGAGATCAATCTTGCTAAAGACCTTTGCGCCTGCAAGTGTATCAAACAGGTTGTCAATCAGTGGCAGGGGGTATTTATTTTTAACTGTCACCTCATTTAGGGCGCGGTAGTCTGTGACCAGGCAAAGAGACCAATCCTTCTTAGCTACAAAGAAGACTGCCACCCCGTATGGAGAGAGCGAGGGGCAAATGAATCCCTTATCAAGCGCTTCCACAAGGTACTGGCAGAGGGTTTCATATTCCTTTGGTGTGAGACAGTATAATGGTTGTGCTTTAGGTAATGATCCTTGAAGTTGTACAGCGTGCTGGATCTCCCAGGGTGGAGGTAGTTGTTTGAGTGTTTCACTGAATATGTCCTTGTACTCCTTGAGGAGTGCAGCTAGCGCTGGTGGTGGTGATGTTGTCAAGGGAGGGACTGCAGATGGTTCTGCACAGATAACTTTGACTGAACATTAGTTAAAGTCTAGTCTCCCCCCTTGAAATTGTATGAGCCTGTTTCTGTCATTCTGACAAACACAGTGTCATTTAGTAGTTTGTTCATTTCAATGGGGTAAATATTAAAACCCACTCCATTTCTATTGAGGGTGATGACAGAGGTATCTCAGTCAATGTAAGGGCAGTTATTCTGGAGCCAATTGAGGCCAGCAATTACGTTGTGGCTGAGGCCTGCCATGATTGGCCCAGAGAGTTTAACCTGGATGTTCCCCATTCTTACGGAGAAGGGCACCGTCTTGTGGGTGATGGTAATTCTGCAGGAATCAGCTACACGTACTGCTTTGAATCTGCTGGGTACTCAGTCTAATTGCTGGGAGTCAGCAAACGCCTGATCTACCATGGTGTGATTGGCCCCGGTATCTACCAGTAACTTGTGGGTGTTCCCACGGAAACGGAAGGGATAGGACAAGTGTGTTACTTTATTTGCATAATGAGCAGCTTGCAACACGGGGTCGTCGCTATGGACCTGAAAGACGTCTAGGGTTTTGACCTCGTGAAGATTGTAGTCACAGGAATTCTTTGCAGGCAAGGGCTGAGAGGGCGGGTCGGTTGGGGTTGTAAGGCCTCTTGTTGCTACAACCCCCAGGCTTTTCCCTGGTCCTCAATTAGCACTAGCTGGAGCTCCCCCTTGTGGGGGTGTTTAGCTGCACCTTCCTGCTGGCGAGGTTGGCAACAGCCCACTTGACCTTGGCCATTGCTAGGTGCAGGACGTGGTTGGGGTGGAGCATTGTTGGTGCAGCAGAAGCCCATTGAAGCCTGGTTACTGGCCTCTATGATGGTTTTATAGCAGTTGTCAATAGAGGTGCAGCGGCCAACAGGAACCCACTTGCAAATATGGGGTTTTAATCCATTAACAATGAGAGTGAGCAACATGGTGTTCCCATCAGTCACTGCTTTGGGGGCGGCAGCAAGGGCCTGTTGCCACGCGGCAAGATACTCAGGGACAGAACCAGTCTGCTTGATGGCTAAGAGGGGAGTCCCCAAGATAATGGGAGAGAAGGTTTCACTATATCAGGACTTGGCGGCGTCTCAAAAGGTTGCCCAGGTGACGTCAACCTCCTGGCTGGCCCAGTTGGTGAACCACACGGTGGCGGGCCCCGTAAAGCGGCCAGATGCGGTGGCAACCCACATGAACTCAGGAACCTGACAGATATGGAGGCGTGTTTTGGTGGACTGGAGCCAACTGAAAATGTCAGCTCCTTTGACACCGCCAGTGAAGGACTCTAGTTGGAGGTTGAGCATATGTTGTGACAGATCCAACTGTGGCGGGGTGACACTAGCATCATGCTGCCCGAGGCAGAGCCAATTGTATACACTGGTAAGAACTAGCTGATATGGATAGATGACATAACCTTCGGGAATTTCCCCCTTGGGGATTGGAAGGAACGTCTCTTGTTGTGGAGTAGCCATGCAGCCCGTACTCCGTCCTTTCTTGGGGGGAATTTTGTTTTTAAAATAGGTTGGAACCTACTTCTGCTACCACTGTTGCAACTGAACCAATGAGGGTCCAGTACTTGGAATTGGGAAAGACAACAGTCCAATAGGAAAGGACAGAATAATAAGAATAAGGTATTGTTTATTGTAGGATATTGTGGTTAATATACTAAATGGGGAAGCCACAAGGCCACAAGGGGGTGGCATAGTGGGGAGTTCCATGTAGGGTTTGGAGCCAAGGAATAACTTGTGCAGGGATCAGCGGGTCAAATTGGCAACGCTCCTAATTAGGATGAAGTGCCTGCCATTTGACATTACCATCAGATCCATTCATAATGTTAGATACGTCAAGGGGCAACTCATCAAGCGCCCCCTGTGTATTGTAAGATACATTAGCAGGCGAGGTTCAAACCTCGTTTGCAACAATATCAACCACCCACAGGGTGCTCGCCATGGATAAGAGAAGCATACAAACTAGGATCAACAATCAAAATCAAAGAAATGAATGAAATTTGGGGGGATATAAAACTGAACTTTGATGAATACATATATGAAAGCATTCAAAGGTTCCCCTTCACAAATATCAACAAATATAAAAAAATCAATAAAAACCAATTTTCAAATAGGAAATGAATATCTGAAATCTGCAATTTTTAATGAAATTTTTAAAGCTCTATCAAATAAAGTCAGGGATGCAGTCCCCGTGAATAATTTTAAACCTTTATTGATATTGTTTGCCAAGGCCTGGGGGGCTGATACAAGTCAGGCGCCCCCAGAACCCTCTTCAAATTCAACCAAACGTCCTATATTAATAGGTTAGTACAAACTTTCAAAAAATTGTGCATGTTCTCAGAAAAGTATACCTCACAAAGAATCCATGTTGTGGTGTACCTGGGAATCCTGCTCCACTGCATATTGAAAGACAACGTGAAAAAATTGGAAGATGTACCTATACAAATTGATATATGCCGTGTAGCCCTTGTCAGACAGAAGACACCATGGGGATACAGGACAGTTGAGCACGTTCTGTATGACTCATTTGCAATAGCAACACTATATGGGTACTATGTGCCCCCTGAAAAAAATCTGCTAGTGGATTCCCTCACCCAATTGCCTTTTATAAGACGTTTGGCCACCACCAGGGTGCTGAGCGCCACCCCTCTATCAATCAGCGCCAGATTCATCCACCACATACAGAAGAGTATGTGGTCCCAATTGGACGCATTAGCAGAAAAGTTAATTTTGGGGTATAATTCCCCGGAATAATCACATTCCCCTTGCAATTCACATTCCCCTAATAAATCATTTTCCCTTGCAACTTAAAATTTTTATTTTTTTATTTTAAATATTAAAATTTTAATACTAAATACTTCACTATTAAAATTTTACTGGTAAAATTTTAATTGTGAAATATTTAATATTAAAATATTCACTAATAAAATATTTAATTTTAAAATATTTAATATTGAAATATTTAATAGTAAACATTTACTATTAAATATTTTAATATTGAATAAATCACAATTAAATAAAAATTGGTATATTTCAAACATTTAAACTTTAATACTTAACTTTTAAGATTTTTAATTATAATTTTACTTTTAATATTTTAAATTTATTTTAAATTTTAGCATATAAATTATAATATTAATATATCTAAATATATTAAAAGATATTAGTTATAGTTGCCAATACATCAAATTATAAAAAAGAATTAAAAATGTTTTTATTTACTACTTGTCAAGTACGGGTCCATTTATCACAAAGATAAGCATGGAGAATTGAATTTATCCACATCATGCGGCCTGCTCCACTATTGTTCTAAAAAAATGATTGTTTAGAACTCAAATTACCTTTCCCTTGTGATATGATTTGATAAACATATTTGATATACTTGACCTGCGTCCTAAGTACAAATTAGTAAGAGATACATGAAAATCATTGGTGGTTGTTTTGTGTGGCTATAGTGGTACTGAAACAATAAAGATCAGATGATGACACGCAAGGTCCAATTTGTGGCTTAGAAAAGCCAAAGTACCATCAACAATTCACAATTATATAAATAAATTAATTTATTTCTATCATTTTTAATTTATTTTATTTTTTAGCGCAACAGTCAAAATAATATTCAGTGCATTATAATAAAAATATGTGTCTCTATATCTAGTATAATTAGTTTTACTTGCCTTTTCTATGTATTCTTATATGTCTATAATACAATCAAACGTCACATTATTATATATAAATAATCATTTTTGAGTCCTATTAAAATTAAAATAAATAAAATTAAAACAAATAAAACCCAGAGTGCCCATTTATCTGATTAGCTCAGAGGCCAGGGCTTTTGGGAGAAATGATTCTATGTGCTTGTAGAAAGCTGCCACCACATCAGGTGGCATTGCAAATTGGCTGATCTCAAGAATGTTGAATAGATCCTTGGTGTCCTGAGGGAGGCCTTGTTTTACCTTATTTTTGATCCAACCAAACACCTCCTCAATTGGATTCAGGAATGGGGAATATGGCAGGAGGAAGAGAAGTCTCATTGGACAATCAGCAAGGCGGTGGCTGGAGGAGTGGCTATTCTTGTCAATGGGGGGAACTTGGACATAACCAGATCCTTTTTGTGGAGCCCAACATTATCAAGCACAACAACATTGGTTGTGCCGCTATAATTTATCCAAAGGTACTCCTTGACAGCTCGGAGAAAATTAAGAAAGTTCCCACTGTTATGGGAGCCTTTAATCATCTGGTATTGATCTAACCTGCGAGGACCAAGAAGCGCAACCATTGAATAGGTCTGGGAACAGACAGCTGTACAATGGGCTACGCCGTCCTTAGACCCCTTCTTGACCCACCCATGCCTGGACCTGAATGAGGAGGAAAACAATAATTTGTTGATATAGAAGAACTGGACATTCCCAGTCTCCTTTAGTGCCAGATATGTCTTGGCATAAATGCGTCAATCCTCAATGGTCTTTTCACTGTTCCTATTGTACAGAGAAACTCCGAGCACCTTCCACAAGAAGCCCAAATCAACCATAGTTTTGTAGACAAGGGTTTTGGAAACAGAAAGTCCAAACTCTGTGGTGAGCATTGATTGTACAGAAAGTGTGTCCAGGTGGCAATTCCTGGCTACCCACTGCTTGATTGCGTCAATGTGTACAGGCTGAAGGAGTTTTGGCTGTCTTTTTGCCTTGGTGGAGTTGGCAATTTGCCCAGTATTGCCATACTTGGTGTTGATGTTGGCAATTTACCTGGCTGTGGCACCAAATTGGGACGCAATATCCCAAACCACCATTTCCCCATTCAAGCAGTTGAGGAGAGCTTCACGCTCACTATCTGTCAACTGACGCCGGCCCTTGGCAAGTACCACGGCATCCTGGCTACCAGGCTCAACACAGGGGATGGGGGCCTTTGTGTAGAAGGTGGGATCACGCTTGCTTGCAGTGGCGCCGTCAATGATGGCATATGACACAGGCACAGGTGGCTCATCAGTTGTGGCCAATGGCTCATAGGTGGTGTCAAAGATGCAGGGGCAGGAAGTAGCAACTCTTGGGTCAAGAGTGCGGGGCCGGGTGACAACTGGGTAAACGGTGGAGGTGTAAGTAACCTCAGCGATCCTGGTGACCCTGGTGTAGGAGACTTTGGTAGCAGGCCTTGAGAGTGGCTTCTGCCTGGGATTCAGGCTGGTTGATTGGGCTTGGGATGCGGGAGGTGGTTGGCTGATAATGACACCTTGGGAGGCCTGTGTATTGGCATGACTCCCCTCAAGTTGGGTTCTGGGTTTGTTCTTGGACCCTCTGGGACGCCCTCGTGGACAGGCTGCCCCACGGGCTGGTGCAGGAGCAGGTTGAGAATGCAATTGAAGGTCCATAAAAATAAAATAAAAAATATATTTTAGATTAAATATGTATTTATTTGGATTTATTGGTTGAGTTGTGAGTAGTTATTTTCTCTTGAGTTAGCCTTGAATAGTAACAGAATTTCTATATCCGTGATTTGAAGTGAATAATATTGTATACTTTCCAGGTTTGGATGACTTTAAAGTTTAATCACTTTTTTGTCTAATTATGGTTATTGAGATTGAATTTTTAGTTTGATTTTAGTTGTGGTGGAGCTTCTTTATTTGGGTTGGTGTTTCCTAGTGTGCTTAGTGTACATTAAATTTGGATTTCAGTTCCCACAATTAATATTTGAGTTTACTAGTGGCATTCAAAAGTGATTTGAAATTTGGTTCTTGGATTTGACAATCCTGCAATTTGAAAAAACATAGTTAACTTAATGAAAATGGTTGATAGATTTGAATGCTTCAAAATTGAATTAAGTTAATTCATTTTGTCCATTGGAAATATGCAGCTTGACTTGAACTTTGCAAAGTGTCTATGAGTTCCCACATTTTCAAATATTCAAATAAATACTCACAAAAATCAATTTAATTAAAAAAGGCCATCCCGCAAAAGTGATTCAAAATTTGGACCAAGGATTTGACAATCCCACATTTTTACGTTCAGGTTCTGAATTTACAGTATGTGTCTCTATATTTTACTTTAGATAATTATACTGTATGGCAACAGTATTGTCTTTTGCTCTCCACTTAAAGCCTAAGAGAGGATCACATAAAGGAAATAAGACTTGGATAAATCATTAAGTTGATAAGGAATCATCAGACTTTTATTCTAATGGACTGGCTCTAAGGCAGCCTGCCTACACATGTGTTATCTGAGTTAGCCCACAACGCTAGAAGAGACTGAAGTAGCATTAGGGAAACACAGCAGGTGGACCAGCCTTTTTGGGGTGGTTTTAATGGAAGGCTAAATTATCATCTTCCACAGATTGGTATCCTTTCTGTCTACCTGGGCCACCTCCAGGGCTAGCTAGACAGTGGTTGGCTACTAGTTCACGGAGATGATTGTTTTACTTAATCAGAGCTATCCTAAACAACAGGCTCAAAGCCTTTTTATCTTAGAGTGTTTGGCCTGACAGCCCAGTCCATTTTGGACTCTTCTAGAAGTGTTTCAAATGACAGCCCATGTGATGGCCCTTGTTCTAGGATATAATTAAATAATAGAATAGTAATTATTATGAGGAGCATGTTTGAGGTGGTTTTTAAGGTGGACTAATTAATGAGCAGTAATTGCATGTTCCATTAATTAATTTTTAATGCATGGAATTGTTAATACCAGGATATGATTTGGTCATTGATTCATTGATCCTGCAGCCCACAGCCCGCATTGTTCTATTGAAACCGTTCCAAAGAGTGATTGTCAGCTGGCCCATGATAATTTATTGAATCTGTTAATTAGTCAACATCCAAAAATTCTGACACTAATAATAGTAAGAATTTAAAGGTAATATGTGTATTTTTTAAAGAAAAAATAAAGGTTTAGAAAATTTAAACATAATTGAGAAAAATTGAAGTAAAAATGATTGATAGGGTAAAACCACTCAGAATTTCAGCTTAACAGCCTAATCTTCTGGGCGTCTTTATTTATAGCATATAGTAAATTCTGTGTGGGGGGAGATAAGCAGAGGAAACAAGGGGTTTAACCAAAAAAAGTTTGATAAGCATAGGGGAAAATATAGCAAAAAATAAGGGAATCTTGGTATTAGTATCCCAAAGATCTGCAGACAGCAGGGAGGGGAAAAGCAGGTGATTACGTAACCACAGGTAAGCAAAAATACTCTACTATTAATTTAAAGAAGTTTTTCTAAAAGGAACAAGTTGACCCTGCAAGGTAATCACAAAGCAAAGCGTGAAGCAAAAAGATCAGCAAAATAGGTAACAAACATGAAAATATGATTAATTAATCTTTTTTAAAAATAAAGAATTTTAGAATATTAAAAATAATTTTAAGAAGCCTGCTCTTTGGGGCAGAGCATGACACATTGATAAAGGCATTCTTTGATGTTGCCCATCATGTTTAATCACCAGTAGTGCCACAGTTAATGTCATCTTAACTGTAGTTACTTTCCCTTGAAAAAACAAAAACCAGAAGTAACAGACATCAAAACAGCCTCTCAAAGTGCTATCTGAGTTAAATCAGGCCATTGAGGACAAGTTGTCTGTGGCAAAACATGCAAAGAAGCTAGTTTGAATCATTAAACAGGGCCAGAAAGGCTCACAAACATAAGAAACAAGTTATTTGATGTTTTTGGAGCTAAAATTCATTTATTATGTTGCTTCATTTTTGCTTACTTCTGGAGGAATGGTGACAAAAATTACCCCTGGTCACATCAGCATCAATTCCAACCCCATGATATCTGAAAACTCTGCCAGGATTCACCTTTTTATCCTGCTATTGTGAGGGATTTTCACAACAACCAAACACTATTTTCCTGAGCGTTCAACTATGGCCCAGTAAATGATCAATACTCTTATTTTTCCTCACCACAAATTCCTATCTCTTACCTCCAATTTCTGGTCTTTTAATCTAATATTTTAAGTTATTAGTTCTTTTTCAAATTTACCTTTAACCACTATGGGTTTCAAACTTGGGATCTATATGCAAAGATTGGTGATTAATTCAGATAACTTATTTCTTTTTTTCTGCTGCAAACTTCAATTTCAGACTTTTGACTGGTTTTCCCGCTTCCCCTGGTTCTTTTTGCTCCTAATGTTTCTTGCCTCATCCCCTGATTATGCTTTCTCTCCCTCCTTGGTGCATAAGATAACTGTTTAAAGTTAGTTACCTTCTTTATGATATTTACTACCATTTGGCCCTCAAATTTTAAGACTAATCAATTTTGGTTAGCTCTTCCAAAGTTATAACTCACCTCAAAACCCAAGCAGAAATAATTAGCTTGAGTTTTCCATTCTCAACTCCAAGTTGAGATTGTTTGACTTGCATCTTTAAAAGATAATTGTTGGGCTGTGTTGCTTGCATTTTCTTTCCCTCATTTCTATTTATCTTTGACCATTCTTGACTCATTAGCTTTTATTTTGCACCATAAACCATTTAATTTTCTCTACTACCAATTAAGTAGCTTTTAAAATAAATCCCAGACTTTAGTCATTAATATTTTTAACCCTCCCATTGATGCAGACCAATTACATGATCTAGAAGTTAAAATTTAAAATAAATCTTCTATAGGTAAAATAGGTCTTTATTTTATGTTCTTAGGTTTAATAAATCATCTTAGTCCTTATTTACTTCTTATAAGTTGTTAAGCGCCTTGAACCCAATAACTTCTACAGACTTTACCAAAATTACTATATTTAAACAAAATAAATATTATATGGTTAAAGGCTTTAGTTTAAAATCATTTACCAAAGGGCTTGCAACTTTAAAAACTCATATGAACTTGAGCAGTGGTTCAATAAACACTATAGCTGATATTTGAAACCCCCAGTTTTCAGTTTTGCAAGAGAATTATTTCAGGAAATAGAGCTGCTCTTGAATTGTGTTCCTTTCTGGTTCTTGCTGTGTGTGAGGTCAAATCTGAAGTGGTTTCTGCCTCTTTGCCATTTCTCAGGCCCTTTGAAGATGAAATGAAAGAAATTTTGGAACCAATTAATGAGATCATTTACTTACAGAGCCCATCAACAACTTTTCAATCACTTCTATTCTTATTATGGTTGCTGTTTTTTTTTGACTGCACCCTCCCAATGCCTCTTCTTGGGGTTATATATTAGAATTTCAGCCCTAAAATCTTTTTAACTGCCAATGTTTTCAGAAATTGGTATTTTACCCCCATTTATTGATGCTTCAGAATTTTAAAGAGACTCCATCATGACAATCAGTAGCATAATCACTGGTGAGAGAGACATAAAGGAGTGAAGGGGAGATGGTTTTGCACCCATATAGCATATAAAGATTAAAGGGGCCATTTAATCAGTGTCTGCTTAATCAATAATTAGATAAGACAGCTGGAATATAGAGATCCTAACTAGCATCATAATAGTAGGTCATATTTCTCATTATAGATACCAGATTATAATTGGTTCTTTCTATTATAACGTTTGTTCAGGGATTGTGAGGGCAGATAAAATGAGGTGTTTATAATTCTGCTAGCACAGAAGCCACTAAAGGTGTATTGAAGTTATACCCACTATCTAATAGTAATACCTGGGGAAAGCCATAGCAGAAAAAGATTTCTTATAGTAAGAAAACAGCAGTTGTTATGGCAGTGGTATATTAATTTTGGTCTAGCTATACCCATTTTCTGAATAATAAATGTGTAGGATCTATGACTTTCTATTTGCACTTATCATCTTAATCCCTATGAAGACTCTTACCATTAGACAATTCTTGTTGAAAATTTTGGAGAGCTTTTTTCTAAACTGGCTACTTTCTGGATTAGTTTTTTATTATCACTAAGCTTGTCCATAATCTCAACACTTTTGATTCCCTTAATTTTAGCCATTCTATATTCCTATCAGCTCAGGCTTTCATCTGGCTAAAATTTTATCAAACCTTGAAGAAGATTGAGCAATTCCCAAGTAAAAAATATTATTCCCCAAGGGTGGCGCCCCCTCCTCAACAAAGTAATTGGAGTAAAGCTCCTTAAAACCATATTTAACCCCTGCTAATAATTCACTTGAAGATGTCTTGACTACCTTAAGATCCCCCTAAGATCCCCCAGCAACCCCCAGGGATTCTCTTCTGTAGAGCATCACCCCTGTCTCCTGATTTACAATCTTAGATTTCTTGAATCTTGATAAACAGTCATAATATTTCTAAAAGATAAATAAGGGGGAAGCAACCAAAGTCAACAATATTATTTTATGCATGATTATATTTTCATTTATATATCATTCAGGGCATATCCTTCTGAACCTCACAAGCTTTGAGATCCTAACTGGATATCCCTAAAGCCACTGTTGATAACCTTATTGCACAATCCTGATCTTACTTTGACAGGAAGTATTTATTCTTGATCCTGAAGGACAATGACAGATATTTGTCCCTAATTACCCTTATTCATTACCTGTAAATTTTTATTATATCTTGAAGTACTTCCTACTTCCTCTGCTATAATAACATACTTTTGATCTAACAATCTAAGATTTAGTAAAAGATTTACTGGGAACCAACTAATCAAGTCCAGAGATAACATTACCTCTACTCTACCAGGTCTAATATATTCAACCCTATGATGAAAAACTGTTTCCCCTTAACCAGGAGCTCAATACCCTCAACCTTGTGCCAAATCTTGAAACTTTCATGTCTTTCTGATCCATGTAACTAACTCACTGTTAACCTCATTACTGGGGTTTACTTAACCTTACTGGTTAATCAACAGTTTTCTAAGACACTGAGTCTCAAGGACTGTTTTGATCAATCCTGCCTTGATCTCACTAATTAGCTTAGCCTAATTGATTCTGGGTGTCAGGACCCAGAGTACCCTGGACAGTCAGCTGGCCTCTTTAGAGGTGATTAAACATGCAGCTTGGAAGCCCCCACAAAGCACTTTCCAGGGCAAAATCCCCCCCTTTCAACTAACAAATGGCCCAGGATTTGAGAGGCACATGATCCTCAAATCCCTGGCATCAAGTCTGTTAACAAATCTGGGCTACCTACCTATCAGGAAATGGCACATTGGGAGTGTGACCGTTTGATTGCGCAATTGGGTGATTGATTCATTGCGGGAGCTAAAAATAACTGTAGTGACTCGCCATGCTGCAAAATTCAAAGGGTTTATGTTATAGCAGCCAATGAGAGCTCACCCTCTTGGCCAAACATGCAAATTCCAGGTAAAATTGCAAATCCACCTCCAAATGATGCCATCAGTTCTCTGGTGGCACAAAAGCCCATAGAATCATCAGTAAGTATAAGTAGTGAGGGGGAGAAGCCCTCCTCACTGTTGATATCTTAATAAAGCGAGTTTATGCCTAGAAATTATTGGCTTATTGCAGGAATTGTCTATTTTTGCTCAATTTAATTATTCTCTCTGCATCTATTTGTGAATCCACTACTCAATACAAGCTTGCATACCCATATCCTCCTGGCCATACTCCTGTTGTCCTTGCCAAACCGCCCTGCGCCCTTGACCTGGAGTATTTCAATCCCCATTGCTTGGATCTACCACCAGTAATGAAGGATATACCAACTGCTCCTCCTCTCCCTGATGCACCTCCTGCCCAAGACTTCAGCAAACTGGGGTTTGTCTACATAACATTATTGGGGCTGGCCGACCAAGTTGTGCCCCATACTGGGAGTTGGTGCCCCCTAGCCACTGCTCTGAACTACCTGGTCTGTATAGCGCCTATTATGTACATAGCCTTTCAGACCTGGCCTGCCTCCCCTGTGGGAGTCCAGCCGGACTCTAGTATGGGCCGTGACAGTATGTCAACCATATCTAAACTAGTAACCATTGTCCCCTATTCTTCTTTGATTATAGGGGCATCTTGTATGATTTTATTTATGACCTCAGCTTACCACCTAAGACAGTATTTGACCAAGAAACAAGAAACAAACAAATGCCAAGAAAAAATTGTTGCCAAGCCATCCCAAGTCCAGACTGTGACCATATCTACCTCCAACCAGAATACTGCTGCCCCCACAACCTTTCCTGACCTGCCAAAATTGGACTTGGCTGGTTTCAGAAAAGGAATGAAAATAATAAACACCTTGTTCTGCGCCCACCCCAAGAGCTTCAGAGACAATGCCCAGAAGATTATGATGGTGGCCGCCCAACTGAAGGAAAATGCCAGAGAAACCTTCTTGACCTGCCTTGAGCAAGACCCAGACCTCATACTTTCCTACGACCAATTCCTGGAGAGAATAAGCTCTGCAACTACTCCTGCTGGGGCCAAGACCCAAGCCTACATGGGACTCATCCGCCTGACCAATGGAAGAGACAACCTGGAGACCTATATACAACGGTTCCTACGCCTGGCGGATGCAGCCAAGATTCCTGACAACATATCAGGCTTGCATTTCAGAAACAGTCTGAACCCACACCATGCCAGCCTAATGAGACACCACCAATGTGACCTTCCCAAAGGCAAGCTCCTGGCTATTGCCAGAGGCATGAACTTCAGCCAACCACAAGGGTACCACGTCAGCCAACCCTGTAACAACCAAACCCCTGGTACAACTAGGCCCTGTTTGAACATGACCCATGAGGAGTACCAACACCACGTCAGAAGTGGACTATGCTTTTATTTCCACCAGAGTGGCCATTTATCCAAGGACTGCACTAGCTGCTCTAATGGAACCCAAGGAGCAACTATCTCAGCAATAAATAACGCCTCACAATCTTATCCTATCATTGACACTACTTTATGTTATAATGACCACGAGGTGAACACTGTAGCTCTCCTAGAAAGTGGGGCAACCCTCAACTACATGGAACGTAGCCTAGCTGATAAACTTGGTGTATCAATCCAGGGAAATTCCCAACTGGTAACCTTGGGTAACAAGACAACCAACCTGTCCCACAAATGTGAAGAGTTTGTCTGCCTGAAGTTAAACAAGAGATTACTGCCCACCAGATTCCACATCATGGAGAAGCTTCCCAAACCTGTAGTGATAGGTTTTGAATGGTGGGTTGACCACTAGCTGAACTTGGACTATAAGAACCATCAAGTGACTGTCACTCATGAGAGCCAAACCTTAGAGGTCCCCTGCCTGAACCCTCAGCAAACGCCTGAGTTAAACAACATCATCATGGAATCCTGAAAAGCTGAGATCCCAAAATGTTTGAAGCCTTGGGAGTCCGTCTTCTCCAAAAAGAAGCCATCACCTTGCCAAAACATAGCCAGTTTGACCACGCCATTGACCTCCTCCCCAGAAACCAACCTAAGCATGGACCAGTCTATAGTTGTAACATGAAGGAACAAGCCACCTTAAGAGAGTACTTGGACAAGATGTTGAAGAAGGGATATATACACGTCTTCAAATCTCCCTGTTTGTCCCCTCTATTGTTTATTAAAAAGAAGGGTGGCAACTTACTCCCTTATGTCAATTAACAGGACCTAAACAGCATCACAGTGAAGAGCAGATACCCTGTACCCAATGCCAAAGACCTCTCAGACCAGCTTTTGGGAGCCAACGTTTTCTCAAAGGTTGATTTGAGGGACGCCTTTAACCAGATCCGGATCAGGCCTGGCAACAAATGGAAAACTGCCTTCAAGACTAGGCAAGGTCTTTTTGAATACTTGGTTATGCTGTTTGGGCTGTGCAACGCGCCCAGTACCTTCCAAACTATGGTGGACGTGGTCTTGGGGGGACTCAAGGACCAGTGTTGCATAGCTTACTTAGATGACATCCTCATTTACAGCTGCACGCCTGAGGAACATGTTGAACACCTTCAAGCTGTCCTACAATGCTTCAAGGAACACAGAATCTTTGTTAAGCTCCAGAAATGTGAGTTTTTCCAAGAAGAAGTAGAGTTCCTGGGGTACAATGTACTGAAAGGAGGTTTCACAATGACACCTGATAAAATAGAGGCTGTGACATCATGGCCTGAACCTAAGAACCACAAGGAGGTCAGAAGTTTCCTGGGCCTGACAAACTTCTTCCAGGAATTTGTCCAAAAAATTTCTTCAATCTGCTTGCCCTTGACCCGCCTCACCTCTGAGAAACACCCTTTTGTGTGAGATGATACCGCCAAGTCAGCCTTTGAGTTGCTAAAGAACGCCTTTGTTTCTGCCCCTGTCTTGGCAATGCTGGTTTACAATAAGTGTCAGGAAGCCAGTCATAGGTGGAGGCATTGGGCGGCTCAGGGGGAGGCGCGGCCAAGCTGGCAGGTAAGGCCCACCATAGAATGGGCGCTAACTTGATAATGTAAGATACAGATCTGCCAAGTAAGGACCAGGGTCCGGAGTTGGGGACCACAGAATCTACCAATCCTGTCAAAGTAATGTAGAGTACTCCAAACAGTTGTGTAGAGGTTGTCTTGGCGGCGGCAATAGGTTCCAGTGGGCAGTCTGGTCTTGGGGTTAATGGTGGAGTCATGGGAACAAAGTATGCTGGTAGGTAGTTGTACTTATCCTTGAACAATAAGGACGGTATCTCAACCCTCTTTCCTTTGCAGCCTATGTACTAAGTACTTCTAGTCCTTGCCAAAGGGTCAGCAATGAGGATGGTTTCCAAGTTGTACTCCAAATAGGCTGGGTTGGAGGGGGGTATTCAGTAAAATGCACAGGTCCAAAGGGGGCTCCCGGGGGATGGTACAATGCCTGGGGCAATTTGGCAGATTGGTCTTGGGAGGGGGTGGCGGCCTGGTAGTCTACTTGACCGGAATTAAGATGGAAGATCACTAAGACTAGATAGGGTAAGATTTTTTCAAACCAAAGGTTCATAAAACTTTATTATTGAAAATGACAATGTGGTCTTCACCATACCGCCAGGGCTTTTATACCATGGGACTTTGCTTCTTTGATTTTCGCAGGGTTCAGGTTTGTAGACAAGGCACTGGCAGGGCATGGATCTTGGCTTAGAGTCTCAAGGGCAGGAGATCCAGGTAGTACCTGCTCTGGTGAATAGAAGTGGCAATGATTTGTTCCGCTGCCACTGTTCACTATGTCACCTGAGTAGTTTAATTGCACTACCCTCTCTGGACGGAATGTGGGCAGTTGATGGTGGTCATTGGCAGAGTTAAAAATAGGTTTTGTTTTAACCTCCTTAAGGCAAGCTGCAACCTCTGCATAGGTTTGGGTCTTTGGTGGCTCAAGGTTGGCATCAATCTAATGACCATTCAGGGAATTGTCCTTGAGAGACTGGCAGGTCTCAGAGTGACTTGTTAACTCAAGTATGCAATTCAGCAAGTGGGAGGGTTCCTGTCCACTCTGCGTGACTCAAGTACTCTTTGGAGGATCAGGGTTTGATTCCAGGGCTTCCAGTGTTGATTCCAAAGCTCCAGTATTAGCTCTTGGAAGGTTGGCAGTAGGTCCTTCCCCAACCTCTGTTAGCCAGGTTACATTTCCTTTGTCTGTATGGGTCTTCATTGGCACCAGTTTGGCAGCAGACTGGCAACTATTCAGGGAATCCTCTGTAGTAGGCCGGCAGGTTGCAGGGTAATTTACCAATTCAAGCCTGTGACTCAACAGATTGGCGGGACCTGGACTGTTCTGGAGGGTTTGATCCTCATTCTGGGAGCTGAGGCTCAACTCTTGGGTTTTCAATACAAGTATTGAAATGTCATTTATGACAATAAGCCCTTTATAGCGGAAACAGACGCCTCTGACTTTGCATTGGGGGGTGTTGCTTCAGGAGGGGCATGATAGTAAGCTGCACTCTATAGCTTACTATTCAAGGAAGTTCACTCCGCCTGAGTTGAACTACCCCATCTACAATAAAGAGATTCTTGCTATCATCCAGTCCTTGAAACATTGGAGAAGATACTTGTGTGACGCCAACCACCCTGTGAGAATCATGACCAATCACAAGAACCTGACATAATTCTTCAAACCATGACAACTAAATCAGCGACAAGCTATATGGGCCTTATTCCTAGCAGATTACGGCTTATCAATCAGTTACAAGCCCGGCAAGATCAACATTGTACCAGACGCCTTAAGCCAAAGAGTAGACCTTTTTCCTAGTTCCAAAGAGATTGAAGAATTCAACACTAAATCCTTGCTGTCCCCAAACATGATTGAGCCAATGCTCCTATTCCTGGGACTAGCCAGTAGAAGAGAAGAAATCCAACTAGCTCAGACTGTAGACCAGCACTGCATCTCCATCATGGAGGACCTAAAGAGAGATATCAACAGTTGATAATACCAAAACAGTTACTCCCTACATGGAAACACCCTGCAGCTACATGGACGCACTTATGTACCAGAAGGCCCAATGCGTCTAGAGATACTGAAGGAATACCACAAATCCCCCATGTCAGGACACCCTGGAAGTACAAAGAATCTCAAAGGGATTCAGAAAACCTACATGTGGCCCAGGATGAAGCCAGAGATCAAAGGATACCTCAGTGGTTGCAAGACATGAAGATGTACTAAACCTAAGCAAGGAAAGCCAGAAGGATTACTACAACCCCTTCAGATTGCAGAAGGCCCTTGGAAGTCAGTTTCCATGGACTACATTGTGGAGCTATCAATTTCAAAAGGATTCAACGCCATCCTTGTAATTGTTGATTGCTTCACCAAGATGGCTCACTTCATTCCAACAACAACCAAAGTAACTGCCAAGGAAACTGCCACTCTATTCTGTAAACAAGTATTCATGAACCATGGACTTCCACAAGAAGTGGTCTTGGACAGAGGCCCACACTTCACCTCTAAGTTTTGGGCCCAAATTCTAAAGGACTTGGGAATAAAAAGATTGTTGTCTACTGCATACCACCCCCAAAGCAACAGACAGACCAAGAGAGTGAACCAGGTCCTTGAACAGTACTTACGATGCTATGTTAACTCAGAACAGAACAATTGGGTAACCCACTTACCAATGTCTCAGTTTGTGTACAACAACCAAGACCACAGCTCCACTTGTATGTCCCCCTTCAAAGCCAACTACAGATTCAACCCCACATGGGATGCCCCCCACAGAGGAAGCTGACAATCCCAAAGGACAAGACTGGGTTAGCAACATCCACACATGCCAACAAGATTGCGCCAAGAACCTGAGAAGAGCAGTACAAGTATACAAAAAATTTGTCGACAAGAAACAAATCCCTGGTCCCCCAATTGAAGTAGGAGACCTTGTTTATCTCAGCGCTAAGAACATCAAGACCACTGCCCCTTGCGCTAGCTTGAGCCCCCTTCAAACAAGTCCTTACAAAGTCTTACAACACATTGGCACCATAGCATACCAACTAGAACTCCCCCCAGATGGAAGATTCACGACGTATTCCACTGCTCCCTGTTATTGAAAAAGAAAGGACCCTCTCTCCTGCACCAGATAGTGAGAACAGCTCCCCCACCCATCAAAATAGGAAGCTTCATGGAACAAGAGATTGAAGCCATCCTAGGACAAAAACTCCAATACCAAAAACCTCACTTCCTGGTCAAATGAAAAGGATACTCCCACAAAGAGAATACTTGGGAACCTGAGTCTAACCTGGAAAATGCTGCCATCCTACTAAAGGAATATAAATCTCAGAGTAAAGAGTTGTGCTATGCAAGCTTGACTATGGTAGGGGATGATGTCAGGCCCAGAGTGCCCTGGAAAGTCAGCTGGCCTCTTTAGAGGTGATTAAACATGCTGCTTGGAAGCCCCCACAAAGCACTTTCCAGGGAAAAATTCCCCCCTTTCAACTAACAAATGGCCCAGGATTTGAGAGACACACAATCCTCAAATCTCTGGCATTGATCCTGTTAACAAATCTGGGCCACCTACCTATCAGGGAATGGCACATTGGGAGCGCAACCATTTGATTGCACAATTGGGCAATCAATTCATTGTAGGAGCTAAAAATAACTGTAGCAAATTGCCATGCTGCAAAATTCAAAAAGTTCATGTTATAGCAGCCAATGAGAGATCACCCTCTTGGTCAAACACGCAAATTCCAGGTAAAATTGCAAATCCACCTTCAAATGATGCCATCAGTTCTCTGGTGGCACAAAAGGCCATAGAATCATCAGTAAGTATAAGTAGTGAGGGGGGAAGCCCTCCTCATTGTTGACATCTTAATAAAGCAAGTTTATGCCTAGAAATTATTAGCTTATTGCAGGAATTGTCTATTTTTGCTCAATTTAATTATTCTCTCTGCATCTATTTGTGAATCCACTACTCAATACAAGCTTGCATACCCATATCCTCCTGGCCATACTCCTGTTGTCCTTGCCAAACCGCCCTGCGCCCTTGACCTGGAGTATTTCAATCCCCATTGCTTGGATCTACCACCAGTAATGAAGGATATACCAACTGCTCCTCCTCTCCCTGATGCACCTCCTGCCCAAGACTTCAGCAAACTGGGGTTTGTCTACATAACATTATTGGGGCTGGCTGACCAAGTTGTGCCCCATACTGGGAGTTGGCGCCCCCTAGCCACTGCTCTGAACTACTTGGTCTGCATAGCGCCTATTTTGTACATGGTCTTTCAGGCCCGGTCTGCCTCCCATGTGGGAGTCCAGCCGGACTCTAGTATGGGCCGTGACACTGGGGATCTAACCTTATTTATACAGATTCCTAGTTTTTTATTATGTTGTAACTGTGCTGTTTTTGAAAAGTTATAATGGGGAAAATAATAGGAAACTAGATAATATTATTTATTGAGATATAGAAGCTATATAGTTATTGTGAATCAGGATAATAGGAATATAATTGTGACAATCACTTGATTGGATAGTTATACAGGGTGGCTTGATCCTTTTAATGAGTCAAGCTCTGAATTGAGCCATCCACAATACAGGGATTGGCATTTGGTCATGTTGTTGTATTTGTGAGTTCAATTTGACTTCCTAACTTGGCTCCAAGTCACTGGCTAATTGGATTGTGGGTCACAAACCTGCTTAGTTGGAACCTTGCCGGGGGTTGACCCTGTTGTTTTGACACTTAGATTAAATTAGCCCCTATCTTTATAAACACCAAAATCATACCCATGATTCTAAAAGCTGTGAGGGATCTTATTAACCTAATCACCCAAGGTGGCTGGTGTGCAATCAATTTTTCTTGGCACAGTTTATTTTAAGTTTGATTTTAAGGGGCTGAGATTGGATTTATGGTTTTCCTTATCTTTGTGCATGGGCTTCAAATTTAAGTGCACAAACTCTGTGAGCCATTCCTAGCCCCTAGTAAATGTAGTAAAATTTTGATGTTTGTGAGTTGACCTCTTTGCACATTGAGTGCATGGCCTTGTTGTGTGGATGTTGTGTGATGCATGCTTGATATAGTGTAGTGGGATTGTTTGGTATAGATTAGCAGCAGTGTATCTGTTGATATATATCAAACTATGTGGTTGATGCTTAGTTTTGTTCAATGCATGGCTTTAGTTTTTTATACTAGCAGGTCTGGGAAGTACAGCATGTAGAGTTAATTTAAAAATTACTTAATATAGTTAGGTTTAATGACATGGATTAGTAATTAGTTTTAATGTATTTAATTATATTTGTTGTATTGTGTGCTATTTTTTAAATATTTTATCCTTCTGTTGCAACTGAACCAATGATATTTCTGTATTTTGATTGGGGAATACAACAGTCCAATAGAAAGGACAGAATAATAAGAATAAAGTCTTGTTTATTGTGGAATATTGTTTAACATACCATATGGGGAAAGCCACATGGCCACAAGGGAGGTGGCATGGTGGCTTGTTCCATGTAAGGATTTGAGCCAAGGAATAACTTGTGCAGGGATCAGCAGGTCACATTGGTAGCGCTCCTAATTAAGAGAAAGTGCTCGCAGTTTGATATGGCCTTTAGATTGGTCCATGTTGTTAGATACATCAAGGGGCAGCTCATTGGGCGCCCCCTGTGTATTGTAAGATATGTTGGTAGGCAAGTCTGGAAACTTGGTTGCAACATTAATAAAATATTTTAATAGTGATTTTAATATGGCAAGAGGTGATTACGCTATTTTGAATTACGTCACTTCAAACTTCACCAAGTTTCATATCACCCAATTGATTCAATGTGCACAATGGATAGGGGAAAATAAGGGGAAATTACATATGACGCCAGGCTGCGCTATATCAATTCCCCCACCACAATTCTTGCTTTCTGTCAGGGATCCAACCTGAGGGGGGTTCCTGAGAACTTGCGGGCGGACAGCCCGCGGGCCCAGCAGGGAGAGCCTACCACAAGATTGGGGCTAACTTTACAATATAAGATAACAATTTTCCAAGGACTTCCCAAGGTCCGCTTACAGGCACCATAAAATCAATCAATCCGGTGAGGGTGATATACATCACCCCAAATATCTGAGTGGAAGTGGATTCATTAGTGGCAACAGATTCTTGCGGGCGGTTGGGCCGCGGGGTGAGGGGTGAGGGGCGGTGTCATTGGAACTAAATATGCGGGCAGGAAATTATACTTGTCTCAGAATAGCAGAGGGGGCCAGATTATTTTGATGCCGTCTCTGTAAAGGACTTCCGTCTCTCTAGCTCTAGCTTTGGGGTCATGGATGAGGATCTCCTCCAGAGTAAACTCCAAATACGCCAGGTTGGGTGGGTACTCAGTAAAATGTACTGGGCCAAAGGGAACTCCTGGTGGACGGTAAAGTTCAGGCAGCTGGTCCGCAGTTTCTTGGGGTAGGTGAGCATGGGGTGCAGAACTGCGAGACATAGGCTGTAAATGAAGCAAAACTAATAAAAAGTATGATATGATCTGGTTGAACCAAAGGTTCATGTCACTTTATTGCAAGGATGGTTATGGGCATCTTCCTGGCGGCCCAGGGTATAAGTATGCCCATCTGTCATGGTAAAACTTTCACAAATTCTGTCAGCCTGGGTTTTCCCAATTACCAGGTCTTCCTAGTCTTTGGTGGCATCAATTGTGGGGGTTATTTCATTGGCTGGTTTGAACTGAGAATGCTCAAATTCCCTAGTCAGGTTGTGGGATTGGTTGCCTCTGGGTGGCCCGCGTTCTATGGGGAAATTCTCTGTTTCCCCTTCTGTGTGGGCCTGAGTTATTTTGGAATCTGTGGCTGGACCTGCCTTTTGATTGGCTGTTTTATAAAGAACCTTTAGTTTGGAGAGTATTGGCGTAGGTACATTTGGTTCATCAAGCTTAAAAGGATTTTCTGAAGTCAAATCCTGTTCTGATTTGAGCCCAAAAAACTGTGGGCGGCCAGGCGGCTGGCCCTGCGGGCTGGCAGCTCGCAAGATGCCAGGGGTTGAGTTTCGTAGTTGAGGCTTTTTGATAAGTATAGTTGATAGGAGTTTGTCACTTGTGACACTTTTCACTTTTCAAAAGTACATATTCACGTCAACTATCATATAAATAAAAAATGTAGGAAATTTCCTAAAACTTTTCAAATATATATTTTTTGGTCTCCTCTAAACAACTGGGTACTTTTTCAACCCCAGTTGTATAAGCTATTTTTTGAAATATTCAAGTTTTACTCTTTGGCCTGGTTAAGGTAGCTCCACCAGAAACTTGTTAATTTAATATAAAAATGGTCAAAAACACTGTTTTTTAGCTACACCACCTTGATTACGTCACTTCAAAACTGCCATTTTGACTGCAAGTTTTCAGTCAAAACTTAAAGTTTTGCACACTTGTGTTACTAATAAAAATTTTATTTTTAAAAAACAAAAAAATAAAATTTTGATATTATATATTTTAAGACTTTATTCTACAATTCTATGTAAAAAATTACTACTTTTATATTAAAAACAACCCCCAAATTGCTCATATTTTGATACCAATTCACTTTTAGATGCCTCCCAAGCCTACCACTAAAGCTGCGCCCAAGGCCTCCAAGGCCTCAAAGTCCAAGATCACTCCTCCAAGGCCAAGACTACCCCAAAGAAGCAGCTTTCTAAGGCCAAAGCTTCTCCCAAGACCCCAACTCTATCACCAGAGCCTGAGGAAACAAGCCCAACTCCTCCCCACTCTCTTTTTGTTTGCCCACCTTCTGATCCACAAGAGAAGTTGTTTAACTTCAACCACCACTCTAATCCCACCTCAGATCCTGAAGAGGAAGAGGAGCAAGAGTCTGAGCCTGGTGCTCCTGCAGATGAGCAAATTGAGCTCTGGGATATTAACACCATCCACGATATATGAGATCAAAATAGTACCTTTGCTGTGCCTGCCACATGTCCAGCCAGCTATCCAATTATGACCAAGAAGGGGGTACTGGCTTTGTCTAAAAAGGGCTACAGCTTCAGCTGTAATGACAAAAAGAAAACCATACACCAACATCACTACAAATGTGATAACATTGGGTGCCCAGTAAGGCTCACCTTCTATGGGGTTACTAGGTTCAAGGCCATGACTACTGGCCATGACTACACCAAGCCTTTTGACCCCCTTTATCAACTGATCTGCTGGTTTCTTTGCCAGGTGATCCCAACTACAAAGGATCAAACTGCCACTGAGGCTGTCAATGATGCTCTCCTTAATTTAAATGATACCCAACTTGATACTGTTGGTGGTGCCTCAAAATTACAGAGATATCTCACTGATCAGAGATATGCTCTGAGCACTGAAGGCGTCAGTGCTACATCAATTGACCAGTTGATAATTACCAAGGAACAAAAACTAACTCATCATCAGGAGAGATTCCTTCTCCACAACAATGATCAACATGCCCCCAAGCGCATCATTAGCTCTGCCACAAGCCAGTATCTGCGCAACCTGTTAAAATGTAAGACCTGGCTTGCAGATGGAACTTTCTCTACCTGCCCAAAGCTATTTAGCCAGCTTTGGAACATTCATGGGTAGTTTGTAAATCTAGCTCTTCACTTGGTCTTCTGTTTTCTCCCAAATAAGAATCAGGAAACTTATGTCTGTGCACTTACAATTTTGCAAGCCAAGTTGGATGAAATCCTCCCAACCATTGAAGAGGAGCCAAAGGAAACTAGAGGGTGCAAGAAAAAGGCCCAGTCACAGGAAGAGAAAGCCACCCCAACCAAAAAGCAGCCAGAAAGCCTTTCCTACCATGAATATCTGATAGTGGATTTTGAACAGTCTCAGGCAAATTCCTTCATTAGAGTCTTCAAGAGCTCCCCACAGGGATGCTACTTTCACTTCTGGCAGGCACTCTGCTGCCGCCTCCAAAAGTGCTCTGAACTTCATGAGCTGGTCAACTCTGAAGGCAATAAAGAGGCCAAGGACGTCTTTAATTGCTTTTCTGCCCTTGCCCTTGTGAGAAAGGAGGAAACCAATACCTTTTACGACACCCTCCTCTGCCATCCCTATATCCTTGCCAACCAGGCAGTCTTTGCTCCGTTCATTGAGTATTTTGAAACTCAATGGGTTGGAGTATTTCAAGGAGCATGCCACATCAGAAAAGATGGTGACTCAATCCAATGGAACTGCTTTAAGCAGGTAAAAGATGACCTGATCAAGACCACCTCTTCCCTTAAAGGGTGGCATAGCCAGTTTGCTACAAGGGTCAGGCTTCATAAGCCCAAATTCAACAAGATAATGGTACATTTCAAAACCCAGCAGACCATCTCTGCCTGGCTCTTCAAGTCTGGCATGAAGTCCAAGAGCGACCTCCCCAAGCAGAAAAAAGCAGTGAAAAAGTATACAGAAATTAGCAAGGTGGTCCTTGCCTACTATCCCAAGGATAACAAGCTTGAACATCTTTGGGTCATCTCAGTAGCACTGTCAACCAATGTTTGAGCTCTTTCCCAATAAACTCTTCTTTATCTTCTCTCTTCTTTCCTTTAATTTTATTATTTTTGACTTTTCTTTAGTATTTGATACAATTATTTGCTTATTTTAGAGTATAGATCATAGTTAAAATAGATGAAAATGGTTGCTTTTGGGAATATTTTAACTTTTGGGCTTTACGCAAATATGTTGCTACTAATTGACCCAATTTTTTATTTCAGATTTGGAATCCTGAGGCTTTTTTAAGCCTATAAATGTTTTTTGAATTTTATTTTTTGAGAATTATTTGGGTTTTTTGGAGTTCAAAAAATCTAAAATTTTAAAACATATTTTTCTTAGTCAAAATGTTGTAAATCAAAATGGCGTTTTTACTATAAAATTGAGATAGCAAAAATCAAGATAGTGTTTTTGAAATG
This sequence comes from Entomophthora muscae, assembly GCA_014839935.2. NCBI lineage: Eukaryota > Fungi > Entomophthoromycota > Entomophthoromycetes > Entomophthorales > Entomophthoraceae > Entomophthora > Entomophthora muscae. The sequence continues at coordinate 131,735 of QTSX02002268.1, forward strand.
GTGTGTCCTACTATTAGGGCAAATGCCATAATCATCCCGTTGTCCCTTCCCTGTCTACTTCTTTTGGATTCTCCCAGTGTAGGGGAATCCAAAATTTGTAAAAAAAAGAAGGCAGAAGGCTTTTTGCTTTCTAGAATCAAGAGGATTCTTAATAAATATTTAAAATAAAAAATTTGAAAAAACTAAAATTTTGAATTCAAATTTTTTTAATTTTTTAAATGGAAGGACAAAAAGGATAATTTTTATTTAAAAAAGATTGGAAACTTAAATTCTGGAATGTGCTATTTTGCTAAACAATTTCAGACGGATGGCTCCTTTTTAGAAAAGAAGCCACCCATCCAAAATCTGACGCAGCCCTAGGCAGAACTCAGGAATTTGGTGGAGAGCATCGTGTTAAACCACCATTGGGTGGCCACCAATTTATCCTTGGAAATCCTTGTCTGGACTCCTTGCCCACAGTTTCACCTGCTTTAAATACAAAATGGGCCTGAAGAGTGTAAAGGGTACTGAAGAAAGCTTAAGTCTTTAGAACTGGCATGGTATTGGAATCATCTTGGTTAATTGACTGCCAGATTCACTCTGAAGTAGGGTTAGGACGGGCACCAAAATCTACACAATTGGTTTTATGACCAAGCTTTGATTGGCACAATTGGTTTTGTGACTTTGTCAGTTGAGCACAATTCCTTTTATGACCTTCATGTCACATCACAATTCATGCAGATTGGTTTTGTGTTTTTAGGGAGCAGTACACAATTTCAACTGTCACATTTTGTGCCCTACTCTAAAAGTCACAAAAAAATCTACATGAATTGTGATGTGACCAAGCACAATCTCATGTGGGTTTATGTTGTGTCCAATTATAAGTATGTAAGTTATTACTTTCAATTTGTTGAAACAGTAGGCTTGACCTGCCAACAAGGTTCTGAGTAAGCGGGTTTGTGACCCACAGTCCAATTACCCAGCCATTTGAAGCCAGACTAGGAAGTCAACTCAAATTTCTAAATCCAACAATATGAACAGATGATGATCCCTTATGGTGGATACCTCGTTTTGGCGCTTGACTCATTACCAGGATCAAGTCACCCCCTTCACCATCCCACTGTGTGATCAACACTATCATGTTCCTGTTACCCACAATTCACAATGACTATATGATACCTATCTCCCAATAAAGAATATTATCTAGTTTTCTAAATATTTTCCCCTTGTAACTCTGCTAAAACAGCACAGTTATGACAAATTGAAGTAGATATTTATAGTATTTTGATTGGTGTTTTAATTTGAATTATCTAAAGCAAACTGTGGTTCGATCAGATCTATCATTGTAAGGTAATGGCAGGTAAAGCTTTAATAAATTTGATTTAAAAAATAAAGTCCCACAACTGAACTTCATCTAATTTTACATCCTGTGCCCTGCACAAAATGACACCATCTGTTTCATCTATGAAAACTACCTTCCTTTTATATTTTTTGATCTACACAATGGAGGGAGGCACAAATTGTGGCCTACTCCAAAAGTTGTGACACAAAATCACATGGATTATTTTGTGAACCAATCCAAAACTTCCAAAAAAAACTGGTTTTGTGACACTGTGTTTGCACAATTGCTGTTTCCGTCCCTTCCCTACTCTGAAGGTTGATCCTTGACATTAGCTTTAGCCGAAGTAGGGCTATCTAGTAAAATTTGATACATTGGGACTGGTTGGCTTTTAGACGGGTGTGCTTAGATGCACTCCTTTTTGCATAGGAAGCTTTCCTGGCATTATGCAGCAATACATTACGCTCGGTTAAGTTGACCAGTTTAGGCTGGGGGCTTCAGGATTTATTCAGCGAGTGAGATAAAGGCTCGTTGGATGAAATTGTCAAGCATGTAGTTAAAGGTTGATATAACGTTTAGCTAGACATATAATCATAAATCAAATATAAATTTTTAAATTGGTTTCCTGCCATTGGCAAAGAAAAGCACTACTGGGAACATGTAAGGAATGAATTTAATCATCAGATGGGGTTATACTTGGGCGCTGGTAGACCTCTGCACGTAAGCTACCTAGCCTTGTTAACAGATTTAAACGCCAAACCAATTAAAATCGATGGGATTTAGGCAGGGATGCTCTTGTGCCAATAGATCCCAGCACCTCATCATGACCTTTTAGCGAGGGCCCCATGAGATGTACCAAATTGATTTTAAATGTGGATTTTGATTTAGGATATATTGGATGGTGTAATGCCAAATTACAGATATATGATATTTGAAATAATTTAGAGACAATCAAGTAAGCTTTATTGTAATGAATTGGGGCTTATATAGAGGTTTTGGAAATGCATTCAATATTCGATGACAAATCAAATCTGGCATCACAATGGGAAGTTCAAGGCGCAAGGGAAATCCAAATTCGGTTCTCTTTGATTTATTTGCAGCTTCCCAGGGCTTGGGTTGAATGGGCATGATATAAAAAGAATTTTTAATTGGAAATATTGAAATCAATTTATTTGGCTTCCCCATTGTAATGGTGATTTACAAATATCAGATATTCAGAGAATATTCAGCCTACAAGAGAACAGGTACAGTCAAGCCATCAATAACATTAACGCCAGTCAGGCGGAACTCAAGGCAACAACAGTTACAGAAACTAAAATAGAATCAAAAACAAGTTACAGAAAGAAGAGATGTTTATTAATCAGGAGACAGGCACAATTTAAAGCTCACTGATAAGGTTATCTTTTATCGGATATCAGAGCTGATAACAGAATCACTACAACACCATCAAACATAAACGCTAAAGTAACTTAGATGGATGTGAATTTAAAATGAAGGCACTAATGGTTATTCAGCACATACCATACTTGAACGAGCCGTGCCACTGCGATACATTTAATTCAACGGTTTTGTATAAATTCTAATTCAATCTGCATAGAACAGTGGAGTAAAGAAAATAATGTCTTTCAAAAGAAGCTAGATGTGTAAAGCAAATGGCAGGAGTGATATAAATTTAACCTAGGACGACATGTCTGCACCGCACCTGCCTTTAAGCTAGACTAATGATGCGGGGTCTTGACTAAACCGGGGCCAGTAGTATTTAAGTCCAGGGGATGTTCGGTGCCAGCTTAAATGAATTATACCCTTCGGATTGCTCTGCGCTTGGCACATGCCATTGTCCTCATCCTGAGCAGCATGAGCTTGATTGTGATGCTAATTCTCAGCAGAGAAAGCCCGCAGGGTGAGCTAGCGGCTGCTTTCTTCAATACTATGAGGAGAGTGTTTGTCAGTGGCGCTTTACTCTCAATGCTCCTGCTTGCCGCCCAGATGGCACTACCCCCTCTCCCAAGCGATTGTGAGAAGGGTACCACGTATAGAGTAAAACCGCTACTGTGTTCTCTCTGGGTTGCCATCATTCTCCAAGTAATCCTCTGCTCCACTGTCGCTTGGCCTTTGATCCCGTATATGCCATCAGACATATACATCAAGATCCAGCTTCTTAGCCTGACCCTGTATATTAGATCATCTGTTGCTTAGACATTTCCCATTAAACATTTTAGAATTATTATTAAACATTCTTTTATCACAGTGGAAAATAAATACTTAGTTTAAATAAACTATATAACAGTTAAATTGCACCAAGCTAGTCAACCTGAACTAGGTGGTAAATTCGCAACCCTATTTAAACCCAAGCAGCCCTTCAAGAAAAGGGTACCCACTTCGATTTCAACAGCTGGGTTTCCGATATAATGACATCATATTTAAAATTTTAACATAGGATCTAATCAGAACCAGGCAAAAAGACGTCATTTGCTGGAAACCTTCCTGTCGGAAATCCAGCTGTCGATATCGAAGTGGGTACGAAGAAAAGGCCTTGAACATCCCAGTATATCATTCGCTACCTAGGAGCCATGGATCTCGCTAGACCCCACACCCCTTTATTCCACAGGGAGCTTATAAAGCTTGAAATCATCAGGAAACGGGATGACATTAGCTTTAAATGATAGCATCATAGATGTAAATATACAATCTAAATATTTACAAATGCTCGGTTATTAAACCTTTATTCAGGATGGAGTGAATTATCATCATTCCGATAAATATATATATATCCCGGCTAAAGACTTGCCAATTAAATTTAAGAAACTTATCAAAGCTTCGAATCGAGGTTAAAGTAGCCAGTAATCGATTTAAAATAAAATATAAAAGCTTCAGCTAATATCTTACAATGTCAAACACCCCATGTAAAACCAATCTGGGTCACTGCTCAGAAGGTTCTCTAAAAGAAAGATCCCTTCACTGATACAAACTTTGTATCCGCTCTGGTCGGTGTTACTTCCAGAAACTGGATCCTGGTATTATGATATCATGGTTGGTTTTCCAAACTACAAATCAAGCACAATCCCGTGGTTTCGGGGTTGGGCTCTGGATCATCAGAGCCATAAATCCCATCATCCCCCGATCACACTGAACTCTTTGGGAAAATCCTTGCAGAAGTCAAAAGGAACCCTTTAGCCATATGCCTACCCAATCAATTTACACTACCCTCATAAAGATTAACAATGTATCATACCTGTCAGGGATCCAGCCTGTGGGGGTTTCCTGGGAACTTGCAGGCGGACAGCCCGGCAGGGAGGGCCCAGCACAAGATTAGGGCCAACTTTACAATATAAGATAACAATTTGCCCAGGAGAGCCCAAGGTCTGCTGGCAGGTACCATAGAATCTATCAAGCTGGTAAGAGTGATGTACATCACTCCAAATATCTGAGTGGAAGTGGATTCATTGGGAGCAATGGATTCTTGCGGGCGGTTGGGCCGTGGGGTGAGAGGCAGAGTCATTGGGACCAAATACGCGGGCAGATGGTTGTACTTGTCGCGGAATAGCAGGGGAGGTATAGTGATTTTGTGGCCTTCCCTATAAACAGTCTTGGTCTCTCTAGTTCTTGACTCAGGGTCATAGATTAGGATTTCCTCTAGGGTGAACTCCAAATACACAGGGTTGGGGGGGGTACTCAGTGAAATGTACTGGGCCGTAGGGAGCTCCTGGTGGACAATAAAGGTTGGGCAGCTGGTTCACAGTTTCTTGGGGCTGATGTGTGTGAGGTGCAAAAACCGCAGGAGGTAGACTGTAAATGGAATAGAACTAATATCAAATATGAAATAACCTGGTTGAACCAAAGGTTCATGTTACTTTATTGCAAGAATGGCAATGGGCAACTTCCTGGCAGTCCAGGGTATAAGTATGCCCATCTGTCATGGGTGAAATTTTACAAATTTCTTTGGCCTGGGTGTTACTGTCTACCAGGTTTTTACAGTCCTTGGTGGCATCCATTGCGGGAGTTAATTCATTGGCTGGTTTGAACTGAGAATACTCAAATTCCCTTGTTGGGTCGTGGGGTTGGTCATCTCTGGGCGGCCCGCATTCTATAGGAAGTTTCTTTGTTTCCCCTTCCGTGGTGACCCAAGTTATTTCAGGTTCTATGGCTAGGCCCACCCGCTGATTGGCTGGGTTAACAGGAACCTTTAATGTGGGGAGTTTTGACGTAGGTGATTTTGACTCATCAAGCTTTAAAGGATTTTCCAAAGTCAAATCTTGTTCTGGTTCTTGCCTGAGAATCTGCGGGCAGCTGGGCGGCCCGCAGGGTGTCAGGGTTTGAGTCCCATAGTTGAGGTTTTCCAGTAAGCATGGTCAATAGGAGTTTGTCACTTGTGACAATACCATCTTTGATTAATCCTACTCAGAAAACCATATCCCCAAGAAACAACTCAACCACTGAATAAAAGGTAACCCCCACATCCAGATACTACCCTAGGATCAGGATCTTCAAAACCCCCATGACTGCCATACTTTACACTGACACATTATGACTTATCACTTTACTATACAGCACCCTTATTTTAAACCAAATGAACATCCATCATTTCCTTTAATCTCCCTCTTTATTTTGTATCACATGCTTCCCCAAAGTATAACCACAACAGCAGTAGAACCATTAAGTCCCCATACCTAATTTACCCAAGAAAAGAATCCCTCAAAGTAAAGAGCATAAGGAACTATGCTCCCAGATGTCTGGAGAACCTGCAGGGAAGGGCAAGATTTCCCAGCAAGATAAAACAACTCCAACAATACCCCTGTACATATCAAACAGGTCGGATCCCAAAGGGCAAGAGGGACCTTGAAACTACCTTCACCATAGATAGCACCTGAGGTACCACCTACAGCATCCCAGCACCTCCATCCCACAGGAATTGGATTGTTGCTGGTCTATACCAAGAAAGCACCCCTTGGGATCTAAACCACTCAACTCTAGATCTACACAGGTTGGTACTCCTAAAAAGAATCTGGGTAAGCACAATATTGATTAGAGACACAGGAATTGTCACCAAGCTTTTGGGGAATGGCTTGAGGCCAGCCCAGCTCAGCCTGAGAACCAGGTCCTCTTTAAAAAGGCCTCTATTGACAAGTTTTCACTCAAAGATCCTGTGAAGCCAGGGATGGTTGACTATCAACAATGGTCAGCCATACCAATGGTGGATTGGTAAATGCCACCCACAATAGGTTTTTTATCACAATAAAGGCAACAGGATAAGATTAATAAGTTACATTAGATGGTCTACCACCAGTAAACCCCTGTTATCACTTATTCACTGCTAGTAAATCCTAGTGCTGTTGTTTATTGCCATTAAATGTAAGCCATCAATTCCTGCCAGCTAAACAACACTAATATGGGTCTATGTTAATACTCCCAAACTCCCTTAAGCATGAACACTGCAGGATCTTGCATCAGTGGACGCTGCTCACCCTACATCACTAGTGGTGGTAAACCAGATTCATTGCCGGTAAATCCCTAATCCAACTGACAATCTGAACCATCAAGCTGAATCAAGGATTGTCCGCCAGTGACCCTGACCCGTTATCTGCTGGCAAAACCTATATGAATTACACTGTCTATTTTTTGCAACTGAGTTTCCCACCTTGCCTGCTAATGTATCTTACAATACACAGGGGGCACTCAATGAGTTGTTCCAGGACGTATCTAATGGCATGGATCAATCAGATGGTAATGTTTAATTGCAGGCACTATCTTCTAATTAGAGGTACTACCAATTTGACTCTGCTGATCCCTGCGCAAGTTATTCCTTGGCTTCAAACCTTACATGGAACCCAACACTATTCCACCTCCTGTGGCCTTGTGGCTTTCCCCATATAGTATATTAATCACAATATTCTACAAAAAATGACATCTTATTCTATTCATTCTTGTCCTTTCTATTGGACTGTTGTCTTCCCTAATCAAATACTTAACTCTCATTGGTTCAGTTATATCAGTGGTAGCAGAGGTAGGTTCACAACCTACCTAAGAGAAAAATTCCCCATGAAAGGACAGGTACAGGCCGTATGGCTACTCCCCACCAAGAAACCTTCCTTCCCATCCCCAAAGAGTATGTCCTCTACCAAGACTAGCTGGTGCTCACAATTGTGTAAAATTGTCTCTGCCTTGGGCAGTGCAACACAAGCATCACCACGCCTCAATCAGATCTTTCACAACACATGGTAAGCCTCCAGCTCAAGTCTTTTGCGGGTGGCATGGGAGGGGCTGAGATTTTTAGCTGGATCCATTCCACAGAAACCCGCCTTTGCATCTGCCAAGTGCCTGAGCCTATGTGGGTTGCCACCAAATCTGAGCACCTTACAGGGCCTGCTGCAGTGTGGTTTACCAACTGGGAAATCCAAGAGCAGGATGTCACATGGGTAACATAAAGGGACGCCGCCAGATCCCATTACAGTGAAACCTTAACACCCATTGTAGTGGGAACTCCCCTCCTGGCCATCAAAAAAAACAGGATCCATCCCTGAATACCTTGCAGCTTGACAACAAGCCCTTGCTGCTGCCCCAGAGGCTGTCATCAACATAAACACCATGTTGCTCACTCTCATAGTCAATGAGCTTAAACCCCATATTTGCAAATGGGTTCCCGGGAGACATTGTACCTCTATTGACAACTGCTATAAAGCCATTGTAGAGGCCAACAACCAAGCTTCAATGGGGTTCCACAGATCCAATGATTTACCCTCTCAGTCTTGTCCCGCACCTGGCTTTGCCCACAGCCAAGTGGGCCGCTGCCAGTCCCGTCAGCAGGAGAATGGAGCCAAGAGCCCCCGGGAGCGGGAGCTTCAGTTAGCTCAGATTGAAGATCTTGGAAAAGCCTGGGGGTTGTAGATACAAGAGGTTCTGCAACCCTGCTTGATTCCCACTTTCAATCTCTCCTCAGCAAAAACCCCTGCAACTATAATGTGCACAATGTTGGGACCCTTGATGTGTTCCAGGTCCACAGTGACAATCCTGTCCTCCAAGCAAGCCATTCTTCAAATAAATCCCCTGCTTGGCCTACCCCTTCTGTTTCCATGGGAACACCCAAAAACTTTTGGAAGACACTGGGGCCAACCACAGCATAGTCAACCAGGAATTTTCTGATTCTCAACAACTAGATTGAGTGCCTAGTTGATTCAAAGAATTATGTGTAGCCAACTCCTGCAGAGTGGCAATCACCCATGAGACAATACCCTTCTCTATAAGAATGGGGAACATCCAGGTCAAGCTCTCTAAGCCAATCATGGCAGGGCTCAGCCACAACATTATTGCTGGCCTTAACTGGCTCCAAAACAATCACCCATATATTGACTGGGATACATCTGTAATCACCCACAACATAAATGGGGTGGGTTCCCAGATTTACCCCGTCAAGATGAGAAAATTACTCTATGATACTGTATTCATCAGACTCACAGAAACCAGCAAGTACAACTTCAAGGGGGAAGCTGGACTTTAACCAGTGTTCAGTTAAAGTCATCCACTCCAAACCCACTGCAGCCCCTCCCTTGACCACCACACCTCCATCAGCACTTGTAGCACTCCTCGAGGAGTACAAAGACGTCTTAAAGTAGTTTTGAAAGCTATGGTGACCACCAAATACCTCAGATTTAAACAAAACAATTTCATACTTGAACAAAATCCAAGTTGTGCAAGATTCAGGATTCAATCAATTTAAAAAAATTCAGTTAGTAAATGAACTGTCAAACAAAAAACGAAATTTCACTAGCCCATTATATAAAATTATATCAAACATCAAGCAGTGTAGTTCAAACTACAAACAAAATGAACTGACACAACAAGTGAGATGGATGGATGCTATTCCAGAGTATATTGTAATCCAATAATGATTCATATGAGGCACTGACAGAAGGACTAAAGTGAAACAAAATTGGAGCAATCTAGAAGCAAGATTCCACAAGCACAAAAAAAATGGAGTCACACAAGATGTGTAGTATGAGCAGCCTAAAATAGAAAAATAACAGTTTAGCAGCCAATCAACAGCTATCCAATTTAGGAAAAGAGGCATTTTATTCATTTTAATGGCTCCTGATTTGTATGAAATGGTTTCAAGAACCTTCCAAATATGGACTCAAGATTACAATAAAAATAAATCATAAAATTTTAAAATTTCTACTTTTAGTGATTTTATCCTAGGTTTATTACAATGGTTTTCAACAGCAACATTTTCAATGGTGCCAGCAGACAAGCCAACAGCAGCCAAGCCAGCTTCAATGGAGACAAGGCTCAGAACGTGGAGGCACCTGTTTACACCCAAGCCTTTAAGGCAGGTAACAAGGAAGCTGTCCTGTACCTGACCCCCAACACATATGGATTTGACTTGTTCAATAGTCACTTTGCGTCTAGCTCTGCCCCCGCTCCTATACCCACCCCTGCACAATCTGCCTGTCAACCAACCAATCAGGATGACAACCTTGATTTGGAACAACTTCCTGCCACCAGCCAACCTGTCCCCCCCCTCAGCCAATCAGGCTTCAGCTCCTGTGGCCCAGCACCCCAAACACAGAATAATTACTGCCCAAATTATCCAGGAAATTGTGGTACTGAACCTGTAGGGTCTGTCCTGGGATCAGATTGCTAACCAATTGAAATTTACCCAGGCTACCATCATGTGGGAGTTCAACAACCTAATATGTCGTAATTTCAGGCTTACGCAAGGCCTATGAGACAGGAACCCCTGTAGTGAGCACCATTTTGTTGTGTTTGGCTCCAGGGGACAACATTCTGGAGGACACAGCATGAAATCTTTATTAAAAAAGATTTGAGGTTTGAAGCTAGCCTTGGGTTAGCCTTCAGGGCAAAATTAAGGGCACATACCTTAATTTCCTGGAAAACGAGATGTAAAAGTCCTTTTGGCAGAAAGGACAGGAAGAGCTTGAAGATTATAAAAGCCAACACAAATGTGGATAAACTTGTCTTTATTAGGAGTAATGATTCTACTTTAAATAGTTGACAAGAGGCGGTGATCACTCAATAGGAAGACAGAGTGGCTGAGGGGGTCACGCTGGGATGAGGTCATACCAGGATCAACCACAGACAGGTACAATAATCCAGAATGGGTGGATATTGAACCAGACTCATTTGCAGAAGGTGAGGAATTTCCAAACTCAAAGGCAAAACCAGTCAAATCTGATCAACTATCAATATTCAAAGGACAAATCAAAATAGCAATAATAGCACAATTTACGACATAATGAACAAGGGGAATCTGATTGGGACAGCCAAGAAGCCCAAGAAGGCCCCTGAGTCCCAAATCACAGAGGACTACCCAATAATGCTTGACCTCCTCCAGCGGGACCCCAAGCTTCCCTTGACCCAGGTCCAGAAGCAACTTGCACACCATGGCATTTGGGTGTCTGAGTGCATGGTGCAGCTCTGGATGTATGGGAAGGTGGCGTCAATCCGGGTACTGACCAATGTCACTGGCAACCAATGGGATGGCACTGAGAATTCCCCATATGATCCCGCCATCAAATCCACCCTGTTCCAATGCTTGACTAGTTTAACAGGTAATGTCATGTTCATCTCCTACTACAAGCTATCAATAGTTTTTGATGATTTTGGCAGGCAAGGAAGAGCCGCCACTCAAAAAGGAAAGAAAAAGGTCAAGAAGGAGACTTTCATTGGTGCGTTTCAGGCTGTTTCAGCCAAGGGTTCTGTCTATTATTGGTCAAACCCAGATTTCACCAATGACTACAAGTACAGCCACATCCTTGGTGGATTACTCAACTCCTGGGATGGCTCAAATTCCAAGCACCAGGTTTTCTTGAGCCACCAGATGAAGGGTAGCTCCACTTTCCTTGAGGCCATCCAGCAACACGCGGCACCAGGCCTCAGTCTACCCTGCCAGCCATGCAGACATCCATCTGGGTGATTTCATCTTCTTCAACATCGGAGACAAAGTACAGGAGCACCGCCCTCAGGCCTTTAATGACCTCTATCTTGGGGTCCTTGACTACAATTCTCTCTTTGGTCACCAAATGGTGGCTGACTTGTTTGTACAAATGGTTTTCCATGTGAACATGGGCAACCAATCACGGAAGGATAAGCGCCTCACACCTTGTGCCACTGCCACCTACTAGCCCATCCAGCCAATGACAGATGTGGAATACAACAAGCGTTATATGGCAGCTATCACGCGCAATCCTCCTACCCCTACCCCCGCCACCACTACCCCCCGCCTTCCAGCACCACCCACCCAATCCCAGACCCCCCCAGGCCAGCACCACCTCTACGTCTTCCTTCCCGCGCTATTCTGCCTACTAGGCATCACTCTTCCCCGCCCCAATAAACCCCCTGTTGCCAAAAATTTTCTTTTTATATTATCTTTATTTTAAATTTAAATGTTTGTGTTCTCTTTGTTTATAGTTGGTTTTATTATTTATGTTCAGTTTATTTCTATAAAATCATATATTTACTATTATTTGTATCTAGATCCAGAACACAGTTATTTTTAGTACCCAAACACAGCCCCTTGTGAAAATATTAACAACAATTTGGTGATCAGCTAAATTTGAATTATAAAATTATAGGTTAACTGTTTTTAGATAAAGTTGTTACTGATCTGAATTCAAAACCTTAATGATAAACTTTAATCCAATTAGGAGCCAAGTGATAAAGTGATTGTTGTGACATAAAGGGTCATTAAATAATTCTTTGATGTATATGAACTAATTAATATGATTGGCTGGATGTTTTTCCATTGAGTGCCATTGCCGCTGTGGCAAGTTGTTGGTGGACTAATGCCTGATCAGCCACTGGGTTAGCACTAGTCCACCAACAACTTGCCACAGCGGCAATGGCACTCAATGGAAAAACATTCAGCCAATCATATTAATTAGCACACATGAATCAAAGAATTATTTAATGGCCCTTTATGTCACAACAATCACTTGGCTCCTGATTGGCTTAAAGTTTATTATTAAGGTTTCAAATTCAGATCAGTAACAACTTTATCTAAAAACAGTTAACCTATAATTTTATAATTCAAATTTAGCTGATCACCAAATTGTTTTTAATATTTTCACAAGGGGCAATGCAAAGTGCCAAAAAATATGGCAATTAAAGAAACAATGCCAACACAAAACAAACAACACATAGAGTTAAGCTAAAACATATATACAATGGGTAAAAGATGGGATATTGTAGTAAATGGGAAACAAACGGGAATAAACAAAGAGGCAAAAATATCAGAATAACACAGATTTTATTGGGGTGAAAGCTATAAAACATATGGAAAGGTTAGTAAAAAAATCATATGAGAGAATTAGAGAAGCTTTTGAAGGATCTTGACTCGGTAATTGCCAAAATTAAAGATATTGATTTCAAGGTTAAGGCAAAAGTGAAGGCTGCTGTCCTTACAGGGGACAAAATTGAAAAGGTGTCCACCAAGGCACTCATGGCCAAGATTCCAGACACATCCAAAACAACCATCAAACACATATTAAATGTCCAGAAAACTTTGGTGGAAGGCCTCAAATTCAAGTCCTTTGCCCTCTCTGCGCCGTCCGTCTGGACAGATGACCCTGAGATGTATGCACATTTCAAACTTGCAAAGTACGCAAGAACCAAGGACACCAAATTGCTGGTGCAATTGCTTACACCAAGAATGGCAAAGCCTGCCAAAGCCGCAGGAAAGGAAGAAATCTGTGAAGGTACATAAAAAAATAAAATTAATAAAAATTTCCAAATATTTATCTTTTTTTAGAAAACGTTGACGGTGAACTCTGCCGGGTCCTGGTCCCCTTTATCCCCCCACCTTCTACGCTATTACGCCAATCATGTGGCAAGGCAGCTATTTCTGTCCCCCCATGTCATGTGGGAGCTAAAGGATAGGACTCACGGTACCTTCTCAATGTCCAGGGAGGCATTGGCTGGGCTTTCACATATTGAGGGGGCATCTGAGTGGGCAGTTACTGCCTACAAGGATGCCCAACTGGTCCGCCTAGACCTGGTGGTCCTCAGTGGAGTTTAATGTGTAAACTCCATTGAGCTTGTTTGGGACGTCCTGACAACGCTCCCATTCAAGAATATACTAGAGATGGGCCAGGCACACACGGCTGCTTGCTTCTGCTTCCTGGTGGAGTACACACTGTCTTACCTGTTGGAGAACCTTGGGCATGTGGTGAGTAAATTGGCTGTTGCAGATGCAACAGCCATAAAGAAGACCAAGATCCTCCTTCATAATTTGGGCTGGCCTAAAGTGCCAACAAGACAAGGGTCCCTCCAGCAATGGAGCTCATGTTTGCCAAGACAAAATCACAAAAAGAAGATTTTTACCATGTATAATAGGCTCTGTGAGTTTACTGAAGCCTTTGCTGGGCAAAGGCTTCACCTCATGGTTTACATGGGGTTACTCTTTTACTCCAGGATGGTCACGTCTGTAGAGGACCTGGACAGGGTCCTCCTTGGGATTAGTTGAGGCCCAGATCACCTTGGATGGGAAGAAGGTCCCCCTGGATATGACTTGGTGGACCACGTCATCCAGGACACCCTGGTCCTGGCTGGAATTTACAGGTTTGCAGCCCCTTCAGAGAAGCTGCTGCTTCACTCCCACCTGAATGTACTCCATTTCACCAGCAGGCGGAAGTATTTTAACCAGGGTGTATCCACTGTCCATGGTGTGGCAGTGGAGGTTGTGTGCCACCTCCATTGTGGGGTGGGTACATACCACTGAACCCATTATAGGCGCGCTTAATTTTTTCTATATATCAATAAACATCTTATATACTTCAGATATTTTTATTATAAATATTTTTTTAAAGTCTTATTTTAGCAAGCAAGATTTGCAAATATATCCCAGAGAAGGTCTTAATAAAAGCATAATAATATATGTCAATAAAAACTACTTCTAATTTGTACACTTTACATTTAACTTTTTAATTTGATTTTTATATTTTTTTTGACAAAAGTGATATAAATATATTTGTGTTATACAGTATCAGGTGTTTGGGATAACATCAGATGCCATAATAGAAAATTAACATAAAATAAATAAATTACAAACCTTTACTGATGTTCCCGCTGAATGTAATTGTGGGCTTAGAAGCTTCTAAATATAAAATGATAATTAATAAAACTTAAATTATAAATTAGATAAATAAAAAATTGAACAAGCTAAGCCTTTAACTGATTGGCTAGGCAGGCAGGGATGAACAAATCAGCATGGCCATATAATTTGGCCACGGTCTCAGCTGGGAGGGTATGGATCCCAAACTGCAGCAAATCAAAGAGGTCCTTGGTCCCAGATGGTGTCCCTCGCTTGAAAACTTGCTTGAGCCACCCAAAGACTTCCTCAATGGGATTTAGGAAGAGCAAATAGGCAGGGAGGAAGAGAAGGCACAAATTTGCTGTTGCTAATTGCTGGGGGCCCACTGCAATGCTAGTGTCAATCAATGGAAATTCCTCAAGAATATTTGCCACCTTATGGAGACCAACATTGTCCAGCACAATGATGTTGGTGAAGCTTGGGCTTGAGCGCCTCAGGTGCTCCTGGACTAATCAGAGGAATGACAGAAAGGTTCAGCTATTGTGAGAACCTAATATCATTTGATACAGCTTGACCCCCTTTGGACCAAGGAGAGCCACCATTCAGTAGGCTGTGGCGCAGACTGCAGCACGCCAAGCCATACTGTCATTGGAGCCTTTGGGGACATAGCCATACCCATTGCACATTGACAAGGCAAATGCTGATTTGGTAATGTAATAGAATTTCACTGTCCCCTTGGCTTTGAGGGCAGTGTACGCCTCTGCGTATTTTTTCCAGATGTCAATGTTGGATGGGCTATTACAATTTTACAAAAACACCCCGAGCTTTTTCCAGGAAAAGTGCATTCCCTTGACCAAATGATAATAAAAGGAAATTGAGGCCTCAACCCCAAAAGTAGATTTAACCACAGCCTGTATATTTTCTAGTTCAAGATGGCAATCTCAGGTTATCCACTGGTAGATTGCCCATTTGTGCTCCTTGGTGAGCATGGTTGGCACATGCAAGGATTTCTCTGCGGCAAGGACTCGACCAATATTGATGAACTTGTTGAAGGTCTTCAAGGCGTACTTGGGATCCACCCCAACAAGAGACACAGCCACCTTGTAATCACCTGATTCCCGCATTAGCTTGAGCAGGATGATATGTTTAATATCTGGGATGCGCTTCTGGGCGGGCTTAGCTGTCAGGGCCCAAGGGCTCCTAACTCTGATCCATTTAAAATATAGTCTAAGAGAAGTCCTTTATTTATTATTCATACCAAGAATAATCACAATGGGGAAAAGGGGAACTAGGTTCTTTTTATACCATTTACATTGGTCTTAAGATTCTTCTGGATTCTTCCTGAAGGTCCTTGTCTCTCTATTTGGAGGGTCATGCTAAAAGTTTGAAACATCAGCTGACTGATTCTAGTCATATTCTTTTGGTCAGATTTGAACTTTGCGGTTTGCCTCCATTTGGTCATCTAAAAATACTTCAGATGGATTCTCCTCATCTTGAGCTTCCATTTGAGCGTAAGGATATCCAAAACTGATCACTGGAAGCTGAGATATGGTTGGATTTGCCCACTTACTAATTATTGCTTGTCTTGATTTGAAATCCAATCTTGCGACCATTTTGGGACATGCTGACAGGGTTTTTGAACTCGGCTCTTTAAATTGCCATAACCTTTGATCTAGGGTACCAAGGGAGATCATCAAGGTAGCTTTCTGACAGCAAGAAGTAGCTTTATTGATCCAAGCTTTAAAACGTGACTTTTTAAAGCTACTATGTCATGGTGGGCCATGAAATTAGCAGGAGTAGTTGAAATGGGATCCTGATTGATGACAGGCTTACAAGGCATGGGTACCTTAGTGTAGAACACATCAACTTTCTTTAATACTAACTTCCCCTCTGTAGTTCTGTAGAGCTCAGGCTCCTTGTCCTCTTCCTGTTTGCCATCACTGATGTAGGGCTCATAGCTAGTGTCAAGTACAGGCTTCACCTTCTCCAGCATGACTGACAGGACTGACTCTTGCCGTTACACAACGTTGAACACATATGAAGTAAGTTCTACCTCCTTGTTTCTAACTGTTTTTGTGGTAGTAACCTTGGTGGGCTTCTGGGTCAGCTTGGGGATCCAAGGGTTGATGCTCTGCACCCAAGCATCTTGTGCTCCTTGAACCGGCTGTGTCAGTGCAGCATCACTATCAAACTCTCCTCTCTCATCTCCTTCCTGAATAGGCACTTGGGTTGCACTAACTCTGTTATTTGACCCACAGGGGCAACTGCAACTGCGGCACACAACAGGTGCAGTGGTACTCTGTTGTTGTGATTGTTCCATTTTAAAAATTTAATAAAATATTAAATAATTTCTATTAAGTTAATCCCTAATTTTAATTTATGCTTTTATCTGAATATGGATATTTAATTAATATATTTCCTACCCAATAACCCTATTATAGATTTTTTATTTCTTAATTAATTGTTTTTGGTTTTACAACACCCATTTTAGAATACCCAAAATAATTCCCACCCATTTTCAGATTTTACGTCAAATTAAGAACCCAACACAATATTGTTAAAATTTATGTTTCAGATCTTGTGTCTTATTTTAGATACATTGGTATCATTCTTGATTACAATCCATTACACACACCATTTGAGTGATTTTGTTTACATAATGGGTTGCTATTGTGTTTTGTTTTTGGATTGAGTTTTGACACATCACGCTTGGGTGTATTTTGTCACCAATTCCCATAGTAAACATATATACACTGAAAGTAAACTCACACCATTTTTTTGTGAATCAATGTATTTTGGATTGTATTTTGAATAGTTTTGCTTTGCGCGCGAGCCCTTTGTTGCTGTGTTGACTCATTTTGCCCATTAACGCCAAAAATCCCTGTTAACAGAGTGTATATTTTAATCTGATAGTTGGATTTTGTTCAAATCTGAAATCATTTTGTTTAAATCTGAGGTATTTTTGGTTGTTGCCATAGCCTTTAAAACTACTGTAAATAAAACCTTAGACCAGTTGCTTCCTCCAAGAAAAAACAGCATGTTGTTCAATTTCAAGGGTCACTGCCCAAGGCACACACCCTTTATTGCTTGACACCCAAGGAAGACAAGACTCTCTGTAAACACCTTGTGGAAACATTCAATAAGGGCTTCATCTGCCTCTCCC
The DNA here is from genome assembly GCA_014839935.2 of Entomophthora muscae. NCBI lineage: Eukaryota > Fungi > Entomophthoromycota > Entomophthoromycetes > Entomophthorales > Entomophthoraceae > Entomophthora > Entomophthora muscae. The sequence goes on from QTSX02002268.1 coordinate 149,258, forward strand.
TCTTACCATACAGGGTGCAGTCTTCTTTGTAGCTAATAAGGATGGGTGCCTTCAATTGAAAACCAGCTACCACACTATAAACAAGGTGACAGTCAAAAACAAATACTCCTTACTGCTAATTGATAATTTTTTTTAATAAACTTGCAGGTGTAAAGGTCTTCAGTAAGATTGATCTCACTGTGTGGTACAACCAGGTCCGCATTGCACCAGGGGACAAGGCAAAAACTGCTTTCTGCAAACACTACAGGTTGTTTGAGTGTTGTATCATGAACTTTAAAATCACCAACACTCCCTCTACCTTTGCCATGTTGATGAACAAAGCATTTGGAGATCTAATTGAAAAATGTGTACTTGTGTACATTGACAGCATTATTGTCTTCTGTCAAGATCAAACCACACACTTCCAACACCTTTGTGCTGTCCTTGAAACCCTTTGTAAAAGCCATCTGAAGTCCAAGCCTTCCAAATGCAAATTTCTACGGTCAGAGGTCCTGTTCCTTGGGCACACCATCTCTGCCCAAGGGATGAAACCTGAACCTTCCAAGATTAAGACAATAACAAGCATGCCACCCCCACTGATGTGGGTCAGGTGTGTACATTCTTGGGCATGGTTGCCTATGTGCAAAATTTTATCCCCAGCTGCAGATAACTAATTGCACCCCTCACTGAGCTCTTAAACACAAAGAAGCAATTCCACTGGACACCTGCCAGAGATCAAGCCTTTGAGATGTTGAAGCAAATACTTACAACTGTGCCTGTATTGCAATTACCTAATTGGAACTGCCAGTACAAACCTGAGACTGATGCCTCTGACAGAGCCATAGGGGGTGTGTTACAGGTGGAGACTGACAAGGGCGTCTTCTTCCCCATGGCATACAAATCCAGGAAGCTCACTGACTCAGAAAATTACCCCATACATGATAATGAGTTAGTGACAATTGTGCACTGCATTGAGAAATGGTGTTGTTAACTAGAGGGTGCCACCTTTCCACACTGCATCCTGACAGATTACAAGTTGCTTCAGTACTTCAACACTCAGTCAAACTTAACTTGATGTTAAGCAGGTTGGATCAAGAGACTGTCCCCCTATCAGTTGCGCATCAAATACAAGCCTGGAAAGGAACTTGTCACAGCCAACACCCTCTCCATGTTATACATAGCTTCCATCATGGGAAACAACGGCTTAGACCCAGACTGGCCCATGCTTTACCTGCGTCCCAAAGGCACCTGTTACAAAGGCCTTGATTCCATAAATATTTCCCAGCTGAAGGACAACAAAAGCCAGTTCACCACAGATGCTGGTAATGTCTACCGCCAGGAAGAGACATGTGATAAGATGCCTTATATTCCCACCACACAGCGTGGGGATACCATATTACACTAACACCACACCATGGGTCATATCAGAGGATGTAACCTCTTCAAGATCATGAAGTGTAAGGTTTGATGGCCCCGTATGCGCCAGGACATCTGGGACCTCCTCAAACATGTGTGTTGTACAAAAAGAACACATCTAAACCTGCACCTCCCAAGTCTGTCCTATCTATCAAGACCATGGAACCCTTCAAACAGTGGGCCCTTGACATTGTGGGACCCCTCTCCAAAGACATACTAGGCAAGAAGTACATCATCACAGCCATTGACTATTTCACCTGTTGGCAGTAGCATGGGCGACCACCAACCATACCACCACCATTATTATCATTACATGCTTCATTGGCAAAGAAATTGTGGCCCATTTTAGGTGACCCAAACGTCTTATCACAGATGGTGGACCCAAGCTTGTAGGGCACGTCATGAAGGCATATTGCACCAATAATGCCCTCCAACAATAGTCACAACTCTCTACAATCCCCAGGCCAATGGACACGTGGAGCGCCTAAATGATTTGTTGGTCCAATTGATTGCCAAGTTCTCACAGGAGCATCCCAATACCGTGTGGACTGAACACCTGCCCACTGCTCTGCTCGTCTTGCAAGTGAGAATTAACAGGAGCACCAGATTCTTTCCCAGCGCCTTGGCCTTTGGAACCCCTGACAGCTTGACGGGGGTAGAACAAAGGAAATTACAATCCACAGATCCCAGGAAGCCTCCCCTGATGACTACCCCCTCCCTGAGTCAGTGGTGTGACAAAGCTTGATATATCAAACACAAACAAATTGAGAGGGGGGACAAAACACCTTGAGGCTAGATACACCGTAGCTGATCCTGTCTATGCCCTCAGCTCCAATTCTGCCAAACTAGAGCCCAACAACCTGGGGCCCTTCAAGATAGCCGCAGTCTGTGGCAATCACACCTACCAACTTGAGGATGCCCAAGAAAACACTAAAAAGCTCCATCACAATTGCTTGTGCCCCTGCTATGTCATCCCCACACAAAGGTTGTCTGTGCGGACCTTCCCAGATCTTCTGCAGACTCTGATCCTAGTGTCTGACAGCAAGCAGGGGGTAAGGGGGTGTTGCAATTGTATTTCCCTCTTTTTCTGACAATGTATATAACAGCATGGATCAATCAGATGGTAATGCCAAATTGCAGACACTATCTCCTAATTAGGAGCGCTACCAATTTGACTCTATTAATCCCTGTGCAAGTTATTCCTCAGCTTCAAACCTTAAATGAAACCCATCACTATGCCACTCCCCGTGGCCTTGTGGTTTTCCCCATATAGTATATTAATCACAATATTCTACAATAAATGACATCTTATTCTATTCATTTTTTCCTTTCTATTGGACTTTTTTCTTCCCCAATCAAATGCTGAACTCTCATTGGTTCAGTTCCAACATAATCACAAGTTAATTCTCCTTTATTAGGTCAAAGGCTCAGGTAGAGCGCCTGCCACTCCTTCACACAGCAGATGCAAATCTCCATTAATATATATAAAAGTTTTTCTGTCTGTCTGGATGTAATATCACCTCAAGTGGGCTCAAGCCGTAAGGGATTTGAATGAAATGATTCTCTTTAAATTTAATTTTAAAGTCAATATCCAAAGCAAAAGCTCAATTCAGCTCATTCTTACATGTAATCCCTTACATGCATCTTTAAAATTACACAGATTGTGTTGCAGTGGAGTTTGATCTAAATCATGTTAAACTGAAATATAAGCCACCTGAACTTTAAACTTTTATTTAATCACTTAAATTTTAAATTAGTGATTAACCACATTCAACCATATCAAAGTGGCTTACTTGTATAGATTACCTGACTCTAGAATGGAAGGATTAAAATTCAAAATGAAGCAGAAACTGTTTAAGATCATTTTATATGATTGTATGCTTAAAATCTGCTGGGGATTGAATTGAGTTATGAAAATAGAGCTTTAACAATTTAAAGCAATAAAGTTCTAATTGCAGATATAAGCACTATAAATTCAGAACCTAAACGTAAAAATGCAGAGATTGTTAAACCCTTGGTCTAATTTTTGAATCACTTTTGCAGGCAACTCAGCTGAGTGAAAATCAAAATATTTAATAAAATCAACCATTTAATTTGAATTTTTTGGTTTACTTAAATTGGCAAATTTTGAATCTCTTGAGCAGATAACTCAACTAACTAAAGAAAAACACAACAAACAAATGTGGGATACATGAATCAGAAATGCAGGATTCTAATGTACAATTTCATATTTAATGTGTGTCAAACAAATAATAGACAACATGTAAAAATTAACAAATATGAAATTGCGGGATTGCCAAATCCAAGAACCAAATTTCAAATCAAAAATGAGGTGAGTTTGAAATAAATATAATTTATGGGCATCTCAAAAAGGATGCCAAAGGATCAAGAGTGGATTTGTGCTGATCCTTTTAGGAAGCACAGGCATTCTAAAAAATTACCCTATTCCAGTTTAGGACAGCTAAAATTTAGATCCTACTATTCATCAACTTAACATACTTAACAATAAAATTGATTAAAATATACACTTCTCTTTTTGAGTTTAATTTTTTAATATTGTTGAGGGTCTGGATGTACAAGTATTCCAGCTATTGTCATCACACCTAACATCCAGTCATTGCCCAATTTGATGCGTTTCTAATATATCATCCAACATACCAGAAATGGCAACAAACCAATATCACATGACTGTCCAGGTATCCAGCAACTTGAACCCATCCAGCACATGACCAGCCCCTGGGTTTGATCCAACTAAAATCCCCGCCACAGCTAAAGCTATATAAGTCTAAAGTATTATCTAATAAAATATAATTCTTCTCTCCTTAATTTTATATTCAAAGCTTCTCCAAAAGGCGCTCCTTATCACTGGTAGCACTACAGTTTTTGACCACGCCAATTAAAGAGAAAATGACTGAACAGAACCTGCCCACCTTTGCCCACGTACTCAACCAGGCCACATCCCAAGATACCTGGAAAACGTACTTCCGCGCCCACAACATCAATGAAGATATTCCCAGTGAATGCTCCATATTTGAAGGTCTGGTTATGCCCAAAGCATGCGCCAAGATTATTCAATACAGTCGCTCTCTACAACCACAAACAAACACAACTGCCTATTGCAGGAAAAGTTTCCAACACAAAGTACATTGGTATTGACAAGTGCTTTGGTAAAAACAAAGAAAACATCATCAACTGGCTAGACTACACAGCCACCAAACTCTGCGCCAGCCTCATCCCCCATGAGAAATGGGTCCATGAAGCCAGCAAGTGCCTATACAAGGCAACAGCTAACTGGTTCATCACTTGGGCTGGCTCACAAACCAACAACCAGCTTGGCAACTGGGAAGAGTTCAAAGCCAACATCACCCACAATTTCCGCGTCACTGAATCCCTCCAAGACATTGCAATACAGCTCAGTGATCTTCCTCAGAAGACCACTATCACAGCTTATGCCAACAAATTCAAGGAAATACACCGTAAAATTCAAAACCCAGCACAAGCTGACAGCGTACACACTAGAGCCTCATTCATCAATAGAATGAAACCCTCTGTTGCTGCCCTCATCTGCCCAGAGGCTAACACCTTCATGCCTGAACTCATTGCTGAAGCCAAGCATACTGAAAAACGCGCCAACATGGAATATGCTGCACACAACAGCAACTGCTCCTCAAATGGCAATGGCAGAGAAAACGCCAAAATACCAACCATAGCAACGGTAACTCTAATTGTAATAATGGCAATTGTAGCCAAAGTGCAAACCGCTCCCATCCCAAGAAAGAGGACACTATCAAAGTTAACAACACTGAAGTAGCAACCTGCTTTGAATCTGACCCCGCATTCTCTGACCTTGAAGGTCTTGAAACAGAGGAACAGGAAAAAGAGGAGGGGGAACAGGATTAAGTGCCCCTGTCTCCCCCCAACTTGACAAGTAGAAGTACCAAGGCACAAACTTTGCTGCCCGCATCCCACGTGTCCCGCAATCCCCCATTTTTATGAACATAAAAATTAAAGATCACTCACAACTTCTTGTCTATCCATGCACTTACAAATCTCATACACATAAAATTTTATTTGACTCTGGTGCACAACACACAATGGTTAGCAAACCTTTTGTAACAAAGTACAAAATACCAGTTGTCAAATCCAACTTCAAACACGCCAGAATGGAAGACAAGTCAAAAGTTTTACTTGAAGGAAAAACAACTCCCTTCAGAATTGACCTCCAAGGCATCCAAAAGTCCATCAAGAGACTTGTCATGAACAACATAAACTACAACATTGTAGCAGACATGGACTGGTTTACCCGAGTGAACCCCAGCGTATGTTGGAAAACAAAAACCATGACAATAAAACGCAACAGAGTCAATTTCAGCATTCTCAAAGAACCCAACAACCTCATTCTAAGAGACACAGTATTTTTCCAAGTCATAAATCAAGATGACTCTAAACATTTAACCAAAGACAGTACCCTCCACATAATGAGGTACTACAAATTTAATAATATACAAACACAAAAGATCCAATGCCCAGAACTTGTGGCACTCCTAAATGAATACACTCATGTATTCAAGGAAGAACTCACAGAGTTACCCCCCAAACAAGAGGTCAAACATGGCATTAACTTATGCAAAGCCATGCCCAAACCTGCATCCCTCCACAGACTCTCCCCCATGGAGACCCAAACACTCAAACACACATTGAGGACAATCTAGCCAAAGGATTCGTTTGCCCGTCTATATCCCCATGAGGGGCAGCGGTTTTCTTTGTAAAAAGAAAGAAGGATCCCTTTGCTTAGTTACTGACTACAGAGCACTAAACGCAAGTACAGTAAAAAATAAGTACCAACTTCCCCTCATAGAAGACCTATTTGCAAGGCTCTTCAGAGCAAAAATTTTCTCAAAATATGACCTCACATCTGGTTATAACCAAGTTGAAGCCAAAGAGAAAGACATACCAAAGACCGCGTTCTGCACGCAATTTGGGTTGTTTGAATGTAAAGTAATGAATTTCAGGATGACAAACGCCCCAGAAACATTTGTCACTATGATGAACCAGGCACTAAACGGACTCTCAAGCACATTATGTTACCTCAACAACATCATCCTATTTTCAAAAACAAAAGAGGAACACCTCACGCATGTCTGCAAGACACTCAATTGACTTGCAAAACACAAACTATACGCTAAGCCTAGTAAGTGCCAATTTATGGGAAAGGAACTCCTGTTCTTGGGCCACATTGTCTCTGATGGTGGCATCAAAGCAGACCCAGATAAAATAAAAGCCATGAAAAACATGCAACTCCCCACCTCTGTTAAACAAGTAAGATGCTTTCTTGGTATGGTAGCTTACCTAAGGAAATACATCAAAGACTGCAGAAAGCTCACTGCACCAATCAATGACCTAACCAAAGGTAATGCCAAAAAGAAATTTATCTGGACTCCAGAATGCAACAAGAATTTCCAACTATTAAAACAAGCTTTGATTGAAGCACCAATCTTGCAATACCCTAATAACAATGGGTGCTACAAGCTTGAGTCAGATGCTAGTGACACCGCCATTGGTGCAGTCCTACGCATCTGCCAGCCAGGGCAGCAAGATTTACTGACAGTATGTTACAAAAGCAGAAAACTAACAAACACTGAGCAAAGGTATCCAATACACAATAAAGAATTGCTAGCAATATATCATGCATGCAAGAAATGGAGATGTTATCTCAATGGACACCTAAAAGTCTGAGTGCTAACTGACCACAAATCCTTAATCTATTTCCAAACTCAGAACGCACTTGCGCGGCGCCAATCCAAATGAATGTCCTTGCTGGAACAGCCTAACCTAGACATCCAATAAAAATGGGGGCAGAGCTGGTCACAGCTGATGCTCTCTCTAGGCTATTCCAGCCAAGAGAGGATCACCCTGACCACCTGGACCCTGACTGGCCCAACCTATATAACACTGAGCACAAGACAAAAGGAAAGGACCCCTTTAAACACAAACTAACCCATGCTACGCTAGTAAGAAATGAAAAATAATTTCATGTATCAAATGGCACAGTATAATGAATCATCAAAGATAAACACATTCCATACATTCCAATCGCACAAAGAGTCAACACTATACTAAGACACCACCATCTTCTAGGACACACAAAGGCTAACAACCTATGTCTCACATTAAAAGAGATAGTATTGTGGCCCAACCTGAATCAAGGCATAATTGATGTTCTAAAGAAGTGCACATGTGTGAAAAATACACCAGCACCAAGGCGCCACAGCCAACAGTCAACCCAGTACCTGACCCCAAACCATTTAAGGTTTGGGGACTGGACGTAGTGGGACCCTTCCCGGAAACCAAAACAAATCAATGTTTCCTAATTGTAGCCATTGACTTTGCCACATGTTGGCCCATCTGCTGGGCAACAAAAGATCACAAGGCGGAAACAATAAATTGATTCATCAATAAAGCAATCATAGCGGACTACAGCACTCCGGAATACATCATAACAGATGGAGCAAAAGAGCTAACAGGCCACATAGTAAACAACAATCTAAAAACAAAGAACATCAAACACTTCACAACCTTGCCCTACAGGCCACAGGCCAACGGCAGAGTTGAATGCCTGAACAGCAGCCTTATCAGAACCCTGGAGAAAATAATGGATGGCAAAGCAAAAGACACATGGCCACTCTATATGAAACATGCATTACTAACATCCCAGGTTTGTACCAATCAAGGGACATGATACTCATCATTTGAACTAACATACAGGTACATGCCAGAAATAGTCACCTGCAATTATCAACCATATGTGAAGATTCCCCCAGGAAGCCTCCCACAGTAGAACAGAAACCAGCTCTACAACACATACGTCTCAAAGCCAAACAGGCAGAAACAAAGAGACTCAAAACCCAAAAGGCAACCTCAACAGAGGACCCACTCCCCATCAACTCCCCCGTCTGAGTCCTAGCTGAGAACAGAAAGAAGCTAGACTCAGTACACAGGGGACCAGGAAGAATCATCAGATGCCAACCAGACAGGAACACCTACCTGGTTAAGTTCCAGGGTGCCAAAGAGCCCATCATCAAAAAGTATCACAGATCCCGCTTCCACCCTAGCAAAGGAGAACAATTGACCCAGTTAGTGCCCACTAGTAAACAACTCCTGGAACATCAGGCGGCAGCCGTCAAGACAAAGCCCCCTCCTGATGTACCCGAGTAACCCCTTAAGGGAGGGGTGTGTCGAGGGTCTGGATGTACAAGTATTCTGGCTATTGCCATCACACCTAACATCCAGTCATTGCCCAATTTGGTGTTTTTCCAATATACCATTTGACATACTGGAAATGGCAACAAACCAATATCACATGACTTTCCAGGTATCTAGCAACTTGAACCCATCCAGCACATGACTAACCCCTGGGTTTGATCCAAGTAAAATTCCCGCCACAGCTAAAGCTATATAATTCTAAAGTATTATCCAATAAAATATATCTCTTCTCTTCCTACTTTTATATTTGAAGCTTCCCCAAAAAGACGCTCCTTATCAATATATAATTTATTATGCCTTCTTTTAATAACAACCAGATAAACAAGCTGTTCCCAGGTCTTGACAAAATCATGCAGGTCTACACTGGGTCTTCCAATAGTGAAGTCTCTGTCTATGGTCATCCCCAACCCACATGCATCTCCCCAAGCACTACCCAGGAGTGTGTTCTTTCTCCTGTGTCCTCAAGCATGACACTGTTTGCTCATCACACACAGGCAGCTGCTAACCCAAATCATATATCAACAATGGCATCCAGAACTAGACAATTGAGCCAAGGGGTCACCCAGGGAAGCCAGTATCCAGAAACAGCCAATCTGATGGCAACATCTGGTTTCCAAGATGGACACATCCCACCTCCAGCCAATCAGCCTGTAAGACGCAGAAGAAAGCTAATTACCCCAGAAATTTCTCTTGAAATGGTCAAAAAGCAAGGGATGCTTATTTCCCTTGGGGAAATTGCGGCCACAATGGGTTTTGTAAAGTCCACTGTGGATAGAACCCTGCAAGCCCACGCCAACTGTGGCCTTCCTCCCAAGAAGACCCCAACTGGTGCCTGTATGTCAAATGATAGTGAAAAGCCTATCCTATTATGATAGCCATCATGGAATGTGACCCGTGAATGTCCCTGGTCCAGGTTTGTCTCCAACTGGGACTCCATGGCATTTTCACAAATAAAAGAACAGTCAATTTGTGGATGCACAGAGTTGTGGTTGCTGCTAGAATCTTGTCCAATCAAGTTCTCAGTGGCCCCATTTTGATGGATACCAACCCATACAATTCAACCATCCTTAATTTATTAAAGGGAGGGCAATGAGAACACACAATGACGTCATCTTCTTGTTGTATGCCAAGATTTCTGCAAGCATCCAAGATTATGGAGAAAAGCGTATCCAATCTGACGTCTACAAGAACGGCCCAATCTTGTATCAATTTTTCAGGGTTTTATTAGCAGTTTCCCCATTGGGTGTCAATCATTAATCATCAATATCAAACACTGCAGATGGGTATGCTTACCAGAAAGAGCTCATGGACATGCTGGCGGAGTGGACTACCCAATAAAATGTGTACACAGTTGTAATGAGTGCAGAGATGGAGCAGCAGGAATGGGCAACCAAAGAAATTAGGGCTGCAGGGCATACATGTTGGTCCTACCCCATCAATCACGCTGACATGCATCTTGGAGATGTATGTCTTTAAAATATTGGTTTGGCTCTCAGGCGCTCAAAGCCTGCCATCTACAATGAACTGTGCTCCCAAATTGAGAAGAGGTATGAGCTTTTCCCTTCTGTATTTTTCCAGGATTATTCAGACCTCATCATATTCTATGCAAATGATAATGATAAGTCCAGAAAGAACTCCTTCCTCCCCCCACACTCATTTATTTGGTTTTTCAAACCCACATATGTGACAGAAGAAGAATTTGAGCAATTGCAGCAATCAGCTCTTGTTGCCTCTTCCCAGTCAACAAACCCTGCCTCTCTGACTCCCCCATCAAGACCAAGCCACCCGCCTTCCAGCCCTGACTCCCAAATCACTACCCATTCCCTCCCCACTACTTCTGATGCCGTCCCTTTTACAGGCGCAGGTGGTGGCAATGTAAATTCTGCCCATTCCCTCCCCTACTTTTCCTTTGATGAGTAAAATAAACCCTTTCTTTGTGACAAATTAGTAAAATTGAATATTATTCCTTCCATTTCACAAATAAAAATTTATTTTTTATTATTTATATTCCCCATAATTAATAAAATGTTATACATTTGATATGGTAACATAATAGTTTGCATGGATATTTTTCATTAACAATAATAAATTAAGGACCGCAAATATAAATGTTATATTAGAATATTTCAGGCATGTGTTAAATCATGATATTTAAGCATTATGTGCATAACTCAATGCATTCTATATAATAAAATTCATTGTAAACATGGCTTTTTCATTGTAATTTATATAGATGGACTGAGTTTATATTAGGGAGCCATCAACTCTTAGTACAAATATTGATACATAGTGCATTTTGCAGCCTGCATATTTACCTATTGATAATAATTCTGTTAACTTTTTAGTCAAATTTTGTGAGTTAATATTAATGTAATAGGCTAATAAATTACTGTTTATTATAATTAATTGACTGATTTTCTTTGCTGAGGCAATAGTGCATTTTCTGATATTTATACACTGGTGTCTAATTGGTTGGTTTCACATCACACAGGCAATAGGAAACGTGGGTGCCACCCAACTGTGACAGAAATTACGGGATAGTATGAAGCCATTTCTAAGTGATGGGGAATTACCACCCAAATCTACATAGAGTTAATGATTAACCACCAATGTGGCTTCAGAGATCTTTTTGTAAAATTTCCAATTGTAATACTAGGATTAAGTAAAACAATTAATCCTAACCAAAGTAGCCCAAGATAAATTGCCTGGGAAAGCATCAAAGTGTCTTCAGAATAAAATTCAGGACATTGGGAGGCAACACAATTTTCAGTTTCCAGAATGGGGGAGCTCCAAGATTGGCTGGCGTGAAATTGACATTGGGTGGCACTGACAACAAAGTTCCAACTGCAGGGCCCCATCTTCCAGAAATGATTTGGTTGGGAATCAGATTGTACAGAATATAGCGTAACAACCCAACCACATGATGCATTTTGAAAAGTGAATTAGAACAAGGGATAGATGATTTTTATTGAGTGAAATTTTGGGAAGACTCAACTCTTAGAGGTAAAACAGTAAAAATTATTCAATATATAAAAAATTGACTAAGCAATACCACCTGGATCTGGCCTCCTATTCCTTCCACATTGTAAAGTAAGTATCTGGTCCATATTGCAAAGAACCCTTGTGTGACCATTTTCTGACAACAATGCTCATTAACAAGCTTGTATTGGGTGAGCCTCAAATTGCAACAATTTATCAAAATCAATTTACAAGGCGGAATTGGCTTCAGCTGAAAGACTAGAGCAGACATAACCCATTTTCAATCAACTGTTTGATTTAAATCTGTTAATTTGGTAAATTTTGATAAAGGGTTCCCGGCTTTTTGAGCCTTCCTACTTGGGCAGATAATTCCCGGCATGATGGAATATACCATGACACCAACCACATCTGGTCTTGGGGTAGTAACCATGTTTCCTATTGCCTGTGTGATGTGAAACCAACCAATGGGATACCAGCGTGTAAGTACCAGAAAATTCACAATTGCCACAGCAAAGAAAATCAGCCAATTAATTGTAATAAACAGTAATTTATTAGCCTATTACATTAATATTACATCACAAAATATGACTAAAAAGTTAACAGAATTATTATCAATAGGTAAATATGCAGGCTGTAAAATGCACTATGTACCAATATTTTTACTAAGCGTTGATGGCTCCCTAATATAAACACAGTCCATTTATATAAATTACAATGAAAAAGCCACATTTACAATGAATTTTATTATACAGAATGCATTGAGTTATGCACATAATATCTAAATATCAAGAGTTGACGTCTACTTGCAATATTTCAATGATATATTTATGTTTATTGTCTTTAATTTATTATTGATGATGAAAACTTATTCATGCATTGATGGTAGTACTATAAAAACCAGTTTTTTTGATGTGATTAAAACAATATGTCAAATATCTACAGCTTGATAAATGAATTAGAAGCACACCTGCAAAAGGTTGTTGAAATAGAAAAAAATATCAGGGGACTAGTAACAGTAAAGCTGGGGGGCAAGGGCCAGCCACTGATCCAGTCAAAAGAAGATGCCCTGGATAAGTTGGGAAATATTATAGATGAAAAGAACAAAAATGTGTTACTTAATCTACAGGGAACAATTTTATCAAGTCTGAATTTCAATGATGCCACCTACAATTCATGGGAGTTTTGGCAAGGGGCCAAAGAAAACAACAATCAAATCAAGCTGATTGAAGGAACTGAAATTCCAAAGGAAATTGACACAAATGAAGAGGAAACTGATCATATGGAAACAGATGAAAATGAAGCACAATCAAGAAGCAGAAGCGCTACAATAAATAATGAAAATTTATCAAATGAAAACCAAGAGGAAGCACAAGTAGCACGTAAAATAAGGAAAATCAAGCCCAGGAAATCAAATGAAGAGCAGCCAACACTCATGAAGTTTGGCAAAGGGCCCTGTGGCTGAGGGGGCCGCGGGAGAAACATCTAGTAAGTTTATTTATGTTTTACTTTAATTTATCTTATTTATAACAAGAAATGGGGATGAGATTGCTGAAGTGGCAGCCTTCACACCCAGTTGGTTCTACAGGGGTTACCAATTACTGGTAGCCCCTGTAAAACAAACAAATAAAAATGAAATCATAAAAATAATTCAAAATAACATCAATCAATATGCAACAAAAGATGCAATAAATAGAGAATTCAAAGCACCAGAAGGAAGTTCAACTTGGATCAGATAAGCCTATGAATTAGTTGTAAGTATCAATTTCAAAGGAATGATGGATATCCAAATAAATGTCAACATGAATTTTGACAAATACATATTTGAATGCCTTGAACAATTTCAATTTTCAACTATGAACAAATATAAAATAAACCTGAAAAAAAGTCAATTTCAAGTTCTACAAGAAAACAATAAAGCTGCAATCTTCAATAACTTAATAAAATCCCTATCAAATAAAATAGGCAATACATTTTTTAATCAATAAGATTAAACCTTTATTCATATCTTTTGCAGAGGCATGGGTGACCAATCCCTCCAAAATGCCTGATTCTCCTTTAATCAAATTTTCAAATAATCCTATATCAATAGACTAGTCATTATATACAAGAAATTCTGCTTATTTGCAGAAGGCTATATCTCACAGCAACTGCATCATGCTATTTACCTTGGGGTAGTACTACACTGCATTATGAAGGCCAACATGAAGAAGCTGGAGGACGTCCCCTTTCAAATGGACATCTGCCGGCTGGTACTGGATAAAATGAAGACACCGCAGGGCTACCAAACAGTAGTGCATGTCCTATACAACAGTTTTACTTTAGCCTCGTTATATGGATATACTATACCTCCTGAGAACCAACTCCTCATCAATTTCTTTTTTCAACTATCTTTTATAAGACACTTAGCCACCACTGGAGTGCTAAGCGCCACCCCTCTAGCAATTGGAACCAGAGTTGTCCACCACATACAGAAGAGTATGTGGTCACATTTGGACGCATTAGCAGAAAATATAATTTTGGGGTATAATACCCCGGAATAATCACATTCCCCTTTGCAATTTGCATCCCCTTAATAAAATATTCTCTTGGAAAATAATTTTATTTTTAATTTTAATTTGATTTTATAATAGTAATATTTAAGTAGGTTTATAATAATAAAGAAATATTTTAATAAAGTGAACACATGTAATAATAAAATCCAATTTATAATTTGTTTATATAGTCAATTGCCAAGTACAGGTTTGTATATTATGTAGTTAAACAATGTGAGCTCTATTTATCCAAATCAAACTGCCCACTCCACTTATGTTTAAACAAATGATTGTTTAGAACTCAAATTAATTTTCACTTTTATTATGGTTTGATAAATAGATTTTCTATGCTTAACCCACATCATAAATATTAATTAGTAAGAGATACATGAAAATCATTGGTTTTTGTGTTGTGTGGCTATAGTGGCACTAAATCAATAAGATCAGGGGATAACTTGCAAGGTTTAATTTGTGGCTTAAAAAAGCCAAAGTACTAAAAAGGGTTTAAATTTATTTAAATAAAATTAATCTATTTGCATCTTATTTAATTAATTTATTTGTTAGCTATACAGTCAATACAATATTTGGTGCATTATAATAAAAATATGTGCCTTTATATCTAGTATAATTAATTTTACTTAACTTTTATATGTATTCTTATATTTCTATAATACAATCAAGCATCATGCCATTATATATAAATAATAATTCTTGAGTCCTAATAAAAACAAAATAAATAAAAATAAATAAAATCTAGGCACCCATTTATCTGATTGTCTCAGAGTTGAGGGCTTTAGGGAGGAATGATTTGGAGTGCTTGTAAAAAGCTGCCATCACATTGGGTGGCATCACAAATTTACTGACCTTGAGAATGTTAAAGAGATCTTTGGTGTCCTTTGAAAGCCCCACCTTAACCTTATTCTTAATTCACCCAAAGACCTCCTCAATTGGGTTAAGAAATGGAGAATATGAAAGGAGGAAGAGGAGTCTCATTGGACAATCAGCAAGGCAGTGCTTGGAGGAATGGCTATTCTTGTCAATGGGTGGAAACTCAGAAACAATCAGATCCACTTTGTGGAGCCCAACATTTTCAAGCACAACAATGTTGTTTGTACTGCAATAATTGATCCAGAGGTACTCCTTGACAGTTTGGAGAAAATTGAGAAATGTCCCGCTATTGTGGGAACCCTTGATCATCTGGTATTGATCCAAACCGTGAGGACCAAGAAGCACTATCATTGAATAGGTCTAGGAAAAAACAGCTGCACAATGTGTTACACCATCCTTGGACCCCTTCTCAACCCACCCATGCCTAGACCTGAGTGAGGAGGAAAACAACAATTTGTCAATATAGAAGAACCAGACATTCCTGGTCTGCTTAAGAGCCAGATAGGTCTTGGCATAAATGCGTCAATCCTTGATGGTCTTCTTGCTGTTCTTATTGTACAGAGAAACCCCCAGTACTTTCTATGAGAAGCCCAAATCAACCATTCCTTTGTAGAAAAGGGTTTTGGAAACAGAAAGCCTGAGCTCTGTGGCCAGCATTGATTGGACAGCAAGCGTGTCCAGGTGGCAATCCTTGGCTACCCACTGTTTTATTGCCTTGAAATGCATAGGCTGCAAGAGTTTGGACTGTCTTTTTGCCTTGGCAGATTTGGCAATTTATCCCGGTGTTGCCATACTTGGTGTTGGTGTTGGCAATGTATCTGGCTGTGATACCAAATCAGGACGCAATATCCTAAACTGCCATTCCCCTGTTCAAGCAGTTGAGGAGAGCTTCACACTCACTATCCGTCAACTGATGCCGGCTCTTGGTAGGTACTGCGGCATCCTGGCTAGCAGGCTCAACACAGGGGATGGGGATCTTTGTGTAGAAGATGGGATCACTCTTGCTTGTGGTGGCGCTGTCAATGATAGAATACACAATAGGCGCAGATGGCTCAACATTGGTGGCCAATGGCTCATAGGAGGTATCAAAAACACGGGGGCAGGAAGTGGCAACTCTTGGATCCAGAGTGCGGGGCTGGGTGACAGCTAGGTACACAGTGGAGGTGTAAGTAACCTCAGTGTTCCCAGTGACCCTGGTATAAGAGACTTTGGTGACAGGCCTTGAGAGTGGCTTCTTTCTGGGATTCAGGCTACTGTTCCTGGCTTGAGATGCAGGAGGTGGTTGGCTGGCGCTGACACCTTGGGAGGCCTGTGTGTTGGCATTTCTCCCCTTGAGTTATGTTCTGGGTCTATTCTTGGACCCTCTGGGATGCTCTTGTGGACAGGCTGCCCCACAGGCTAATGCAGGAGCTTGTTGGGAATGTGATTGTCTGTCCATAAAAATAAAATAAAAATATCTTTTAGATTAAATATGTATTTATTTAGATTTTAGGGTTATTTATGGGTAGTTGTTTTCTCTTGATTTAGCCTTGAATAGTAACATAATTTCTATATCTGTGATTTGAAGTGTATAATATTGTATCCTTTCCAGGTTTGGATAATTTTAAAGTTTACTTAATTTTTTTTGTCTAAACATGGTTATTGAGATTGAATTTTTAGTTTGATTTTAGTTGTGGTGGAGCTTCTTGATTTGGGTTGGTGTTTTCTAGTGTTCTTTCTGTACATTAAATTTGAATTTCAGTTCCTGCAACTAATATTTGAGTTTAATAGTGGCATTCAAAAGTGATTTGAAATTTGGTTCTTGTATTTTACAATCCTGAAATTTCAAAAAACATAGTAAACTTAATGAAACTGGTTGATGGATTTGAACGCTTCAAATCTGATTCCAGTTAATTCATTTTGTCCATTGTAAATATGAAGTTTGACTTGAAATTTGCAAAGTGTCTATAAGTTCCCGCATTTTTAAAAATTCAAATAAAAATACAAAAATCAATTTAATTAAAAAAGGCCATCCTGAAAAAGTGATTCAAAATTTGGACCAAGGATTTGAAAATCCCACAATTTTACATTTAGGTTCTAAATTTACAGTACAGTGTCATGGAGTAACTTGCTCATTTTAATAGGATAGATCTGGAAACCCACCCCATTTCTGTTGAGTATGATTACAGACGTATCCCAGTTGATATAGGGATGGTTGTGCCAGAGTCAGTAAAGAAACACAATGATTTTGTGACTGAGTCCTGCCATGATTAGCCCAGAGATCTTGACCTGGATGTTCCCCATTCCCACAGAGAAGGGTACTGTCTCATGGGTAATCACCACTCTGTGGGAGTCAGCTACTTGTACTGCTTTGAATTAACTAGGCACTTGATATAATTATTAAGAATCTGCAAATTCCTGGTTGACCATGTTGTGGCCAGCCCCAGTGTCTACCAAAAGTTTGTGGGTGTTCCCATTGAAACAGAAGGGGTAGGCCAAGCAGGGGATTTTGTTTAAAGGATGGCTTGCTTGGAGGACAGGGTCATCACTACGGACCTGGAATACATTGAGGGTCTCAACATTGTGTATATTGTAATCACAGGGGTTTTTTGCAAGGAGAGAATGAGAGTGGGAATCAAGCAGGGTTGCAGAACCTCTTGTATCTACAACCCCCAGGCTTTTCCTGGGTCCTCAATTTGTGCTAATTGGAGCTCCCCCTTGCAGGGACACTTAGCCCCATTCTCCTGTTGGCAGGACTGGCAGCAGCCCACCTGATTGTGGGCACTTCCTGGTGCAGGACAAGACTGAGGGGGTGCATCATTGGATCTGTGGAATCCCATTGACGCTTGGTTGTTGGTCTATACAATGGCTTTATATCAGTTTTCAATAGAGGTACAACAGCCCACAGGAACCCAATTGCCAATATGGGGTTTGTGCCCATTGACTATTAAAGTGAGGAGCATGGTGTTTCCCTTGGTGATAGCTTCTGGGGCGGCAGCAAGGGCTTGCTGCCAAGCCGCAATGTATTTGGGGCAGAACCTGTCTGTTTAATGGCCAGGAGAGGAGTTCCCACTACAATGGGTGTTAAGGTTTCACTGTGATGGGATCTGGCAGCGTTCCTGAATGATGCCCACATTACATCTAACTCTTGGCTTGCCCATTTGGTAAACCACACTGCAGCAGGCCCTGTAAGGTGCTCAGATTTGGTGGCAACCCACATAGGCTCAGGCACTTGGCAGATGCAAAGGCGAGTTTTGATAGAATGGAGCCAGCTAACAATGTCAGATCCTTCTACACCACCTACAAAAGATTCAATTTGGAGGTTTAGCATGTGTTGCAAAAGATCCTATTGAGGCAGAGTGATACTTGTGTTGCGCTGTCCCAGGCAGAGGTAATTGTACATGATTGTGAGCACCAGCAGTTTTGGTAGATAACATACCCTTTGGGGATGTCCTCCTTGGGGATTGTGTTGCAACTGAACCAATGAGAGTTCAGTATTTGAATTGGGGAAAACAACAGTCTAATAGAAAGGAAAAGAAAAATAGAATAAGGTATTGTTTATTTTAGAATATTGTGATTAATATACTATATGAGGAAAGCCACAAAGCCACAAGGGGTGACATGGTGGCATGTTCCATGTAAGGATTGGAGCTGAGGAATAACTCATGCAGGGATCAGCAGAGTGGAATTGGTAGCGCTGCTAATTAGGGGGAAGTGCCCACAAGTCAATATTGCCATCAGATTGATTCATGTTGTTAGATATATCAAGGAGTGACTCATTGAGCACCCCCTGTGTATTGTAAGATAAATTAGCAGGCAAGTCTGGAAACTTGGTTGCAACGCCCCCTTGCCCCCTGATTGTTGTCAGACACCAGGATTGGAGTCTGCAGAAAATCTGGGAAGGTCCACACAAATAACCTTTGTGTGAGGATGGCGTGGCAGGGGCACAAGCAATTGTGGTGGAGCTTCTTGGTGTTTCCTTGGGCATCTTCAAGTTAGTTGGTGTGATTGTCATAGACCACAGCTATCTTGAAGGGCCCCAGGTGATTGGGTTCTAAATTGGCAGAATTGGGATTGAGGGGGTAGACAGGGTCACCTATGGTGTATCTAGCTTTGAGGTGTTTTGTCTCTCCTGCAATCTGCTTATGTTCAATCTCTCGGGCTTTGGCACGCCATTGGTCTAGGGAGGGAGTTGGCACTAAGGGGGGCTTGTTGCAAACCTTGGACTGTAGTTTCCCCTTTTCAGTCCACACAGTGTTAGGGTGCTCTTGTGAGAGCTTGGCAATCAGTTGAACCAGGGAGTTATTTAGTTGTTCCACGCATCCGTTGGCTTGTGGATGGTAGGGTGTTGTGACTATATGCTGGGGTGCATTCTTGACACAGTACACCTTCATGACATGCCCAACAAGTTCAGGGCCACCATCTGTGATGAGGCGTTTGAGAGCTCAAAGAAGGCCATAATTTACTTGTCAATAAAGCATGTGATGTTGGTGGTGGTGTGGTTAGTTACCGCCCAGGCCACTGGCCAACAAGTGAAGTAGTTGATGGCAGTTATGATGTATTTCTTCCACAGTATGTCTTCAGGAAGGGGCCCAACAACATCAAGGGCCCACTATTTGAAGGGTTCCATGGCTTTGGTGAGCAGGATAGACTTTGAGGGTGCAGGTTTGGACGTATTTTTTTATAGCACACATTTTTCAAGGAGATCCAAGATGTCTTGGCGCATACGCAGCCACCAAACCTTTTGTTTCATAATCTCAAAGAGGTTACATCCTCTAATGTGACCCAAGGTGGGGTAAAAATGCAATATTGTGTTGCCTCATTGTGTGGTGGGAATGTAAGACATCTTCTCAACTGTCTCTGCCTGGCGGCAGACGTTGCCAGCATCAATGGTGAACTGACTTTTGTTGCCCTTCAGCTTGGAGATGGTGACCGAGTTAAGGCCCTTGTAGCAGGTTGCCTCAGGGCGCAGGTAGAGCATGGGTCAATCTGGGTCCAAACCGTTGTCCCCAGTGATGGACATTACATAGAGGCATGAGAGGGTGTTAGCTGTGACAAGTATCTTTTGAGGCTTGTACTCAATGCACAACTGGTAGGGGGATAGACACTCAACCCAGCCTGCTTGGCGGTGTGTCAAGTGGGACTGCATGTTGAAGTACTGGAGTGACTTGTGGTCTGTCAGGATGCGGGGTAGAAAGGTTGTCCCTTCCAGGTAACAGCGCCATTTCCCAATGCAGTGCATAATTGCGGCCAACTCTTTATCATGAATATGATAACATTGTTCTGAGTCAGTAAGCTTCCTGGACTCATATGCCACTGGGAGAAAGACACTGTTGTTAGTTTCTACCTGTAGCACGCCCCCTATGGCTCTTTCAGAGGCGTCATTCTTGAGTTTGTACTGGCAGTTCTGATTGGGGAACTGCAATACAGGTGCAGTTGTAAGTCTCTACTTCAATGTCTCAAAGGCTTGATCTCTGGTAGGGGTCCAATGGAAGCGCTGTTTGGTGTTGAGGAACTCAGTGAGAGGTGCAATTAGTTCCCTGCAATTGGTAATGAACAAGCACACATAGGCTACCATGCATAAGAAGGTACACACCTGGCCCATGTTGTGATCTGAGGCGCGGCACAGAGTCACAACGGGAAATCCTAACCTTAGGATTGGATTTGTACTAAGTCTTGGTTAGAATGGTAGGGAAGTCTATGTAATTAACTTGTGGCCCTGAATGAATCATATCTACTAGACATGGCTAGAGAGGCGCCAAAGTACGTGTAGACACAAAGACAAAAATGTGAATAGAACTTAATTTTATTGGAAAATAGGAAATGTATTATATAGTGGTTTGCAATACCACAAAACAATACCAGGACGGTAGGATCACCACCACAAGCATGAGTGGGGCAAGTGAGTTGTGCAGGATCAGAAAACTGAACAATTGTATTTCCCAATTTGAAGCCAGCCTCATTTCAAAGGGCAAAAGCAAAAGAAAAAGATTTTTCCTCAAAA
Organism: Entomophthora muscae; assembly: GCA_014839935.2. Classification (NCBI taxonomy): domain Eukaryota; kingdom Fungi; phylum Entomophthoromycota; class Entomophthoromycetes; order Entomophthorales; family Entomophthoraceae; genus Entomophthora; species Entomophthora muscae. The sequence continues at coordinate 170,297 of QTSX02002268.1, forward strand.
TAACCCAACAAAGGCGAAATCAAAACATGGTGAATGGCAGCATTCACGACATTGCCCCCTCTAGATTGGCCTTAGGGGGTGATACTTGCGGAGGAGCTTAGCATGAGCCCAAGCAAAAGGTTAACCACTAGAGAGGAGCTTTACCATATACTATGATCCTTGCTTAAAGGTCACTTCTAAGGGCCCAATCCACAACAAGTCTAGCTTATGAGCTTGTCCTTCTACTCTGTGTTGATAATAAAAAAATGTAGTATCTAATAGCAAACTAAGGCAGGGGGATCTCCTGGCATTGTCAGGGGAGAGCTCTAGCAGCTTGGTCTTATAGGCGGACGTGTAGGTAGTAGCCTGTAGATTAATTATGCAAGTTATTAGATCTTTGATGTGCTCATCAGGATTCATGGCCTTATCAGAGGAGAGTAGGGGGCCCCAGGAGTGACAGAGTAGTGGCTTCACAACCATACATCAAAGCAAAAGGAGAATACCTGGTGACATAATGCTTGCTAAGGAAATAGGCAAAGAGAGCAGAAGGGAAGTATAGATCCCAGTTGGCAGCATCAGAGTAAGTTAGCTTTCTCATGATAGAAACCAGAGTTGAGTTGGCGCGCTCAATTGCCCCATTGGTGGAAGGATTATAGGGGGCAGAGAAAGACTGGTGAGACCCCAAGGCTTAACCACCAAGGTCACTAACTTTGCATTGAATTTAGTTCCATTGCCTGACAACAACACTTAAGGGCAACCATGGCAGAAGAATACATCTTGCAGCAGAAAGGCAGTGGTAGTCTTGGCAGTGATGTCTTTAGTAGGAAGAGATTCTATCCACTTGCTAAAATGATCAGCAGCAATTAGGATAAAGCAGCAGCCAGAGCGGGAGCAAGGGAGAGGCCCTACAGCGTCAATACTGACAGTGTGAAAGGCTTTTGAGGGGGGACTATCTTGAACTCATGAGCAGCGGCTTTAGGACGTTGGAGCTGGCAATCATGGCAACTAGCAATAACATCTGGGATTAGCAAGCAAAGATTTTCCCAGAAGTAATTCTTTTGGAGCCAGGCGTGGGTCTTGGCAATGCCTCTGTGTCCTGTCTCCTTATGGGCTTGCAGCACCAACAAAAGGCAAAGACTAGGCCTTACATAGGGCAAGTAGTGGTCTTTTACCTTCTTGAAAAGTTGATTGTCACAAATGAGGGTGTCCTCAAATAGCTTAGAAAGGGCAACTTAAACTTTCTCTGTCTTGCTTTCCCATAACAAAGGGTATCCAATTAGTTCATACAACCAGTCAGCTTTAGCAGGGTGTAGAGCAAGGATGGGCATTCTGGACAGTCTGTCAGCATTCTGATGTTGAATCCTGGGGCAGTGCAGCACAGTGAAGTCATATCCTTTCAATTGGAGAGCCCATCTAGCTAGTTGTCCTTTGGGTTCCTTGAGTTGTTGTAGCCATTTAAGCAAAGCATGGTTAGTAACCGCAGTGAAATAGGTACCATACACATAGTGGTGGAACTGCTTGATAGCATGTAGCACAGCAAGGCACTCCTTCTTGGTCACACTGTAGTTCTTCTCATGTTTATTCAGGACACAAGATGTATAAGCTATAGGGTGATCCACACCCTCATCATCCAGTTTAGCCAAGATAGCCCCAATAGCCAGGTCACTAGCATAGTATATACAATGAATTCCTTATTGTAGTCAGGGTATACTAAGATGAAAGCCTCTTTGAGTTTTTGCTTGAGGGCTTCAAAGGCTTGTTGTTGACTGGCAGTCCATTCAAAAGGGACATTACACAACAGCTGGACCAAGGGTTCACTAGTGTCAGAAAAATCAGGGATGAATTGTCTATAGTATCCCATCATGCCCAGAAAGTCTTGGACTTCTTGCAGGTTGGTGGGAGGAAGCATGTTGTCAATGGCCTCAACTTTATTAGTCATGGGATGAATCCCTGTCTGAGTCACCTCATGCCCCAAGAATTTAAGGTGTTCCTTGAAGAAGGAAACTTTATATAGTTTTAACTTAAGTCCAGCTTCACAAATATTTATTAACACCTCCTTGAGATGGGCCAAGTGATCAGTAAAGGTAGCACTGAAAACTGTTATATCATCCAAGTATACTAGGATGCACAACAACTTCAAGTCATGGAGAATGGAGTCCATGGCTTGTTGGAAAGTAGCTGGAGCATTGCAGAGTCCTTGCGGCATTTGAGTGGGCTCAAAAAATCCTTCACATGTGATGAGCGCGGCCTTCTGTCTATCTTTGGGAGAGAGATCATTTTGCAAGTATCCAGAAGCCAGATCCATGGCAGAGAAGAACTTAGAGCCCCCAAGGTGGCAGAGTGCATTGTCAATGCGTGGTAACAGGTAGGAGTCCTTCTTGGTTAAGGAAATCAAGTGTCAGTAGTCTATCACAATACAATGACCTCCATCTTTCTTCTTCAGTATGAGCAAGGGGGAAGCCCATGGACTTTGGGAAGGAGCAATCAGTCCAGCATCTAAAATTTGCTTAAGCTCTTTAGACACCTAAGCATCTTCTACTTGACTGCAGCAATAGGGTTTAGCACAAAAGGGGGGAGAATCACTGGTATTGATCTAGTGAATGACGCCTTTGGCTAACCCATAATCCGTTCTGTCCTTAGAAAAGATATCCAAAAACTGATCCAATAGGTCAAGCACCTCTTTCTGTTGAACCAGAGATAGTTGTAGAAAGTCTTGGGTGGTGAACAATGATAGGACTTGTGGCTCATCCTGAGGTAAGTTGAAGTCCTGGAATGTACCAAAGGGATGGAGATATAGGACATCAGGAGCATTCAATAGCTTGCCATAGCCAACAACATGCCCTCTGGACACATGTATGGGGAGGGCAGTCAAGTTGGCAATCATCAGTTGAACAGGGTCCTTATGAGAGACATCCAAGATTCCTGGACAGAGATAGGGTTTGTTGCGCCCTAGCAAGGGAGGAGAGTACAACTCTAGGAATGTATGCTTGGGAAGCTCATACAATATTTGGGAGTCTAGGATAGTTTGAGATCCAGGCAGAATAGTCACAGCAGAAGTGGCCAGGAGAGGAATCCCTTCTGATGCAGGGCAAGCCATAGGAGGACACTTCATGTTGGAGGAATGGGTTTGGTATTTTAAAGTGAAAACACCAGTGTGATATTCCAAGGCACATGTCTTAAGGCGCTTCCTGGGAACTTTAACTGGCTCTTCAAAGATCAGAGGGACTTCATATCCCAAGATGGAGAGGAATCCTTCCTTTAAGTTGATGATCCAATTATATTCCCTAAGGAACTGAGTACCAACTACCAGGTCATAGCTCTTATTCTCCAGGACAACAGCAGATGCGGCCAAGAGCAGCTTGCCAAATTGCATGGGCAGAGCAGAATAAGCTCCTATAGCTTGAGTCATGGACAGCCCAGCTGTGCCATACAATTGATGATAGTTAAGGTTGGGGCAAGTATGAGTTTCTTGAACAGCTTTGAGGAGACAACATTAACAGGAGACCCTGTGTCTAAGACAGCATTAATTTTCACCTTTTGGATGGATATTTCAACACAAGTGGTGGTGCAACCAAAGGGAGGGAGGACATCCAGAATGTCTTGGGCTTCTGTTAGTTCTTTGTCCCATTTCTAAATCATGCATCTCAAGCCTGGAAATTCCTTATAGACAGTCTGGAGAGGAAGCAAAACTGAAACATTATTGAATACAGCGTCAGCAACCTCAGCAGCTTCTTTGAATGGCTCTACAAGCACAGGGGACCTCTTAGCTTGAGTGGGGTATGGGCAAGAGACAACTTCTTTGGCCTCAGACAAAGGCTTAGTAGTTGTCATAGTTTTCTCAGAACATAGCTTATAAGAGACTGCAATAGTTTTAGGGACAGTCAGGACAGAATACCCATAGGCGTCAGGATCTTATATATCAGAATCATCCATGTCAGTTTGTCAGATATATCATGGAATAGCAGCAGAATGGGAGGAGCTTCAGTGTCAGCAGGCTCAGAGTCAGCAATGGAGGGGGGAACTGGAGGAGACTGGGAAGAATTTTCAACCAAGAGTGTCTCCCCCTCTAGGTTGACTGTTCTTTTCCCGCCTGCTCTTTCAGATCAGCTCCTTCAACCCAAGGGTTGGTGCAGACTCGAGAATAATGACCTATCTGACCACAGTTTTGGCAACCTTGGCATCAAGGAGGATTTTGCAAGTTCATGGTAAGAATGTGAGGACCACGGGAAGATGAACCAGAGTTAGAAGTAGCTCAATCTTCCCTAACAACTTCTCCAGAATGGGTAAAGTGCATATCCTGCAACAACGTTTTATGCTCTTCATGGAAGAAAGCATGGCTTTATGGGCCTTGAAGTAAAGACATGGGAGCTGATTACCCTTGAGGGCTTGAACACAAGCCATGTATGCTTCATGTGCGGTTAACTGGCAGCTTGTGATCAGTTGCTGTCCCTCCAGGTAGAATCTATCTTTCATGGATGACATTTCAATACTTGTATTGAAAATCCAAGAGTCAAACCCCAGTCCTCTGAAGGCGTATTGGACTCCCCAGGACGGTCCAGGACCCACCAATCCAATAAGTCACAGACTCAAATTATTGAATTACTCTGCAGCCTGCCGGTCTAATACTGAAGATTCCCTGAATGGTTGCCAGATTGCCACCAAACCGGCGCCACTGAAGACCCATGTCTACACAGGTGATGTGGTCTGCCTAAAGGAGGCTGAGGAAAGACCCATCACTAGCTCTGCCAACAAACACCAGCTGTTGCTAGTTGTCAGTCCAAAAAAGTATTGCAATTGGCCAGCTCAGGTGACATGGTGAACAACGACGGTGAAAAAAAAACATTGCCACTTCTGTTCCACAAAGCCAGTCCAGCCAAGACCTGCCAAACTGGTGCCACTGAGGACCCAGACCTACGCAGAAGCTGTGGCTTGGACAAGACCCACTATTAGCCCTGCCAATAAGCACCCACTGCTGCCGGTCCCTAGTCCAGGAAGGGGAATGCAATTAGGCCACTCAGGTGACATGGTGAACCAAAGTGGCAAAATTAAGCATTCCTGTTTGCCAGAGTGTGCCTGACCAGGACCTGATGCCCTCCAGACCCCAAGCCAAGATCCATGCCCTACCAGCAAACTGCCCATGGACCCAAAGCCTACAAAAGGCAAAAAACCAAATTCACATGGTATAAAAATGCTGGTGGTGTGGTGATGACCACATTGTCATTTTTGATAATAAAGTTTATGAACCTTTGATTTGAAAAAATTCTACCCTATCTAGTCTTAGTGATCTTTCATCTTAATTCCAGCCAAGTAGACAACCAGGCTGCCGCCCCCTCCAGAGACCAACCTGCCAAACTTCCCCAGGCATTGTACTGTCCCCCGGGAGCCCCCTTTGGACCTGTGCACTTTACTGAATACCCGCCCAACCCGGCCTATTTGGAGTAAAACTTGGAAACCATCCTCATTGCCAACCCTTTGGAAAGGACTAGAAGTACTAAATGCATAGGACATGAAGGAAAGAGGATTGAGATACCGCCCTTATTGTTCAAGGATAAGTACAACTACCTACCAGCATACTTTGTTCCCATGACTCTGCCATTAACCCCAAGACCAGACCGCCTACTGGAGCCTACTGCCGCAATTGAGACCACATCAACCCAACTGTTTGGAGAGCTCTACATTACTTTGAAAGGATTAGCGGATTCCATGGTCCCCAACTCCGGTCCCTGGTCCTTGCTCAGACAATATGTATATTACATTATCAAGTTAGCACCCATTCTATGGTGGGCCTTACCCGCTGGCTTGGCTGCACCTCACCCCAAGCTGCCCAATGCCTCTACCTATGACTGGCTTCCTGAAACTATCTGCAAATTCAGCTAGGGTATCCTTTGGTTTGAAGACAATATGCATGAAGGCGTCCTTCTTCACTTCCAAACTAAGGTCACCACCAAACTTGTCAATCAGAAGCTGCTTCATATCTTCCCAGGTTTCAATGGTGGGCAGCTCTGGCACAACTACCTCTTGGCAGGTTGGGTGTGGACAGGTCAGTATGTGTTCTTTCTTGAATTCATCTGAGGCTCTTCTCATGGCAGTTTCATAGATAGTTAGGAAAGCTGCAATGGTTGAGGTTCTGGGGTCAAAAACTTGCTTAAAGGTAGGCTTGAAATGTGCTTCTGGAGTTGGGCCATCATTGTTGCTATCAAGTACATCTATGCGTGGGGAGAATTCTGCTTTTGACTAAGTGGGGAGATGCCTGGCCCACAGCTGGCAAGCACTATCTTTGAGGGTAGTCGAGGTGCCAGCAGTGCAGTTGCCTGCATTATTAGCAAGGGCAGTCTGCTACTCAGTAACATCCAGGAGCTGACCCTGTGTAGTTACTACCAAGAAAGCTCAGTCAGTTGGGAAGTAAGAGACAAGCCTACCAAAAGGCAAGGGGCAAACCTGTCATTTACTGAATCAACCACTTCACTTAGTTTTTGTATGTCTTTATCAAGATCAGAGTGATCTTGCTTTAGGAGGTCCACTTCATTGGATAGAGCTATCAACTCTCTAGCACAATAAATATGGGGGCTCCTGAAAAGCCAGGGCAACAACCATCTTTGCCCACAACTTCAGGTGGACTAACTTCAGTTGCCATTGCCTCACGCAAAGTAGCAACCTCTTGTTGTAAGTCAGCAACCTGAGCCTTCAGCGCAAGCACTTGAGGGTCAGGCTGAGGGACTTTGGGGGGCAATCCTGACTGCAGGTAGATGCTCTTAAATCTCAAATGGAATCCAGGAGCCTTTGTTCTCTATCTGCTAGCTCATTGGATGGAGGATAATGCAGGGCATTTGCTTTGGAGGCAGACAGTTCATTTACTTGAGTCTGGAGTTTGGCAATGGTGGCGGCGGTAGCAGCCCTTTCTTGATCAAAGTTCTCACCAAGTTTGAGGAGGCCCTTTGCAGCATGGACTGCTACTTGGTGTAATTGGTCCAAGGAATAAGCACTTAACTTGTTAAGTTGTTGCACAAGTTGTTCAAATTTGGTGAGATAGGCATTTAAAGTAGGGTCTACTTGGGCGCACAATGGCTGTTCCAGTTGGTAGAACTCATAAGGCACTCTCTGACATACTAAGGAATAGATTAGCACATTCTTTCAATGGAGGTGACTAAGCAAGATTTGGAGGTGACAGAGTTGCACTGATTGTCAGATACTAAGGGAAACAGGGAATGAATCCACTGCTGGTAGGCTGCAAACTGATACCAGTGATGAGTGACAGCGGCTTGCAGCAATGAAATCTCCTGAATGTGGAGCCCTAATACCATTTGATGATGGGCTAAGGCGGGTTGTACAAAGGAGGACAAGTAAATTTTCATCAGAATCAGCTGCCAAGAGAAGATGCTGTGGAAATTGTGGCGCTACAATCAATTTGTAGTATTCAGCCAATTGAAATGAATATGGAGGCAAGGGATGGCCCCATCATGGGCTATCCCAAGGGCTACTGCCATGACTTGTTCCAAGTCAGAGGTACCCAAAGGTTAGACCACTAGGCGGGGACCACTCCCAAGGTTCAGCACAGTAGGGACAATAGGCGGGTCAGTGATGTCTTCTTTAATAGGAGGACTGATAATTTCAGGCAAAGTAAGCTCTTGTATAGGTGGAGGCAAAGGTCCTGAAAACGTAGTTGCAAAGGGGGTAACCAAGGGACTTACAGCCCCTGTAGTGAGCATCATTTTTGTTGTGATCTGAGGCGCGGCTCAGAGTCACACCAGGAAATCTTAAACTTAGGATAGGATTTGTACTAAGTCTTGGTTAGAATGGCTTGGAAGGCTATGTGATTACCTTGTGGCCCTGAATGAATAATACTAAAATACGTGGCTAGAGAGGCGCCAAAGTATGTGGAGACACAAAGACAAAAATGTGAATATAACTTGATTTTATTGGAGAATAGAAAAAGGATTATATAGTGGTTTGTTATACCACAAAACAAGACCAGGACAGTAGGATCACTTACCACAAGCATGAGTGGGGCAAGTGAGTTGTGCAGAATCAGGAAACTGAAAAATTGTATTTCCCAATCTGGAGTCAGCCTCATTTCAAAGGGCAAAAGCAAAAGAAAGAGATTTGTCCTCGAAATAACCCAACAAAGACAGAATTGAAACATGGTGAATGGCAGCATTTACAACAGCCCACATTAGTGGAGGGCAGCATGCTGATGATTGCCTTGATTTTGGCAGGGTTGGGCTTTATTCCTTGGGCAGAGATGGTGTGATCAAGGAACAGCAGCTCTGACTTGAGGAACTCACATTTAGAGGGTTTAGCTTTTAGTTGATTTTTCTAAAGGGTGTCAAGGACAGCACAGAGGTGTTGGAGGTGCGTGGTTTGCTCTTGAATGAAGACAATAATGTTGTCAAGGTACACAACTACACATTGCTCAATCAATTCCTCAAATGCTTTGTCTATTAACATGGTGAAGGTGGAAGGTTTGTTGGTCATTCCAAAGTTCATGACTCGACACTCAAACGGCCCTTGTGTGTGCAGAAGGCAGTTTTTGCCTCATTCCCTGGTGCAATGCAGACCTGGTTGTACCCTGTGATGAGGTCAATATTGCTAAAGACCTTTGCACCTGCGAGTGTTTCAAACAGGTTGTCAATCAACGGCAGAGGGTTCTTATTATTAACAGTCACCTCATTTAAGGTGCAGTAATATGTGATCAGGCTAAGTGACCCATTGTTCTTGGCTACAAAGAAGAAAGCGGTTCTGTATGGAGAGAGCAAGGGACAAATGAAGCCCTTGTTAAGCGTGTCTACAAGGTGCTGGCAAGGCACTCATTGTCTTTTGGTTTAAGACAATATTAGGGACATGCTTTAGGTAACAACCCTTTGAGTTGTACAGTATGTTGATTTCTTGGGGAGGAGGTAGTTGGTCCAGCGTTTTGCTGAAGACGTCCTTATACTCCCTAAGGAGTGTGGCAGGTGCTGGTGGGGGTGAATTGGTCAAGGGAGGGGCTGCAGGTGGTTCAGTGCAGATAACTTCAACTGAGCATTGGTTAAAGTCTAGTTCATCCCTTGTAATTGTACAAGCCTATCTCTGTTACTCTTAAAAACACAGTATTGTGGAGTAAATTGCTCATTTCAACAGGATAGATATGGAAACCCACCCCATTCCTATTGAAGGTGATAACAGATGTATCCCAGTCAATGTAGGGACAATTGTGCCAAAGCCAGCTGAGGCCAGTAACTATGCCATGGCTGAGTCCTGCCATGATTGGCCCAGAGAGCTTAACCTGGATGATTCCCATTCTTATGCAATAGGGTCCTGTCTCATGGATAATTGCCACTCTACAGGAATCAGTTAGATGCACTGCCTTAAATATACTTGACACACAGTCTAATTGTTGAGAATCAGCAAACGCCTGGTCAACCATAGTGTGGTTGGCCCTGGTATCTACCAATAGTTTGTGGGTATTCCCACAAAAATGGAAGGGATAAGCCAAGTGGGTTACTTTATTGGGAGAATAACTTGTTTGGAGGACAGGGTTGTCACTGTGGACCTGGAACACATCAAGGGTCCCAACATTGTGTACACTGTAGTTGCAGGGATTCTTTTCAAGCAGGGATTGAGAGGAAGGGTCAAGTGGGGTTGTAGAACCTCTTGTAACTACAACCCCCAGGCTTTTTCCTGGTCCTCAATTTGCTAGCTGGAGTTCCCCCTTGCAGGGGCGTTTGATCCCATTTTCTTTCTGGCAGGACTGGCAGTGGACCACTTGGTTGTGGGCACTGCCAGGTGTTAAACGAGGTTAAGGTGGAGCGTCATTTGTACAGCAGAAGCCCATCAAAGCCTGATTGTTGGCCTCCACAATGGCCTTGTAACAGTCATCAATGGAGGTGCAACAACCCACAGGGACCCAATTACAGATATGGGGCTTTAGCCTATTGATTACCAGAGTCAGAAGCATGGCATTTGTTGTGAATACTGTCATTAAACATGTTTCAATTTTGCCTTCAGTAGGTTATTTTGAGGAAAAATATCTTTTTTTGATTTTGCCTCTTCAAAAGAGTCTATATCCAAACTTTAAATTCAATTGTTTGGTTTCCTGACTCTGTGCAACTCACTTGCCTCACTCATGCTTGTGGCAAGTAACCTATCATCCATGTACTGGTTTGTGGTAAAGCTACACAGTATATATTCATTTTCATATTCACCAATAAAAATTAAGTTATATTCACATTTTTGTCTTTGTGTCTTCCAGTACTTTGGCACCTCTCTCTAGCCACAACTAGTAGAGATTATTCATCCAGGGCCACAAGGTAATTGCATAGCCTTCCCTGTCATCTAACCAAAACTTAGTACACATCCAATCCTAAGGTTAGGATTCCCTGTTATGTGTCTGTGCTACGCCTCAGAACACAACAGTGTTTCCGTTGGTTACAGCTTTGGAGGTGGCGGCAAGAGCTTGTTGCCAGGCAGCAAGTACTTGGTGTCGTAACTTTGCTGTTTTAGCAGAGTTACACAGGGAAAAAATATTTAGAAACTAGATAATGATCTTTATTGAGAGATAGTGATTATATAGTTCATGTGAGTCAAGGATAGTAGGAACAAGATTGGTGATCACACGGCTGGATGGAAGAAGGAGGTGGCTTTATCCTGATAATGAGTCAAGCACCAAATTGAGGTATCCACCGTGAAGGATCATCATCTGTTCATGTTGTTGGATTTGGTAATTTGAGTTGACTTCCTAGTCTTGCTTTGGGTGACCAGATAGTCAGATTGCAGGTCACAAACCCGCTTGGTTGGAACCTTGTTGGCAGGTTGAGCCTGCAGTTTTGACACCCCCCCAGCTAAAGGCCGGCCTCATCTGGGGGTAGGTCATCAGGGAGGTTGTCAGGAGCCTGGGCGCCATATTGAACCAGTTGTTGTTTGGTGGCAGGCAGGGTGGTTTCTTGTTGTTTCTGTCTTGCTTTGCAGGGGCGTAGGCGGTTGTGATGTAAGGTCTTGTCTTGTTTGCGTTCCCAAGACCTTGCACAAGGTAAGTGTTATTGTTGTTTACCTTTAAAATGATTGCTGGCCCTACTTTCTTGGGTTGTAGTTTGCTCTTGTCAACATTCATGACCCAAACTTTGTCCCTGACTTCATGTATATTGTGGATGGGAACAAATGTCTTTTATAAGTGTTCATTTTCTTTGGCTGCTTGCTTGCTGTTGGTCTCTACTACTTGAGGATATGAGCAAGGGGGGAGTTGATTTTGAATTTCCAACTTAGGTCCTGCCAATGCTTGAATGATATTTGGCTGTGTGCTGTATACCAGTTCAAACAGGCTTTTTCCAGTGGATCTGTTCACTTAGGTTTGGCACACAAGTAATGCAGTTGGTAGCTGCTTATACCAGTCTTCAGGTCTCCCAGCGGTGAGTTTGGCTAGGGCTTGCACAAGGCTATCATTAAGCCGCTCTACGCGTCCATTGACCTGTGTATGGTATTGTGTTGTTACAGTGTGTTTGACCCCATTCTTGGTGAGGTAAACATTGGTGTCTTTGGAGGTCAACTCTTTGCCTCCATTGGTTATCAGGAGTTCTGGCTTTCCAAACCTGCTGATTATTTCCTTGCCAATGAATTGTTGGACGTTGTTGCTGGTGTGTGCCTTCACTGCTTGGGCTACTGGCCATCTTGTTGTAAAGTCAATGGCGGTGATGATGTATTTTTTGTCATTGTGCTTTCCTGGCATGGGGCCCACAATTTCAAGAGCCCATACTTTGAACGGTAGTTGGGTTTGAATGGGGAGTAGAGACTTAGGCGGGGTTTGCTTTTTTCAAACTTTTTGCAAACCTCACACTGTTCTAGCACTTCCTGGACATTGAGGTACAAGGTTGGCCACCAGGCTTTATGCTTTAGGAACTTTTACAGATTTTGGCTTTTAGTATGTCCAAGATCTCTGTGGTAGCAAAGAATGGTGTCAACTTGCTGATGTGTGGGAATGTAGGGAATAGTTGTGCCATCTGTCATCTTTCTGTGAAGAGTCCTGTATACACCAGCAAAGAGATGTTCATTCTTGATTACTGTTTCTCTGGTGATGTTGGTTGTGCCTACAGGGAATCCTTTGTCTTTTGTACGTAGCACTAGGAGAGGACAGTCTGGGTCAAGCCCATTCTCTCCCCTTGAAGCACGGACATACAGACGGGATAGGGTGTCTGCCGTGGTAAGCTTGGCCCCGGGCTTATATTGGATGAGCATGTTAAACCTTTCTAATATTAACATCCACCACGCTTGGCGGTGTGACAGATTTGCTTGTGTCTTGAAAAAGATGAGCAACTTGTGATTGGTTAGTGCTGTGATTTCTTCCTGCTGTTCTGGGTAACAGCGCCATTTGACTAGGCAGTGCATGATGGTCAACAGTTCTTTGTCATAGATAGGGTATTGACACTTGCCATCTGTCAGTTTGCACAATTTTTAGGCTACAGGCAGGAATTCACCATCACTATTCTTAATTTGTAGTACTCCCCCAATGGATGCATCTGAAGAGTTGGTTTCCATCTGGTACTCTCCATCTTGTTTGGGGTATTGTAAGATGGGAGCTGTTGTGAGCTTTTCTTTGAGATGTCCAAAACAGAGGTCACATTGGGGAGTCCATACAAACTTAAACTTGGCGCCTGTTATGGCGGACAAGGGGGCAGTCAAGACCCCACAGTCAGGTATGAAGCGTTGTACATAGGCCACCATTACCAAGAAGGTGCGTAGTTCTGACTTGTCCTTGGGAGGTGGCATCATGCAGATGGCTTGTATCTTTTGACTGTCGGGTTTGATGCCATCTTTTGAGACTATGTGTCCCAAGAAGGGTAGTTGCTCCCAAAAGAACTGGTATTTAGAGGGTTTGGCCAACAGTTTGTGTTGTGCTAAGGTTGTAAAGACTTCCTCCAGGTTTTTTGGTGCTGTTCCACCGAGGGGCTGTAGATAATAATTGTGACAGAAATCACTGGATAATATGAAGCCATTTCTAAATGATGGGGAATTACCACCCAAATCCACATAGAATTGATGATTAACCACCAACGCAGCTTTAAATATCTTTTTGTGAAATTTCCAATTAAAACTCCAGGATTAAGTAGAACAATCAATCCTAACTAGAGTAAACCAAGATAAATGACCAGGGAAAGCATCAATGCATCTTCAGCGTAGAATTCTGGGCATTAAGAAGTGACACAATTTTCATTTTCCAGAATGGGGGAGGAGCTACAAAATTGACTGGCATGAAATTAACATTTTGCGGCGCCAACAACAAAGTTCCAGATGCTGGGCCCCATCTTCCTGAAATGATTCTGTTCAGAATCAGATTGTACGGGATATACCGCAACAACCCAAGCACAGGATGCATTTTTAAAATTTAAAATTAGAACTTGGGATAATTGATTTTTATTGAGTAAATTTAGAAGGACTCAACTCTTAGAGTTGAAACAGGGAAAATTATTCAATATATATCAGAAAAATTGACTAAGCAATACCACCTGAGTCTTGACCTCCTATTCCTTTGGCATCTTCCAGTAAGCATCTAGTCCAGGTTGCAAAGAACCCTTGCGTGACCAGTTTCTGACAACCATGCTGATTAGTGAGCTTATATTGGGTGACCCTCATATTACGTTGATTTATCAACATCAGTTTACAAAGGGGGAGCTGGTTTCAGTTGGCATACTGGAGCAGCCGTGACCCATTTTTGATCAACTGTTTGGTTTAAATCCGTTAACCTGGTCAATTTTGATACAGGTTTCTTGGCCTTCTGTGCCTTCTTAATTGGACAGACAATACCCGGCATTATGGAACTTAACTTGACAATAATATTGTCCAGGTACACTAGGGCATGATTGCCTATGTGTGGCTCAAGCACTTTGTTCATGAAAGTCACAAAAGTGGTCAGGGCATTGGTCATGCCAAAGTTGAGTACCACACATTTGTAGGAACTGTACTTAGTGCGGAAGGCTGTCTTGGGGATGTCTTCCTCCTTGATACAAATCTGATTGTAGCCTGCAGTTAGATCAATCTTGGAGAAGACAGTGGCTCCTCCCAAGGCGTCAAAGAGGCCGTTAATCAGTGGCAGTGGGTAATGGTTCTTAATGGTGACTTTGTTTAAGGCGCGGTAGTCTGTGACCAGGCGTAAGGTACTGTCCTTTTTAGCCACAAAGAATATGGCGGCCCCAAAGAGAGACTGTGAGGGGCAGATAAGTCCTTTTTCTAGTGCCTCCTTGAGGTAGACGCACAGGGTGTTGTTCTTGTTTGGGTTCAGCCTGTAAATGGGGTGTGCCTTGGGTACAGCCCCCTTGAGTTGGATAGAGTGTTGAATGTGTTTCTCAGGGGGTAGCCCAGGTAACACTTCCTTAAAGATTTCTGGGTGCTGGGCCACAATGTCGCGGTCTTGTGATGTGGAGGTGTCCTGGTGATCTTTGAAATGTATGATTTCATATTGGCAGAAATCCCAGTCAATTCCCTTCAGGTTTTCCTTCTTGTCCAGAGTCTCAGTGATGTGCACAAAGACTTAGTCACGTAGGAGTTGGTCCACTGAGTTGGGGTAGATCTGGTGGTTGACGCCTTCACATTTGATGGTCAGCACAGAGGTTGCTCAGCCCATGTGGGGGTTGTTTCTTTATAACCAGTCTAGTCCCAGTACAATGTCAAACTTAGGGAAGTCAATGAAGGGACCTTGGATGGTGGAGTGGAGGTTCTCAAGCATGACAGAGAAGGGGGCAGTTTCCTTTGTCACAGCAATGTGGTGTTCATCAGCCAGGACCACGTTTTTAATCCGCAAAGGATTAGTGGCCAGATTGAATTTATCCACAAAGCTACTGTTGACTAAGGTTCAATCTGCGCCTGAGTCCAGGAGTGCTGAGCCTGTGTAACTGCAAAAGCGGAAAGGGTAAGACATCAATTTATTGGGATGTCTGGCGATGGTGTATAGTACTGGGTCTTCTGAGGGCACTTGGATCATTGGGCATTGGTCCATGTCCTCAGGTTGGTATTCATTGTTGGGCAAATCAGGAGTTGCATGGGAGAACTTGGCTTGCTTAGTGCTCTCCCTGGGCTTTTCCCTCATCTTGGTTGCCTTGGGTGGCGGTGACACAGAAATGAGTGCAATTTGACTGTCCATTACTTCCATTACCATGCCCATTCAAACCGGTGGGTTTTTGGTTAGTGTTGTTTTTGTTACCTCCAGGAGGCAGTCAAGAGGAACGCCTGCTTGGATGGGAGTCCTTGGACCTTTCTTGTTTCCCGGTCTGTGCCTTGTGTAGAGTGTTGAAAGTTTTTTCTGATTTTTCCGCTTCACAGTACAGGCTTTGCAGGTTGGTTACCTGGTCCAGGTTCACATGCCTCATCATGTGCAACTTGAGGGCGTTGTAGTACATGAGGTATGTTGCTGGGGTGTCAAAGGCCATGTTGGATGGGACACAGAGACGGAGTTCCTTGTAGGCGTGGTTGAGTTCTTTAACAGTGCCTGTCTGGGTCAGGTTCTTTACTTGGAGTATGATCATGAGCACTGTATCCTTAAGCACAAACCTTGACAAGAAGTCCTGCTTAAAGGTATCTCAGTTCTTGTCAGTGTGCTCTTTGTGCCACTTGTCACACCAGGTGCCAGTGTCATGGGTCAGGCAAATGGAGATCTCCACAATCCAGAATTACTGTGGCCATTCCATTTGAGTCAGCTTGCTCTGGGCAAACTGGATCCATGTGGCAGCATTGTTGTTGTTGGCCCCGGCAAAGGGTTCCAAGACGGCGCTGCAAAGTCTTTGTGCTACATAGGCGGGCATGATGGTTTTGTCAGCTGGTTGTGGCATCAAGGAGGGTGTCTGAAAGAACCCTCATGCAGACATGGCGTTGAAGGCAGGTAGCAGTATCACCGTGTTTTGATAGAGGACAAAGCCATCAGGTATCTCAGTACCAGGAGTATATGGAGTCCAGCACAGCGAGAGGCCTGACTTGATTCTGTTGAGGATTTGTTGGCTGTGGTGTGTGCGGGAAACAGGCAGAATTTTTCAAGATAAGATAGGATGGAGAGCCTACCTGTGCTACAATGTTGTAAATGTGCTGTTTTAGCAGAGTTACATGGGGAAAAATATTTAGAAGATGGATAATAATCTTTATTGCAAGATAGTGATTATATAGCTATTGTGAATCAATGGATAGTAGGAACATGATTGGTGATCATACAGCTGGATGGAAGAGGGGGTGGCTTAATCCTGATAATGAGTCAAGCGCCAAATCAAGGTATCCACTATGAAGGATCATCATCTGTTCATGTTGTTGGATTTGGTAATTTGAGTTGACTTCCTAGTCTGGCTTTGGGTGACCGGATAATTGGATTGTGGGTCACAAACCCGCTTAGTTGGAACCTTGTTGGCGGGTCAAGCCTGCGGTTTTGACATTGGGAACAGATCCAGTCTGTTTAATAGCTAGAAGGGGAGTTCTCACCACAATGGGTGAGAAGGTTTTGCTGTAGCGGTATTTTATGGTGTCCCTGAATGATGCCCATGTGACATCTAACTCTTGGCTTGCCCAGTTGGTAAACCACACTGCAGCAGGCCCCGTAAGGCACCCTGATGCGGTGGCAACCCACATGGATTCAAGCACTTGGAAGATACAAAGGCGAGTTTTGATAGAATGGAGATAGCTAACAATGTCAGCTCCTTTTACCCCACCTGCAAAGGATTCCAGCTGGAGATTGAGCATGCACTGTGAAAGGTCCAACTGGGGAGGGGTGATGCTGGCGTCACACTGTCAAAGGCGGAGCCAATTATACACACTTGTAAGAATTAGCTAGTCTTGGTAAATAATGTACCTGTTGGGGATGTCCCCCTTGGGGATTGGCAGGAAGGTCTCTTGATGAGGAGTAGCCATATGGCCTGTACTCTGTTCTTTATTAGGATGAATTTTTGTTTTAGGTAGGTTGTGAACCTACTGCTGCTACCACTGTTGCAACTGAGCTAATAGAGTTCAGTATTTAATTGGGGAAGACAACAGTCCAATAGAAAGGACAGAAATATATAGAATAAGATGTAGTTTATTGTAGAATGTTGTGACTAATATACTATATAGGGAAAGCTACAAGGCCACAAGGGGGTGGCATAGTGGGAAGCTCCATGTAAGGTTTGAAGCTAAGGAATAACCCGTGCAGGGATCAGCAAGTCAAATTGGTAGCACTCCTAGTTAGGAGGAAGTGCCCTAAGTTGATATTACCATCAGATTGATTCATGTTGTTGGATACATTAGCAGGCAAATCTGGAAACTCAATAGTAACAATTGGAATGAAAGTTTCTTGATGGGGAGTAGCCATATGGTCAGTGCTCTGTCCTTTCTTGGGGGAATTTTTTTAGGTAGGTTGTGAACCTACTGCTACTACCACTGTTGCAACTGAGCCAATAGAGTTCAGTATTTGATTGGGGAAGACAACAGCCCAATAGAAAGGATAGAAATATATAGAATAAGATGTAGTTTATTGTAGAATATTGTGACCAATATACTATATAGGGAAAGCTACAAGGCCACAGGGGGTGGTGTCAAGATTTTTGGATCTTGAGGAAGAAGAGATATAGTTTTTATTGTTTATATTATGCATGTGGGATAGGTGAATCTGTAAGAAGGCAGATGCGCTTCCTATTGGTGTGGAGTGGGTGTTGCAGCGGGCTATGTTCTGTTGCTGTTTGATCTGAGTGATGGGGAAGTCCTGTGGTCCTTTAGAGACGCAACACCGTCTATGGTGGTTTGGCAGGAATTCAAAAGTATCAATAAGTTGCTCTTACTGTACTTGACACCACTACTATTTAGACTAGTAGTGATGTTGAAGGATATTAATTGTCTACCTTCCAAGTGATCTTGGAAGGACCCTTTATAGTTGAAAGCTAGCAGCCATACTGGCGTCTAGCTGTGGACAACTCTTACTAGCTAGCCTATCATCCCCAAGCTACTAGTTTCACCCCCAGAGCTGGATCCCAAACCTGAATAAGGTTTTGCAATGAGGTAATATTCTAGGCTGCTGATTTCTTCTCTTCAGCCTAGATATACCTTGAATTAGTTATGGCAACTAAGTTGACATTCATTTTGGCTGACCTTGCCTTGTGCTTGGTATAATGTGCAAAATTTGTACGGATGGTCCTCTGTCTCACTTCTTGGTGAAACAGGATGATGTAATTCCCTGTTCTAATATTTGAGTTGGGTTTGCATCTTAATTTGGAATCTGGAATGCCTAGCATATAATTATAGAAGCTTCTGGATTGTCCTGTGACCTAAGACCTGGAATGTCTCAGGTGTCTTCTGACTTGTAAACTATACCAATCTTGTTATAGTTTCTCCGTATTCTGGAATAGCTGTTTCAGTTTGGTTGTGTCCCACTTAGTGTCAACCTACAGCTTCAGTGATAGGGATATGGATCAGTCAACCCTAATAGATCAGGATTTCCTGACATTTCCCCCCGCTTGACTGAGCTATATAATTTCTTGAGAACTTCTTAAGCACAGGAATATGAGTAGCAACTATTCTGGTGTTAGTAACAAGTCTGATGCCTGCCAGATGGTGGCACAGATATCAGTGGAAGAATCTCACCATTTCTGCGGGCTTTCCAAGGAGGCCAAGGTGACGTTGCTCCGTGGGCTTTGACAAGAGGATACTGGTTCACTCTGGTCTGGGCTTGAAAGTTCAGTACCGGGTGAAAATAGTGATGAAATCCCGGTAGAAGGTGAAACCGTGGGGCGGTCTTCCATTGGTGATGAAAAGCGCCTAGCTGAGGCTCAGACTAGTTCAGCACATACCTGCCCTTGAAATTTGGAGAGGGAGCCCTTGGTAATGGACTCTAACTCTGGTACCTTTACATATTGCTTGGTGGACGCCAATCTGCCTGACCTTGACTCTGTGCCCTTACTCTGATTGGGTGAGGAGGGTTTCTCCATCTCCCAACTTTATTTGGGAAAGGATATAATCCCTCAATTTCTATTTGTGGTAATGGCTCAGCGCCTGCGCCATGATTTTAAGCGGTGTATCACACATTCTAGCAAGGGTTTCCATAGTGTTGACAATGATGACCTGGTGGGGAGGTTGGGTGATCAGTTGTCTGAGCTCTTGGCAAATACTGGTGATGCTGGCAGAGTAGGTGATGCTTGTCAAAGCTATATTCTGGACTTTGGCTTGCGGATGTTTTCTTCTTGGTTTGGCGCTCTGGAGGGGTTTCTACTACTGTATTTGTCACTGGGTGTCAACAACTCAGATGCGCGGGACAGCAGTATCTGCTGTGTTGTCTGTAGCATGTATGCTGCCATTGATAGTGAGGCCAAGCAGCAGGAGTTTTGCGGGATGGTGTTATGTGGGGACATAATGCTTACCCCTGATCTTAGCCTGTCAATGGCTAATTCTGACAATATGGCAGCACAATGGGAAAAGGTTTGTAATAAACTGGGTGGTCTTAAGGTGCCATTGCCTCATTGTTATTGGTACATTTCTGACTTTATGTTGAACTGTGTGGTCTTTTTGTTTGCTTTCCCCTTGGACGCTGGGCTCTGGCAGGTTGATGCTGTCTCTGGGGAGATTCCCATTCCTTTTGTTTGGTTTTCTCAAATAGTCCCAAGTGAGTGTTGACTCTGGCTGCAGGCCACCACTTATTGGCTTGCTGAGGGAAGGAAGTTCCCTTTTGTGTTAATCTGGAGCCTGAGGCAGGTAGTGCAGCGTTCTCAAAGAGGGAGCGCCCAAGTGGCTGATCCTGAAGAAAATAAAGAGGCCCCTGAGTACCAGGAGGGTGATCCTTGAGTCCCCTGCAATAAAGTCTTTTTCCTATTTCAAATTTTCTTAGAATTTTCTTTTAGTAAACTTTATTGTGAGCCAATATTTGTAATGAAAAAATATGGCTTGAGGAACCTGGCATGGACTCTGTTAATGAGTTTTCTATTGGCCAGGTCCTTGATTGTATAAACATATGGGGAGGTCTTTTCAATGATTTTGAAAGGCCCTTTCCAAATGCTGTTGAGCTTATGAGCCCATCCCACGGCTCTATTGTGATACAAAACCTGAGTGCCAATTTTAAATTTGGCTAAGGCGCAACAATTCTTGTTGTCAGTCTTGCGTCCTTTGTTCCTGGTGAGGGAGGTTTCAGTGAAAGCTTTGGCTTGAAGCTTAATGAGTGTGTCAGCTAACCTAGACATAAATTGTTGATATGTTATTTTACCCGGGTCTCCCATTGATGAGAAGAGAATTGGCGGGATGGCTGGATGTCTTCCGTACATCAGTTAGAATGGGGAGAAGCCAGTCGTACTGTGGGTTGAGATGTTGTATGCAAACACAATGGCAGACAGGAAGAGATAGCATTCAGAAGTCCAGGCGTCAGCCAGCTTACGCAGAATGTTGATTAAAGTGCTGTTGGCTCTCTCAAATATTTCATTAGTCTCTGGATGGTATGGTGTGGAGAGCACTCCCCTCACATCCATGAGCTCATTTAATTTGGGAACTATGTGAGCAGTGAAGTTTGTTCTGTTGTTGGTAAGAATGAACTGAGGGCAACCATGTCAATGGATGATCTATTCCAACACAAACCTGGCTGTCAATTTGGTGCTGACGTGCTAAAGAGCTCTGACTTCTACCCATTTGGTAAGGTGATCAATTGCTACAATGATGTAGCACAACCAACCAACGCACATGGGCAGGGGCCCAACCACATCTATGCTAACAGTATGCCAAGCAAAACTGGGCTCTACTACTTTATACTGGTGCTTCCCAGTAAAAGGCTTTTTGTGTTGACACTCTTTACAGCAAGTCAGGGTCTCTTTAACGTCAAAGAGGAGTGACTCCCAGTAGTAGTGTTGTTGAAGCTAGAGGACTGTTTTTCTTAAGCCACCATGGCCCACAGCTTTGTGGGCAGCCATTATCAGGTCTGGCCGTTCTGAAGGCCTTGGGAAAATTTATTTAGCACCCTTGTGGTAATTATACAATTTCTTATTCTCAACCTTACAGTCTTTTTAGAGCTCTTTGAGAATGACCTGTATTTTGTCTGGTTTGTCCTCAAACTGGCTGTTGAACATCTTATTGTACAGTATGTTGGCCTGAGTAGCTACTATAGCAACTGGTGGTAGTCTCAATAAGCAATCTGTGTTCTGGTGGTTGGCTCCTGGGCAATGGACTATAGTGTAATCAAAATCCTGGAGCTTTAATGCCCATCAAGCCAGTTGTCCTTCAGGCTCTTTAAGGTTTTTAGCCAACTGAGAATAGTGTGGTTGGTGACCACAGTGAAGTGCACCCCATGCAAGTATACCCTAAATTGCTTGTAGGCGTATATCACAGCAAGGCATTCCCTTTTGGTGACCATGTATTTCTGCTCATGTATGTTCAGAGAGCGGCTAGTATAAGCCACTGGGTGTTCTGCCCCGCTGTTGTCCAATTGTGAAAGGACAGCCCCTAGAGTGGATAATGAAGCATCTGTATGCACCACAAAAGGTTGACTAAAATCTGGGTACATTAATACCGTGCTGGAAGACAGGCTGGTGCAAAGGGCGTCAAACGCGTCTTGGCATGCTGCTGTCCATAGGAAGGGGACCCCATTCTTTAGTAGATAAAACAGGGGCTTACCTGTACACATAAAATTGGGGATAAAACAATGGTAGTACCCTATCATCCCCAAAAAGACCTGTATGCTGTGTTTGCTTTCTGGCCGCTTCATCTTAGTGATAGCCTCTACTTTGGCTGGTTGGGGGCAAAGTCCATTTGTATCCATAACAAATTCAAGGTACTCCAACCAATCATTAAAGAATGAACACTCTTGGGGTTTGATCTTCAAGTTGGTGTTTGCCAATCTCCTGAAGATGGCCTCCAGGTGCTCAAGAGGCTCTGTGAAAGTCCTTAAAAACATATTGATATCATCCAGGTGAACTAGGATGCAGGAGAGTTTGAGATCACCTAGTATAGTGTCCATAGCCCGTTGGAAGGTTGCAGGTGTGTTACATAACCCTTGTGGCATTTGAGTCGGCTGGAAGAGGCCTTGAGAAGTGATTATTGTACACTTCTCTTGTTCCTCTGGTTGAAGCTCAATCTGCCAGTATCCTGAAATAAGGTCCATGGCAGAGAAGTACTTGGCTCCACCAAGCCAATCTAGTGTGTTGTCCATCCTGAGAAGTGGGTATGAGTCCTTCTTTGTAATTAAATTCAGGCATCAGTAGTCTATGACTACCCGGTTACTTATGTCCTTCTTTTTTACTATAGGATGAGTGACGCCCAAGGACTCTTGGATGGAATCAACATGCCTCTGTCTAAAAGTTGCTGGATTTCATTGCTCACAGACTCTTCACTGGCCTTTGAGCGTCAAATTGGTTGGAGGCGGACAGGTTTATTGTCCCCCGTGTCTATGTGGTGAGTGACTTCATTGGCACACCCAAGATTGAAGTCATCCTCAGCAAATATGCAACAGTATTTTTTGAAAAGTGCACTGTCTTGTTCCCGTTCAGTGTCATTGAGGGAAGATAGATCAGCCAGTGGAGTGGTCACATAGGCGGCAACGTCAACTTGGTCAGGAAGACCCATTTCTGACAGGTATCTAATACACTTGAAACTGTCCAGCTCTTTAACTGATAGCAGATGAACAAATCCTACAATCTGGTTTGTCTTGATGTGGATGCTGTGCCCTTGAAGATTGGCCAGCAGGACATGAATCTTGTCATGGCCAGGAATGATTATCCCAGGATCAATACACGGTTCAAATCTTGAACGTCCCCATGGCTGATGAACTTCACCATACAATCCTGCGGGGATGTCTAAGGTTAAACCTGTGTTGACAACCTGCTGTTGGCCATATCCAAGTGTAAGAGTTGATCTCAAGTGGAGAAGAAATCATTTGTGCTCCTTGATCTGGGTGGGCAGCCACTTTCCCTTTTTCCCTGTACAGGTGTAGGGAACTGCCACCACGCCGTCCTTGTATGCCAGATTAATGCTAGGTTTTACCTTAGCTGGTGGTTTTGCGTCCTGTGTGTAATAAAGTGGGATGATCTGTCAAAGGATAGTCAGAGTGTTGTCCTTCATGTCCAATTTGACCCCGTATTTACATAGGAATGCAGTACCTATGAGCACATTGTAATTTTTTCTGGGCAGGACCACAGCAGGAGAGGGCACGGCAATGGAACCAAAGTGAATTGGCAGAGCGCTGTAAGCTCCTTCTGACGTGGTGGTGTGTTTACTGGCAGTACCATAAACTCTGGTGTGCGCAATGTCAGTAGCAATACCTAGCTTTCTGACAAGGCAGGTGGACACAATACTAATAGGGGCGCCACTATCTATTATGGCACGCACCTTGACTTTATTAACAGAGATATCTGTGTATGTACATTCAGAGTAGAGTTCAGAGTGTAAGTTTAATACGTGTACACCCAAGGGTGCTGGAGTATCAAAGTACTGTTTGAGACTTTGGCCAACCTCAGGGAATTTGGCCCCAATGGTCTCAATGGGAAGAGAGAATTGGGCTCCCTTCAAGGAAGGTAGGTCACTGGCTACGCTGGGATTGGAAGCAAGGCAAGTTTCCTGGACTTGGGTTGCGTACAGTTTGGAAACTGTCTCTACAGTGTTTGGTGTGACCTTCCTTGGGAGTCCCCTGTCTCTGGCAGGAATAGCATAAAGGTCGTCTGACACAAGCATGTGTAGAGGATCCTCTTTGAATTCCTGTTTGGGGGCAAAGTGGGACAGCAGACTGACCAAATGCAGATCTAATATTGATGCCTCTGGTGTTGTTATCTCAGAAGGGGCTTTATTAGTTTCAGATGCCTCTAGAGGCTGGCATTCTGGTTCTTTTGGAATAGGGGAAGTGGTGGACTCAGTATATTCCTCTACTGGCCTGCCTTGACTTTTTCCTGGTCATCCTGTTTTTGGTTGACCACCACATTTACTGAGGACTCACACCCTTTCCCCTTGCAAACACTGGCCCAGTGTCCTTTCTTACCACATTTATGGCAAGGGCCTGGCGGTTTCTTGACCTTGTAGTTGCTTCTTGATTTATTGTTGGGGTCAGGAGCAGCATCATCAGACTTGGGCTTGCGGGACTTATCCTTGGTGGGGGTAGACAAGTAATTATTATGTCCTTTATTTGGAGCTCCAAACTGGGCCCCAAGGTGGATCAAATAGCTTGTGATCCGTTGGGTTGAGCTGGATTGATCCAGAACAGGGAACATGACATTGGCTAACTCTCTGTATGGCTGCAGTGCACGTCCCATGGTAATTCTGCAGTCCAATTCAGACAGGACACCAGCGCCTAGGAGAGCCTGCGCTTCATGATAGAAGCAGTCTGCAAAATCCTGAACAGACTTGTATTTTTTGAACAAGATGTTACTGAACCCCGCCTTTTGAGCTTGCAATATGGTTTCACTACCAAATTCCTCAATAACAGCCTGGTGTGCGTCTTTGTGAGTCCAATTGTCCAGTGGTAGGCGGGGCATGATGATGTCTACACAGGTGGGATCAAGGGTGTTTATGAGGGTGGTTGCCTTAATGTGATCACTTGCACCTCTCATGGACATTTCAAAGAGGCGGATGAAAGTTCAAATGTTTCCATTTTTATCAAACTTTGGCAGCTTGAGCAGTTTAAACTTGTGAACAGGGACAGTCAATCCTGTATCTTCCTTTCTAGTGATGTGAGTGTTATTGGCACACAGCACTGACAAGGGAGTGAGGGGTGGCAAGGCTGCTACTCCTCTAGGAACTCTACAGGTTTCACCTGATTCATTGCTCACACTGTCAGGAGAGAGGTCAAAGAAGTCAGGAGAAGAAGAGTTTTTCCGTTGTTCTGGGCTTGATACTGGTACAGACGACACTCTTCTGCCTGAAGACATACTACTTTACAAGGAGGCTAAACTTTCCAATATAGCCAGTCTGGCTAGCACATTAGCTTCAAATTCCTTACGTTAGGTTTTGTTTCTGTGTACCCGCTCTAGTAGAGAACTGTAGTTGTTCTCTGCTGTTAACACTGCATTGGCTAAAAGATCCTATTGGTTTAACAGTTCCTTGGTCTGGAATTTAGCGGCAGCAAGATCACAGTGTAGCCCTTCTATGTCTTTGTAAAGCTCAGATGCTGAATTCTGTGCATCTTTTACTGTGTCTCATAGCTTCTTCTGGTCCTTGGTGTATTTAAGTGATCCAGATAGCTCTGATGGTCCTCCTGTTTGTCACAGACGGGATGTTGGCTATGGCTAGTGGTCTTTATTTTGTTGACCATTTCTACAAATTTGTTGGTGTAATTGACTACCTCAGAGTGACGGGCGTCCTGCTTAGTGCAGTTGTCTCTGATTGACTGGCACAAGCCCTCCTGCTGGGTGACAAGATCTGCATGATCTTGGCTGCTTGGCAATGTCTGTATGTGACAGCTTAAAGTTACACAATGGTTGGTTACATCTGTAACCCGTTGTGCACTCAGGCCTTGATTGTTCAGGATACCGCCCACAAGTTGGCCAACCTGGTTGTTGAATTGGTTGACTATCTTGTCTACCCTACCATGGGCAAAGGCAGTGGAGTCACATAGATTTGCCACAATAATCTGTACAGTTGTAAAGCTGACGTTCAGTCAACTGACCAAATTAAAGTTAGCCAACTGTAGCTTGGAGAAAAAGCAGTTGAGCTCGTTCAACTCCAGCTCCTGCCTGGCGACCAGTTGTTGAAGATGTTTGATGGCTGGGTGCACAAAATATGCAAGCACCTCTTGTACCCTTCTCTGATCTAGTTGGAGGAGCTGACCCAGCTGGGTACAAGTGACATACTGTATATGTGGAAATTGTTACTCAGGTTGTTGTTGGCCCATGGCAACGGCAGTCCCTGTAATGTCAAGCTGGATCAAATACAGCGGAAGTGTGGGTGCTTCATATGAAGTCAGTTCTAAATGAAAGGATTGATTGTGTTTGGTATTGCTGGTCTACATTTATCCTCAGTACTTATCAACAAAGCCAGGGGATAATGAGGGCAAAGCAGAGCCTTGACTTGACACCAATGGAAGCTCGTTTTTGTAGTGAGCACCACTGTAAAGATTTTTGGATCTTGAGGAAGAAGAGATATAGTTTTTATTGTTTATATTATGCATGTGGGGATATGTGAATCTGTAAGAATACAGATGTGCTTCCTATTGGTGTGGAGTGGATGTTGCAGCAGACTGTGTTCTGTTGCTGGTTGATCTGAGTGATGGGTATAGTCCTGTGGTCCTTTGGAGACGCAACAGTGTCTATAGTGGTTTGGAAGGAATTCAAACATATCAATAAGTCGCTCTTACTGTACTTGACACTGCTACTATTTGGACTAGTAGTGATGTTGAAGGGTATTAATTGTCTACCTTCCAAGTGATCTTGGAAGGACCCTTTATAGTTGAAATCTGGCAGCCAAACTGGCGTCTAGCTGTGGACAACTCTTACTAGCTAGCCTATCATCCCCAAGCTACTAGTTTCACCCCCAGAGTTGGATCCCAAACCTGAATAAGGTTTTGAGATGAGGTAATATTCTAGGCTGCTGATTTCTCCTCTTCAGCCTAGATATACCCTGACTTAGTTACAGCAACTAAGTTGACATTCATTTTGGCTGACCTTGCCTTGTGCTTGGTATAATGTGCAAAATTTGTACGGGCGGTCCTCTGTCTCACTTCTTGGTGAAACAGGATGATGTAATTCCCTGTTCTAATATTTGAGTTGGGTTTGCGTCTTAATTTGGAATCTGGAATGCCTAGCATATAATTATAGAAGCTTCTGGATTATCCTGTGACCTGAGACTCAGAATGTCTCAGGTGTCTTCTGACTTGCAAACTATACCAATCTTGTTATAGTTTCTCTGTATTCTGGAATAGCTGTTTCAGTTTGGCTGTGTCTTGTCTAGTGTCAACCTACAGCTTCAGTGATAGGGATATGAATCAGTCAACCCTAATAGATCAGAATTTCCTGAAAGGTGGCATAGTGGCATGTTCCATGTAAGGTTTGAAGCCAAGGAATAACTTGTGTGTGATCAGCATGGTTGAATTGACAGCGCTCCTAATTAGGAGAAAGTGCCTGCAATATGATATTGCCATCAGATTGGTTCATGCCATTAGATACCTCAAGGGGCGGCTCATTGAGAGCCCCCTGTGTATTGTAAGATATGTTGGCAGGCAAGGAGGGAAACACAGTTACAACACCAGTGTTGTTCTACGGTTGGACTGTATATGATTATGAAGACTAGGTAGATGATTGCCCTTTTTACAATGTGCTTCTTGAAGACTTCATTCATAAAGGTTACAAAGATGCTTGGAGCATTTGTCATGCTAAAGTTGAGGACCACACATTCAAAGGAGCCATACTGTGTTCTGATGTCTGTTTATGGTATATCTTCTGGTTTCATGCAAATTTGGTGATAACCTGCTGTCAAGTCAATTTTTGTGAAGACTTGGGACCCCCCAGGGCGTCAAAAAGGTCATTAATCAGGGGCAGGGGATACCTGTTCTTAATTGTGATCTTGTTGAGCACCATGTAGTCTGTGAATAGGCGGAGTCCTCCATTTTACTTTAATACAAAGAAGACAGAGGCACCAAAAGGCAATTTAGAAGGTCTTATGAGTCCTTTTTCAAGTGCTTTGTCAAGATATGCTTTTTGGGTGTTGTCTTCTTGTGGAGTTAGGCAGTAAATAGGGTGTTCTTTTGGCACACTTCACTTGAGATCAATTTTGTGCTTTATGCCTCAGTTGGGTGGTAGCCCTGGTAAAGTTTCTTGGAAAAAGGAAGAGAATTCAATGACTAGTTGTGCTCAGATTTGGTCTCCTTTGCGTGAGGTCTCTACATTTTTAAAGTGGATAACTTTTATATGTGCAGGTGTTCCAATTGATTTTGATGGGGTTCTTTTTCTCTTTTTTCTCCATGATCTTCACAAATATGTGGTCTCTCATAAGCGTGTCAAGGTGAGTTGGGTAAACATGTTGGTGCACCTTGCCTCTTTGTATGGTGAGGGTAGCACTATCCCAGTCAATATGAGATTTGGTCTTTCTCATCCAGTCCAGGCAAAGTATAACATCATACTTAGGGATTGGTATGATTGGGCCACTAAGAGTATTCTGCATGTCTTCAATTTGGGTGTGGAAAGGTTTAACTTCCTTGATGACTGGTGTACTTCTATTATCTGCCATGATAGCTCTCTTGATGTTGCTTCAGACTGTGGGTAGTTTCATGAGGTTGGCAATTTTTAATTAACAAGGGATTATTCTGCTCTAATGTCAAATAGTGCTGTGCCCTGATATCTGCAAAAGCAGAAAGGATAAGTGAGGAGTTTATTTATAATTTGTGCAGCAAATAGTAGAGGTTTTTTGAGGGTACTTGGATAATGGTGATTGAGTTCACGTCTTGGTCCCTGTACAAGTCTTGTAGAGTGGGGAAGGGAGGCTTGCCTAAGCACTCCTATGAGCTTTCCCCTCATTGGTGGTGTTATCAGTGCTCATTTTATTTACTTGAGCGGTACAATTTCCACTTAGAGTATGAGAGTTTTTGGCTTGGTTATTCTGCTTGTTAGGTCAAGGGTCCTTCTTTGCTGTTGGACTCTCCTTTTGTTTTTTTGTTACATGCAGGTTATCAGATTTCTGTGCGGCAAATTTTACTTCTAGGAACATATTCTGAAAGCTCTTGCAGTGTGTCATGTCAAACTGACATCTAATGTGTGTGGGAGGCCATTGTAGAAATCCAATTATGGTCTGGCTTTGTCAAAGTTAATGGTGTTGGGAGCTTGGTCATGTAGTCCTGGTAAGCTGCAATGTACTCCTCAATTGTTCCTGTCATTTTGAAAGTTCTGAGTTCTGTCATGATCACCATGTCAGAGTCCTTTGTGGCAAATTTTTTGAGGAAGGCAGCTTTGAACATATCCCAGTATTTTCTGTGATCAGGGTGTTGGGCTAACCATTTGCTTACAAAATGTGATGTGGTTCCTGTGACGCAAAGGGCAATCTCACTGACCCAGAGCCTGTGGGATAGTCCACTTGCTTGAATTTGCTTTGGGTACTGTTGATCCAGAGGGAGGCATTTTACCAATGTAGCCCTGCAAATGCCCCAATCTCTGCTGAGAATAGACGTTGAAATATAATATTGGGTATCTCAGTTGTCTGTAAAATTGGAGTTGGAGGTGGGTTCAGGAGTCCATGAGTGTTGAAGAGATTATACTGTTTGGTGGGGACAAGGATGTTGTTGAAGACAATGAAACCCGCAGGGACCCCCTGTCCTTCTTTGTAATCTCTTCAGCCTGCAAGGAGAGCCATCTGCTGTATTCTTTTCTTGGGGGCAATTTTTCCTTTAAGTTGTATAGGTGTGGATAACCTACCTGTGCTACCACTGTCATGTATATAATTTTGAGAAGTATAATAAACAAGATAAAGGGGGAAATTAAGAAGAGAATGATACTTTATTGGATATGAATATATGATAATATATAGTATCAAGAGAAGCCACATACTGTCCATGTATGTCATGGTATTCTTGGGGCTTTTCCAGGTAGTTTTCCACTTAGAACTCAAAAGGGTTGATCCCTGTATTAGATGGGCAATTAATAAGAGTGCCACCAACTTAATGATTATTGGGGAATCACTAGGGGAATTACTTTCCCAATAGGGAGTAATAAAAGATGTTGTGATACTATATTTTACTATTATAATTTATTTTGTATGATAGAAGTATCATCTTTTGCTTTAACTAATATAGTTTGAATAGGAGGAAGGGTTTTGGAGGAATGGAATATGCTTTATTTTTTAAGTCCAAAGGGAATATGATAAGAAACATCAGTCTTTATTCATACACTGACATTAAAGCTGGCTCAGCTTCCCACACTATTCCAAAATTTATCTTACAGCACTAGGATAGAGACTAAAGTAGCATTGGGGCAACATGACAGGGGATAACCTTGAGGAGTGGATTTTAAAAGGAAGTTTGATTGAAAGCCTCCATAACATTTGTGCTCTTCTTGATACACATACTACTGAGTCCCTTAATCAAGTAGACCATTCTACTATCTGGGCCACTTCTGAGGGTTAGCTAGCCAGCATACATCTACTAATTGGTGAAGATAATTGTTCTTCAATCAGAGCTACTCTAATATAATAGGCTCAGAGCATTTTATCTTAGAGTGTTTGGCCTGACATCCCAATACATGTTGGACTCTTCTAGATGTGTTTCAGATGATGGCCCATATGGCAGCTCCTCTGTTCTAGGATATAATTAAGTTTAGAAAAGTAATTATTATGATATGCATATTGGGGTGGTTGCTGAGGGGGGCTAATTAATTGTGCAATATTTGCACATTCTGTTCATTAATTAGATTTAGAGAATTCATTAATGTAAGGATGTGATTTGACTATCAATCCATTGATCTTGCGGCCTGCAGGCCTGCATTTTTTTGTTGAAACCATTCCTAAGAGCACTAAACTGCTGGCCTGTGTTAATTGGTTGAATCTGATAATTAGGCAATATCACAAAATCCTGACACTTATCAAATTTTATAAGAAAAATATAGCCTACTGTTTTTAAATTACATTTTATTAATATTAATTATGTATCCCATGTTAATATTTTTAACCAAAAGAAAGATGATATTTTTGGCTTTATTTTGTTAGCTTATAATATGGGAAAATGTTTATCTTTATTGAGTTATTACCGTTTAAGCTTTTATTTTAAAATGAGCTCTTTTAAAAGATCAAATTGGATTGTGTTACAAATTTGATAGCATGTCTATCAGAAAATGGCTTAATCTCTAAAATAATAATCCATCTTAAGGTCCCATGACTTTAATTATATCGATTAAAAACTAGCTTTTGTTAACCTTTGTATTTGATGGGGTGAAAAATGAGAGCCCTCCAATCTGCCAAGTGATATTTGTAGATATGCATCGGATGCCATGAAGATGCTGGTTTAAAGGCAGGCTCTGTCAGTAAACTTCTGAAACATGAGTCCGCGAAGATCCGCAATGCAGAAATGGGATTACACGCCATTTAATAGTTCTAAACTCATTTATTTGCTGGATATTCAAATAGTTTACTTTGTCGTTAGATACATGTCTGCATCTTATCTGCAATATTCATTTAGCACTTGAGATAATTCAGTCAAAATTAAAGGTAAAAGCTGGGCTATAAGCTTATAGATTCGAAATCCTGCTCTCAAATAAAATTTTATTAAAATGTTGCTCTCAAGTTTTAGATCGATTGTTCAATCCAGCATGAATAACGAGTCAGACTGAAATTTTAAAGGGTTAAACCCGATATCCGCTTAAGGCCAAGTAAGGTATCCTTAGAGCCTCTGGCTTTAAAACTTTCAAAAGGTGTACCTTAGCTTAGGATTTATTAAAGATCGAAGCTGTTCTGGGTTCCTCCTTTTATATCACTTGTAATTGGGGCACCATAGTTTCAATGCATCGATCCAAAAAGCCTTTTTAGCCTAGGATTTATATTTATGATGAAATGAGATGTCCTACTTGCAATAAGCACTTCACTTGGGCCATTCTGCTCTACATGGCAGAAAATCCTGCTTCGCGGGCTTCCAATTTTACCAGCATTCTCATAATTCCTAGTTAAAATCCACTTTTTAATTGTAGTGATTTCCTGGGAGTCCTTGATCAACACAATGTAAACCAGACTGATTGTTTAAGCAGATAAGTGATTCTATTTAAAGATTTAAAACATCTTAATCCAGACATTATATGCACCTGCATGAACTGCACCCAATTGAATCTAGACTGGATGAAGTGGGTCTGGATTTAAAGGGCCACATCACTATTTAAGCCCGGAGCATGTAAGATAGTATCATAAATGAATCACTCCCATCGGATCACTCTGTACTTAGTTCATGTCCTTGTTCTCCTGCTGACTGGTATGAGCTTGATTTTGATGCTGATTCTCAGTACCGAAAAACAACAAGAGGTGGCCGCTATGTTCTTTAACACTTCGCGGAAAGTGTTTGTCTGTGGTGTTTTACTTTCAATGCTCATATCTGCTGCTCAGAAGACACTGCCCCCTGTTGCAAATGACTGTGAGAAGGGCGCCACATACACAATGAAGGACTTCTATTCTATTTGGCCAGCAATTATTCTCCAGTTGGCATTGTTCTTCATAGTTTTACGGCCACAAACCTTGCTTATGTCAAGTTTCTTATACTTCAAGCTTCAACTTATTAGCATAGCCTTGTATATAAGATCCTATATAGTCTAGACAGTTCTTTATTAAAATTTTATTTCTATTCAGATTATATTTCTTTGACTTTCTTGGCTATAATAAATACTTTTAGCTTTACTATTATTCACTTAAATAAGTTAAACTATGCAATACACATGAATATCACATGTGTTGAGTACATACTTCTTCAAAGTATAAAAATAAATAAAGGGGAATATTAAATAATATAATGATACTTTATTTGATATATAAGAAGAGTATTATATAGTGTCAGAAAATCGCGGACCATGTTATTTTATCATCCGCCAGCTGATATCCTAAGTCTTCCAACATTAGTAAAGTACAGAGAACCTGTGACTTTGGCGTAACCTTTGGCCCGGAATATTTGTTGTCATCAGGAGTCAAAAGTCTGACAAGGCCCAAGGCCCAAAGGATTTGGGACAGTTCTTCCTACTTCTGGATATGGTTCATATGTGTTGTCTCTATATTTTTCTATAGATAATTATACACTATGTCAACAGTATCATCTTTTGCTTTCCACTTAAAGCCTAAGAGAGGATCACATTAAGGAAATAAGACTTGGTTCAATCATCAAGTCAATAAGGAATCATCAGTCTTTTATTCTAATGGACTGGCTTTAAGGTGGCCCGCCTGCCCGTGTTTTATCCGAGTTAGCTCACGACGCTAAAAGAGACTGAAGTAGCATTAAGGTGACACTGCAGGAGGCCCAGCCTTTTTGGGGTGGTTTTAATGGGAGGCTAACTTGACATCTTCTACAGATTGATATCCTTTCTGGCTACCTGGGCCACTTCCAGGGCTAGCTAGCCATTGGTTGGCTACTAATTCATAGAGATGATTGTTTCACTAAATTAGAGCTACTCTAATATAGGGCTGCGGCGTCCCACCCCCGGTGTGACCGTACTACAGTCACTGCTGAGCGTTTAGCCGAATAAATGCTCCAAAATATAAGGATGTTCTGTTTTTGCTGTTTATTACATATAGATAGATTTGTTTGGAATTCTTGAGGGAAAGGTTCCTAGAAACTGGATATCTATGTTTAATAAAAGAACAGAATATGGATGTTTAGTTAGCTTAGGCCAACCAAATGAATTGAGGCGAAATTGGCCAAATCAATCTTGGAGACTAGGCGTCTCAAATGGGTTAGTTAATCAGGAAGATTAATTAATAAATACAGGATATAATTAATGAGGATTTAATTATGTTAAAATGGCTTTGACTTTGTCAAGAAGTTTGGTTAAGGTTAACCATGGGAAAACCCCTGGAATTAGGGTTAAAAGCGCCATGTCGGTGAATTTATTGGGTTGGAGGTGCCGCCGCGCCGCCTAATGAATTCGAGATGCGCCAAGGTGCTGCTATCAAATTTTCTCAGGCGCTGGGGCGCCACCTGGGGAAATTGCTGGGCGCTGTGGTGGCGCCTGGTTCAATTTTCAAAGCAGTTTAATGGGTTTTAAGGCAAAAAACCATTAAATGCAAAAATAACTAAATATAGGCAAGGATGCCTAGGAATTCAGATTTGATCAGCTGGTTCCCAGTTGGAACACTGATAGCTGAGTTTAGGATGTGCAATCCACAGGGTTTTGGTGCTGGGAGCTGGGGAAGCTCCATGCCAAATTGGTACATTGGGTTGAATGGAGTCAGGTGACTTCTGCCCATTGTAGGTCAATTCTCATAGGTTGAGAATTGCTGGTGATCTTTCAGGTAAAGATCTATGTTAGATGACTTGAATGTCATAGACCACATGACGCAAATCATTGGTTGATTCAGGAACCAGAGGGGTTTTCAGCCGTGTATGCCCTGAATGGTATATAAGCAAAAGCAGTTAAACATTAATAAAATATATTCATTGTCGGTTTTGACGCTTTCCCCTCACCTATTTTTTCAATTGTCATGCCTTCTTTGTTAAAATTTGAGAGAGCCAAGTTTGGGGTCCTTTTTGTGGAAACTGCTGCAGCAAGAAAGGA
Organism: Entomophthora muscae; assembly: GCA_014839935.2. Classification (NCBI taxonomy): domain Eukaryota; kingdom Fungi; phylum Entomophthoromycota; class Entomophthoromycetes; order Entomophthorales; family Entomophthoraceae; genus Entomophthora; species Entomophthora muscae. The sequence continues at coordinate 204,355 of QTSX02002268.1, forward strand.
GGTTCCTAAAAGTACATTGGAAGAAGCTTGGACCAGCCTGGAGGTCACTAAGACTGTTCCTGCTGAATCTTTAGTAGAAGTAAAGGCTGCATTTGAAGAGCTGTATTCTGATTACTTTGCAAAGGAAGGGACTCCCGCCCAAGGGAACCAAATTTATGCTTGGGATGCTTGGAACTTGTTGGTAGGATGGGATAAAATCTTGCAACAAGTAAAAGAGATGGTGAATTGTGATATTGAGGCATTGAGAGCACAAGAGGAAAAAAGCGTTGAAATCATGGCTTGTTGGCGGGATGACAACAAAGTGTTATCCAATAAAATTGCCACCTTGGAGGCAAAGCTCCTCAAAGCTTTGTCCCAGGAAGGTAACAGCAATAAGAGTCAAGGGCAGGATAATGGCAGGATGGACTGGTTAGGCCTGGATCTGTCACACCCGGACAAAGAAATTATTTTTTCCAGCATTCTGGAAGATTGGATTTAAAATAAGCTTTAAATAGAAAATATATTAACCTCCACATTTTCAGAAACTTTGGACAGAATCCGGGTTTTGTCTGGGGGTGGGACAACACAGCCTTACTCTAATACAATAGGCTTGAGGCCTTTTTATCTTAGAGTGTTTGGCCTGACGGCCCAGTCCATGCTGGACTCTTCTAGATGTAATGCAGATGACGGTTCTTATGATGGCCCTCTTGTTCTAGGATATGATTAAAGATTAGAATAGTAATTATTATGAGAAGCATGTTTGAGGTGGTTGTTGAGGTGGACTAATTAATGATCAGTAATTGCATGTTCTATTAATTAATTACAATACATGAATTTGTTAATGCCAGGATATTATTTGGTCATCAAGTCATAGATCCCACAGCCTGTGGCCCACATTGTTCTGTTGAAACCATTCAAAAGAGTGATTGCCAGCTGGCCCGCAATAATTGGTTGAATCTGTTAATTAGTCAATATCCCAAAATCCTGACATATAGTATCATGACAGGCTACATAGTGTTCATGTACATCATGACAGTCAGGGGCTTGTACAGGTAATATTCTGCTTAGGATTTGAACTATTCAATCCCTGTACAACATGAGCACCCGATAAGAGTGCCACCAACTATTAATTAATTGTGGTGTTTCTTGAGGAATTGGTTTCTAAGAGAGAGCAATCATAGATGCTGCAGCACTGGTATTATAATTACTATATACTTACAGTAGTTTTAAAAGCTATGGTGTAAGCAAAAATACTTCAGATTTAAACAAAATGAGCTCATATTTAAGCAAATTCCAACTATCAGGTTAAAATATACACTCTGTTAACAGGGATTCTTGGTGTTAATGGGCAAAATGAGTCAACACAGCAACAAAGGGCTTGCACGCAAAGCAAAACTATTCAAAATACTATCCAAAATGCATTGATTCACAAAAAAATGGTGTGAGTTGACTTTTGGTGTACATATGTTTACTATATAAATTGGTGACAAAATACACTCACACGTAGTGAGTCAAAACTCAAACCAAAAACAAAACACAATAGCAACTCACTATGTAAATAAAATCACTCAAATGTTGCTGTGCAATGGATTGTAATTAAGAATGATACCATGGTATCTAAAATAAGGCACAGGATCTGAAACATGAAATTTAAAAATATTGTATTGGGCGTTTAAAGTTGGCTTAAAATCTGGTAAAAAGGAGGGAAATTATTTTGGGTATTCTAAAATGGGCGTTGTAAAACCAAGAACAACTATTTAAGAAATAAAAATCTATAATTGGGATATTGGGTGGGATAAATTCTAATTAAATAACCATATTCAGATAAAATGGCAAAAATTAAAACCAGGGAGTAATTTAATTGAATTTTATTTAGTATTTTATTAAAATTTAAAATAGGACAAACACAACAACAGAGTAGCAATGCAGTTGTTGTGTGCTGTGGTTGTGGTTGCCCCGCGGGTCAAAAATTGAGTTAGTACAACACAAGTGCCTACTCAGGAAGGAGATAGGAGAGGAGAAAACAATAGTGATGTTGCACTGACACAATCATTATGATGAGCAAAATGTGCAAGGGTACAGAGCATCAACCCTAGGGTCCCTAAGCTGATCCTAAAGCCCACCTGTAAAGTTACGCCTTCCCCTTAGGCCTCTACTCCAATCCCTGCCAAATGCTTGGGAATTTCTACCAAATTATGTTTGAATATTTATCCAAAAGGTTACTGAAAAAGCCTAAGAAGAGCCCTAAATTTAATATTTTGGAATTATTCTGAAGATGCCCCCACCTACCCACCCAAGAGACACCCCTGGTTAAATATCATGTGCAAGAGCGGCCGGGAGCAGCGGTAATTGCATCTAAAGAAAATTTCCCAATGTTAGTTGGTTCAGTTTTCCTTTTGATTATGTCCATTCAAAAAATTTCAATATCTTCCTGCTTCAAGAAATGCACTCATATCTTCTCATATCATTGGTTGATTGGTTTTGTGACATTCAATCTATCACCCCAATCCTATCCCATCCCTTAAATGAATGCAAGAGTTGTAAAAGACCTTGCTTCATCATTCTCTACTCTAATAAAGTTTGAGATTTTTTAGTCTAATCTGTTCATTTGGTTTTTTCTGTTGCTTTTGGTGTTCAGTTGATTCCTCCCCCCTTTGGCCTCCCAGGAATTGTTGGCAATAACCTTTTGGTTGCTGCTAAAACTGCAAATTTTATTGTGGTTGAGAGCTTGGTTTTATTTCCTCTTAACCTGCTCCCTGATTCTCACACCACCAAGGTCACCACTACCAAGAAAGTTAGAAACAAAGAAATATAGCTTACTTCTTTTGTGTTCAACCCTGTGTACCATCAAGAAGCAGTCCCAGCAGCCATGATGGAAAAGGTTAAGCCTGTGCTTGACACTAGCTACAAGCCCTATTCAGTGATGGTAACCAAGAAGATGTTGAGGAGCCCGAGTATTTCTAAACCACAGATGGGCAGCAGGTGCTCAAAAAGGTTGTGGCCTTCTATAATAAGGTGCCTATGCCTTGTATACCAGTCCCTGAGTAGGATCCAGATTAATCTGTACCCAAAAAGGCCACCCAGAAGGTCATCCTTATATAAAGCAAATCATCCTTCTAAAGCTTATGCGGGAATCTGTTAACTACAATATGGCCGTGGCCCTTGTTGGGGTGGATCCCAAATACTCCATTAAACCCTTCAACATTTATATCAATACTGGCCAAGTTCTTGCTGCAGAGAAATCCTTGCGTGTTTCCACCATGCTCACCAAGAGCACAAATGGGCAATCTGCCAGTGGATTAACTGAAACTGCCATCTTCAGCTAGAAAATATACAGTTGATGGTCAAGCCCTTTAGGGTCAAGGCTTTCATTTCCTTTTATTATCATGTGGTAAAGGATCTGTGGTTTTTGTAGAAAAAATTCCGGGTATCTCCCTACAATTGCAACAGCCCTTCCAATATTGAGGTCCAAAAAAATACACAGATGTGTACATGTCCCTCAAAACCAAGGGGACATTTAAATTTTATTATATTAAAAAATCAGCATTTGCCTTGTCCATGCAAAACGCATATGGATATGTCCCCAAAGATTCCAATGATAAAGTAGCTTGGTGTGCTGCAACTTGCGCCACAGCATATTCAATGGTGGCTCTCCTCAGTCCAAAGGGGATTGAGATGTACCAAATGATATTGGGATCTCACAATAACAGGACCTTTCTATTATTCCTCTGATTAGTCCAGGAGCACCTGAGGCGCACAAGCCCAAGCTTCACCAATATTATTGTGCTGGATATCATTGGACTCCATAAGGTGGCAGATATTCTTGAGGAATTTCTAACTATTGACACCAGCATTGCAGTTGCCCCCAACAATTGACCACATCAAATTTGCGCCTCCTATTCCTCCCAACCATATTCCCCATTCCTAAACCCTATCAGGGAGGTCTTTTGGTGGCTTAAGCAAGTTGTCAAGCAGGGGACGCCAACTGGGACCAAGGACCTGTTTGATTTGCTGCAGGCCGAGATCCACACCCTTCCAGAAGAGACAGTGGTCAAGTTTTATGGCTACGCTGATTCATTCATCCCTGCATGCCTTGCCAAACATCCAATCCACTAAAGGGCTTAACAACTTGGACTATTTTTAATATTATTTCATTTTCTTTTTTAGATTTATAGATTATCATTTTATATTTAGAAGTTTCCACACCCACAATCACATAGAATGGCACCATAGATGCAAATGCTTAATTTTTGTAATGCAAATTAATTTATTCTATTTTATTCTGTGGTTGACAATCCCAAATATTTAATACCACAATGTGATAATTATATAGAAATGTCACTTTCTGTCAGATAAATATAAAAATAAAAATTCAAAAGTAAATATAAAGCGCTCAAGTTATATGTGATTTTTTTTATAAAATTTTATTATCCTGTATTAAAACTTTCTCTAGGATTCTTTTGTTTAGTAATAGTTTGCTACTGTAGATTCAGAACCTAAAGGTAAAAATGCAGGATTGTCAAATTCTTTTACTTGAACTCACCAACTTACTGGAATATTTTTCATCCTTTTATATAAAAAAGTAATTTTTTATGGGATGAAAAGTACTCCACTAAGTTGGTGAGTTCACGTAAAAGAATTTGACAATCCCGCATTTTTACCTTTAGGTTCTGAATATACAGTATTATAAAACAGCTATTTAAAATTAATTATAAAAAATAATATAAATTGCAATATATATTTATTGTAGAAGAGGTTTTATTGAGGCTGCCAATAGTTGGTTCAGTGGTATGCACCCACCTGGCAATGGTGGTGGCGCACAACCTCCACTGTCATTATGTAAACAGTGGATACACCTTGATTGAAGTACTACTGTCTGCTGGTAAAAGGCAGGATTGTCAGATGGGAATGGAGCAGCAGCTTCTCTGGTGAGGCTGCATACCCATAGATGCCTTCCAGGACCAGGACATCCTGGATCACATGGTCTACTGAGTTGTAGCCATGTGGGACCTTCTTCCCATTGAGGGAGAGCCTGGCCTTGTTAATCCCAAGAAGGACCACATCCAGGTTGTTGACGTTGGCGCCCATCCTGAAGTAGAAAAGGAACCCCAAGTAAACCACAAGGTGAAGCCTTTGCTGGGCAAAGGCTTTGGTAAACTCACACAGCTTATTGAACAAGGTACTAATCTTCTTCTCATGTTTTGTTTTAGCAAAAGTGAGATCCATTGCCAGAGGGACCCCTGTCTTGTCAGCACTCCATGCCAGCCCAAAGTCAGCAAGGAGGATTTTGGTCTTCTTTACAGCTATTGTGTCTACAACAGTCAATTTTGACACCTTTCACCCAAAATTTTCCAATAGGTAAGAGAGTGTATACTCCAAGGGGTAGCAGAAGCAAGCAGTCACATGGGCTTGGCCCATCTCTGGTATGTTCTTGAATGGGAGCGTCTTCAGGACGTCCCAAACAATCTCAATGGATTTTATATAGTAAACTCCACTGAGGACTACCAGGTCAAGGTGGATCAATTGGGCATCCTTGTAGGCAGTAGCTGCCCACTCAGATGCTTCTTTCCCATGTGTGAGCCCAGCAAGCACGTGCCTTGTCATTGGGAATGAACCATTTATGAAAACCTTGAGTTATCTCACAACCAGAAGAGACAATGACAGCTGCCTTGCCATATTATTGGTGTAGTTTGTGTAAAATATGGCGGGGACAAAGGGGACTAAGACCTGGCATATTACACCATCAATTGTTTCTAAAAAAAGGTAAGAACTTAAATTATTTTTATTCATTTTATTTTTTTATGTTACCTTTGTGTGTTTCCTCTTTGCCTGCAGCCTTGGCCAGCTTGGCCATTCTTGCGCAAGCAGTTGAGCAGGAAATTTGGTGTCCTTGGTTCTTGTGTGATTTGCAGGTTTGAGATGTTCATACATCTCAGGGTCGTTGACCCAGATGGACAGCGCAGAGAGGGCAAAGAGCTTGAATTTGAGGCCTTCTACCACAGTTTTCTGGACATTCAAGATGTGTTTGATGGTTGTTTTGGATGTATCTGGCATCTTGGCCATGAGTGCCTTGGCAGACACCTTGTCAATCTTGTCCCCTGTAAGGATAGCAGCCTTCACTTTTGCCTTGACCTTGCGGTCAATGTCTTTGATTTTGGAAATTACCAAGTTGAGATCCTTCAAAAGCTTCTCCAATTCTCTAATTAATTTTTCACTAACCTTTCCATATCTTTTTATAGCTTTCATCCTAATAAACTCTGTGTTATTCTGATACTATTGCCTCTTTGTTTATTCCCGTTTGTTTTCAATTTACTACATTATCCCATCTTTTTACCCATTGTGTATATGTTTTAATTTTATCTCAATATGTGTTGTCTGCTTTGTGTTTTGAATTACTTTCATAATTGCTGTATTGCTTCAACTCTTTACAAAGCCCCTTGTGAAAATATTAACAACAATCTGGTGATCAGCTAAATTTAAATTAGAAATTATATTTTTATTGTGTTTATATGAAGTTATTGCTGATCCAAATTCAAAATCTTAATGATAAACTTCAAGCCAATCAGGAGCCAAGTGAAAAAGTGATTGTTGTGACATAGAGGGTCATTCAATAATTCTTTGATGCATGTACACTAATTAATCTGATTGGCAGGTTATTTTGCCATTGTGCGCCATTGCCGCTGTGACAAGTTGTTGGTGGACTAGTGCTAACCCAGAAGCTGATTGGGCACTAGTCCACCAACAACTTGCCACAGCGGCAATGGCACACAATAGCAAAACAATCAGCCAATCATATTAATTAGCACACATGCACCAAAGAATTTTTGAATGACCCTTTATGTCACAACAATCACTTTCTTCCTTAGCTCATGATTGGCTTAAAATTTATCATTAAGATTTTGAATTTGGATCAGCAACAACTTCATATAAACACAATAAACATATAATTTTATAATTTAAATCTAGCTGATCACCAAATTGTTGTTAATATTTTCACAAGAGGCTGTGTAAAGAGTTAAAAATAACTGTGTTCTGGATCTAGATACATGGCATAGTAAATATATGATTTTATAGAAATAAGCTGAACATAAAGAATAAAACCCACTCTAAGCAAAGAGAACATGAACAATTGAAATTCAAAATAAGAGATAATATAAATAGAGAATGTTTGTGCAACAGAGGGTTTATTGGGGCAGGGAAGCGTGATGCCTAGTAGGCAGAATAGTGTGGGAGAGGAAAACATAGAGGCAGTGCTGGCCTGGGGGGTCTGGGATTAGATGGATGGGGCTGGAAGGTGGGGGTAGTGGTGGCGGGGGGTAGGTATAGGAGGATTTTGTGTAATGACTGGCATATACCGCTTGTCATATTCTTTGTCTGTCATTGCCTTGATTAGCTGATAGGTGGCTGTGGCACAGGGTGGGAGGCGCTTTTCCTTCTGTGATTGGTTGCCTGTATTCACATGGAAGAAAATTTGGGCAAACAAGCCAGCCATCATTTGGTGACCAAAGAGAGAATCCTGGTTGAGGACCCCAAGATAAAGACCATTAAAAGCCTGAGGGCGGCGCTCCTGTACTGTGTCTCTAATGTTGAAGAACACAACATCACCCAGATGAATGTCTGCATGACTGGCGGGGTAGACTGAGGCCTGGCCTGGTGCCTGCGTCCCTGGATGGCCTCAAGGGCAGTGGAGCCACCCTCCATCTGGTGGCTCAAGAAAACCCAATAGGTGGAGTCTTTTCTATCTCAGGAGTCCAGCAATTTACTAAGGATATGGCTATACTCATAGCCATTAGTGTAATCAGGGGTTGTCCAATAATAGACAAACCCCTTTGCCAAAATAGCCAGAAACACACCATTGAAAGTCCCCTTCTTGACCTTCTTTCTTCCATTTTTCTTGATGGCAGCTTTTCCTTGCTCAAAAAACTTGTCAAAGGCAATTGATAACTTGTAGTAGGAGATAAACATGACACCATCTGACAAACTTGTCAAGCATTAGATGAGAGTAGATTCAATGGCAGAACCATATGGGGAATCCTCACTGCCATCCCATTGGTTGCTGCCAAAATTGGTCAATACCCTGATTGAAGCCACTTTCCTGTGCATCCAGAGCTGTACCATGCGCTTAGAAACCCAAATGCCATGGTGTGCAAGTTGCTTCTGGACCTGGGTCAGGGGAAGCTTGGGGTCCCACTGTAGGAGATCAAGCATGATCAGGTATGCCTCATTGATCTGGGACTCTGGGGCCTTCTTTGGCTTCTTGGCTGTCCCAATAAGATTCCTTTTGGTCATTAGGTTGTTGAACTCCCGCATTATGGTGGCTCAGATAAATTTTAATTGGTCAGCAATCTGATCCCAGGACAGGCTACCCTGCATATTCAGTGCCACAATTTTCTGGAGCATTTGGGTGGTGATGTTTCATTGCTTGGGGCACTGGGCCACAGGAGCTGTATCCTGATTGGCTGTAGGGGAAGCAAGTTGGATATTGGCAGGCAGTTGTTCCAAACCAGAGTGGCCAGTATGATTGACTAGTTGGTTGGCAGCGTGTGTAGGGGTGGGTAAGGAGGCAGGGGCAGAGCTGGATGCTAGGTGACTCTCAAACAAGTCAAACCCATAGGGGTTGGGGATCAAGTACAGGCTGGCTTCTTTGTTACCCACATCAAATATCTGGGTGTAACTAGAGGTCTCCATGTTCTGAGCTTCACCCTCAAGGAAGCTGTCTTGGCTTCTTCTGGCTTGTTTACTGGTGCTGTCAAAAATGTTACTAGTAAAAACCATCTTAAAATAAACCTAGGAAAAAATCACTAAAAGTAGACGTTTAAAATTTTATGAATTTATTTTTAAAGTAATCACAAGTCCAGTTTTAGAAAGTTCTTGAAATTATTATACACAAATAAGGAGCTATAAAAATGAATGAAATGTCTCTGTTCCTAAATTGAATAGCTGTTGATGGGCTGTTAAACTGCTAATTTTCTATTTTAGGCTGCTCATACTACATATTTTGTGTGACTTCATTTTGTTTTGTGAAATCTTGCTTCTAGATTGCTCTAATTTTGTGTCATTTAGTCCTTCTGTTGGCGGCTCATCTGAATCCAGATAGGATTATAATATATTCTGGAATAGCATCAATCTATCTCACTTCCTGTGTCATTTAATTTTGTTTGTAGTTTGAGCTATGTTGTTTGCTGTTTGAAATAATATCATATTTTGTGTTAGTGATATTTTATTATTGTTGAAGTTTTTCCTGTTCACTGAAAATACTTAGATTATTTGATTCCTGAATCTCACCTGACTTGGGGTTTGCTTAAATCTGAAATCATTTTGCTTATTGCCATAGCTTTTTAAACTACTTCATATAAATTCTATAATAAAAAACCAAAAATATAAGCATGATAGTTTTATTTTATTGGTTTCTTTTCAAGTCAGGCAGGGATGTACAACTCAGAATAGACATAGAACTTTGCCACAGTCTCTGCTGGCAGAGTATGGGTCCCAACCTGCAGCAAATTAAACAAGTTCTTGGGCCCAGTTTGGATACCTTGCTTGAAATTCATTTGAGCCACCCAAAGACCTCCTCAATTGGGTTTGGGAATGGGAAATAGGCGAGAAGAAATAATTAGCATATAGGCCCTGTGGAAAATTGCTGTGATCCAAATTATATGCCTGTCTCAATCATTGGGAATTCATTGAGAATATTAGCCACCTTGTGGAGCCCAACATTATCCAATAAGATAATGTTGGTAAAACCTGAGCTTTTGCACCTGAGGCACTCTCAAACCAATCATAAAAATTCAATTAAGGTCCACTATTGTGAGAACCCTTGATAATATGATACATTTGATGCCAAGGGGACCAATAAGGAATACTTTATAGTAGGTCAAAGCATAATCATACACATTTTAGGATAAACCATCCTTGGCGCCCTTAAGCACATACTGGTATGCATTATGCATAGATAAAACAAACAAAAATCCATCAATGTAGTAGAACTTTACTATGTCTTTTTCTTTAGCGCAGTATACATCTTGGTGTATTTACAATGGATTGAATGTTTATTGAGCTATTATAATTGTATGGGATACCCCAAGTTTTTGTTCAAGAAAACCTCAGTCCTCTAACCAAATTATAATAAAATGGAATTGAGGCCTCTATGCCAAAAGTGGATTTAAACATGGCCTGTATATTTGCCAGTTCAATATAGAAATTTCTTTAATCCACTGTTTAATTGCCCAGATGTTCTCCTTTTTCAGGATGGTTTATTTGCACTTGGGCTCCTCCATAAGGAAAATTCTACCAGTTTTCAGGTAATTACTGTACAGCCTGTGTGCCAATTGTTCTGCAATACTCAAGGTTGCCATGGCCTTAATGTAGTCAAGGGTATCTATGATAAGCTTGATGAGGATTTTACGCTTGACATCTGAGATCATGTGTGCTTGGGTTTTTTAGATGTAGGCAACAACTTATCAGGCTCTGCCAAGACATATGGCATATGTTCCTGGCTGTAAAAAATTGTGTTCTTTTGAACACCTTCTACTCCTCCACAGCTTGACAAGACTGTGGCTTCTCTTTCTGTCTTCCACTTCACCATCACATACACAAGTCTCAAAGTTTGTATTAAGAATGTGGTCCACACTCTCAATAAGACTGACAATCACTGAATCTTGGAATTAAACAGTGTGGTATACCAAGGACACTGTCTCAACTGTAATGATTTACACTGTTCTATTAGTGGTAACTTTGGTAGCCTCCCTGGAAAGTTTGGGTAATCTAGGGTTGATACTGCCCATTGTGCCATTATGTGTGCCCTGGTGTCCTGGTATCAATTGCTGGGTGGGGCGCTATTTAATCCAGGGGGCAAGGCCACCAGGCCAGAGAGCAGGTCCCATCACAGGATTGGGGCCAACTTGATAATGTAGGAGAAGGATCAACTGATCAGAGACAAAGGGCCTTAACTGGGGACCACAGAGTCCACCAATCCAGTTAGAGCTATATATAATACTCCAAAAAGCTGAGTGGAAGTGGTGTCAGTGACAAAAACATAATCTTGTGGGTGGTTGAGCTGTAGGGGTTGGAGGTGAGGTCATAGGTACTAGGTTGGTAGAAAGGTAGATAATTATACTTATCACAGAAGAGTATGAGATGAACTGTATACCAAGTTCACTTGTGGTTGAAGGTTTCTGGTTCTCTGGTTCTCTGGCTCTCTGGCTCTTGTCAAAGGATCAGCAATTAAGATTTTTCTAGGGTGAATTTGGAGTAGGCTGGATTTGGAGGATATTTTAGTGAAATGGACAGGTCCAAAGAGCACACCAACTGTATTGAGTAATTTGGGCAAGAGGCTGTGAGATTAGCCAAAGGACTGGCAGGGGTTTTGGAGCCTGTAGGAATGGTGCAGAGATGGTAGAAAACAAGAACTAATAATAGGGTAAAATCTGTTTGAACCAAATGTTCATCACAATTTTATTATCAGGAAATAAATCAAAACTTATCCAAGCTTGACTGAGCATATATATTAACTTCCTAGGCTTCATCTTTAGGAGTGGGAATTTGGACTTTGAGCAGTCTGACATCAGGAAACTGGGGCATTGAGAAGGCTTCAGGTTTTGGCAGTTTATGATTGGCAGGTATTAGAAAATAGTTACAGAAAGCTTCCTGCTTCCAAACCTTATTCCCAAAATCAGGCAGCCCTGCCAAATGAATTCTAGCCTTCATGCTGAGAGATGATGCCTGCTGATTGCCATTGGCGAGTATAATTTTAGATTCCTCCCAGATTTCTTTTTGGTAAGCAGCTGCTTCTGTGTAGGTCTGGGCCTTAGGTGGTGTGCCCTTGGCTTTGAACATTCCTAGCCTAAGAAAGCCTCTTTTGCTTTGAAGGCTTCTTATCAAACAACCCACAGATTTGAGCCCAAAAATGCGGGCTGTAGAGTGCGGGGACCAGGGTTTGATGTCTGCTTTTTCTTTTTTTTATAATTAGAAGCAAAATGTTATTTGTGACACCTGGGCTTGTTGCTGACTCTTTGAGGCTTTATATTCACTCCCTGACTCAGAGCTACTTCCTCCTTCTGCTTTCTGGAAAGTGGCTACTCTATTCTTTGACCCACAAGGATATCCTTTTCTGTGGCGTACTCTGTTGGCTCTGTTGTTGTGATGAGTTTGTTTTGGTGTAAAATAGCATTCAAAAAGTCAAATTAAATCACTCTACCTATATACTTTATTTAAAATGACTTTTATTTATCCATATATGGTAATAAAAAAGCTTGTAGTCCATACTGTCTATTTTACATCAGGGTTTAAAACGTACATAGTTATTTTTTGGTGGTAAATGTGCTCTTTTAGTGGTGTGTATTGCTATATTTGATTTATCTGATGATTTTCATCAAAAGCAGACACTCAGAATACAGTAGTTTTCAAACCTGTTGAGATAAACATATATTAGTCAGTTTAGAACGCATGAACTCAGTCTAAAAACAAAATCAAAAATTAAAGAATTTATATTAAATTCCGATAGATTTGGATCCACTTTGTTTTTTTTTAGACTGAGTTCATGTGTTCTAAACTGACTAATATATGTTTATCTCAACAGGTCTGAAAACTACTGTACTGCATTTCCTTTTTAATCTATAGCTTGTATATCTTGATTAGGATGTACTGGTAACCTTATTATAGATTCATCAATTTATTTTGGTATTTGATATTTTTGTTGTTTGTTTTGGTTGCTATGGGGGTTTTTCTATGGGATGAATATTTTCACCTCAGTGACTGAGTTCATTCCGTTCTCAAATACCATAGTAAACATAGTAGCTTTGTTTTGTGACTGAAATCAATTTGTTCTAGTGATTGGGATATTTGTTGTTGAACCATAATTAACTTGTTCTCACTTTACATCATCCATTGTGTCTGGACATTTTTGCCAATTAGCGCACATTTCCTGTGGAATGAGCTCCTATTTCTACCAAAAAAGTTGAACTTCCATATGTGACTGAACCAATTTGTTCAGAATTGGACCATTTTTGTTGTCTCAACAGATTAAAAAACTAGTGTATATGACAGTATCTAGGATTTAGTATTTTCAGGCACTAAAACTAGGTAAGCGATGCGGATGCATTTGAGAATTGGAGAAATATAAATAATTTTAATACTTAGATTGAATCTGGCTAAGAAAATGAAAGGATATGTTACAGAAATAAATTGCCAAGACGTAGAAAGATCTTTCGTTTAGTGAATGATGCTATTTTACATAAATTTCTTTCCGAGAGCGGTGGCTCCACCTTCCTGGAACTCATCTTTTGAAAGCCAAAGTGGATGGAAAGTCCCAAGAGATGCCAAAATTGACCCACCCAACCATGCAGCGTATCGCCTCTCAACGGCATTGGGAGCACCAGAAATCTTAACACGTTGCTATAAAAATTAGTAATGCTCAAATAATAAGATACCCCGTAAGCACTAGATGCGAGCTCAACAGAAAGGCGATCGATGAAGCCAGGGAACAGCGTTGTGCCGCCAGTGGCGACAATGTTAGAAAGCAAATGAGGGCGCAGCTCGACATCGCATGAAGCCACAGAATCAAGGGCTAAGTGATGGAGCCCCATGAAGTCGGACGACTGGCTGGATAAAAGATCAGGCTGGAAAAGAACTTCGGGGAACTTGTACCGCTCAGAGCCAAAGATGGTGTTAAATCCATCATGGAATTCATAAGGCTTCCCAGGGCGGCTGGCAACCTGGCTGACAAGGTTACAAATAGCTTAGATAGGACTTACTCTTTATCGTACAAAGTTTCAAATACTTGGCACGTTGACTCTTTAAATTCAGAAACTGCCATCTACAGATTGGTTAGGACAGGAAAAAGAAGATTTCACCTGTAATTTAGCTTTGTGGTAGCTCTCGGTGGCAGCGGGCTGTGGTTTTAGCACAACTTTGGGCTGCTCGCCTGATTCCACTGCTGTGCGAGACTGGATCTGGTAAGGCGGAGTTATTTGGTATTTGTATTGCCGCTCAAGGCCCTCAATAATACAATCACTTATATAGTCACCAGCTAATGCCTGTTTGCGAATCCCTGTAGTTGCATGGTTAAATCTACCTCCAATCTATCTTGCCTTTTTTAAGTGCATATCCCTCGTAGACAGGTACAACCGATGTCACCGAGCTGCCAGAGTCAATGACAAGGCCTGTCGCTTTCCCACATGCAAACCTTTTTCTATTAAAAATGTATGAAAAAAATCACATACGCAGACAACACGGCAGTTGACGAAAAATATAGAGCGGGTGCACCAAACTTTTCAAAAGCAAGCTCTGCCATCTTTTCGCGGTCTCCAGCTGACGCCCATGCAGACTCACTGAGCATAAGAGGATTCTCGATTTCCGATTTACGAAAGCACTGCTGAAAGCTGTGTTCCCAAAGAGCCTCGAAAGCTATCCCAATCGGTGACTAGATAATTTAGCATGGACAAAAGGCAAGGCTACCTTGACCATCCACGTAAGGGTTTAGGGCGTGTAGGTCAGAAGAATACCCTACAGTATCAAACAATCCTCCAATAAACTGACCCTTTCTCTTTTCAGATGAGTCACCTTGAAGGACCGCAGATTCACCTCGAAACCCCATATATGAAGAGATCATTGCTCTCGGAGCATCCTCACCAGCATATCCAATGCGGGTTGTGTTTGATCCAACATCAAGGACTACAGCAGAAATCTCATCTAAAAAATTTAGCTTTGGTCGAATAATCTAAAAGCATTAGTCTTTTAGCCCATCTAGTATAAGAGAGCCTAAAGCAGCACATTGACGTAAGTAACAAAACGTAAGAAAATTTCAAAGGGCATCTGCCTTGGAAAAGGGTTTGAGCAGTTTATATTAGAGAGTAATAAACCAGTTTAAAAATAAGCTTGCTGAAACCCTTTATAAGGAAACTAAATCAAAGGAAAGCAAAAAATAAGGTGTATAAGTACCATCAGAGCTATAATTCAACTATTCACCATAAGTTTTAGAAGGTCGATAGGCAAAATAAGAGGCAATGAGATTTAGTTTTCCAGATGACTATAAATATTCCAGCGCCTTTTCAAGAACAGCATATATCAAAAGTAAACCACCATAGTTAATGGTGCAAGCAATAAATTTATGAGAGCCGAATAGAGTGAAAATAATGCCAGGCCACTTTTAACATAAAAGTAGTAGCACGAAAGCTAAGATAATTATTTTTAGCTTTATTGGCTGAAGAGAATTCAGGACAGTGGCATATAATAGCTCACATTGATGATATCATTATGTACCAAGAGTTGGGAAATAATTTAGAATAAAAAGATTAGGTGATTCTATTAGATCTTTTATTTAACAAAAGATCAAAAGTTAAAGATGGAAAAGAATGAATTAAATGAATACTTTGTCAATTGTAATAAAAATGGAAAGTTTGATAAAAAATTTCAAGGAAATATTATCTGAAAAACATAGTGGTCTAGATTTTAATTACATATTATTTATGTGCTTACCAAAATAATGTTCCATGTTATAGGTTTCACTAAAATATCAAGAGTTGACAATTGGGATAGCTGATATTTGACTTGTAGATCTTGACTCAAGGCCACTTGATAGTCTTCAACTTCAAATAAGAAATTTTGGCTTTCTATTTGCTACCATCAATGGCAGGTTTTGCTGCTTAAAATTTAATAAATCTAGCAATTAATAAGATTAAAAGTTGTCACAAAACAATTCTCACTTTATCTTGCAAATAAATATCAAACAATTCATCCAATTCCTATACTACTCATTATTTAAAAAAACAACACTGACCACATATCTTAAAAGTCTTATTTGCAGGTTAAAAATACAGCTGGCTTATTTGAATGTAGCCATTAAAAAGTTAAAATTATGGTTCTCTTATTTTTTAAGCAAATTTATTTATTATATTACTGTAAAAATCTTACTGGGAAGGAGAGTATAGTGTAAAATTACCCCCAAAAGACTAATTTTACCATAAATTTATATCTGATTTTATTTGCAGCTAAGTTATCCTAAAAACTGCAGCATTGTAATATTTGAATGTCTTTTACTTAGAGCATAATTTTTTATTGAAATAATACACCCTGCTTAGGTAAATATTCAATAAATTTATAAGCTTTAAGGAGTATTTAAATTAAAAACAGGATGAATGATATTGAAATTTTTCAGAAGTATCTTATTACTTTTAAGAGCTTTGCACTTTTTCAGAATTTCTGAATATCATGGGTTGGCTAAATCTTCATCTTAAACCCTACTTAGAAAAATGGAAAGAAATATGCCTATCTAACTACCAAAAGAACAGATCCATTGTCCTAAGCCTTGGTGAGTGACTGCAGCCTCTTTATAGTCTTTTCTCCAAGAGAAAACACCTTAGCACTGGCTTGTTGCTAATTTCTAGCAATTGGTCACATAGTTAACATTTAGAAATAGATTATCCTATTTTTAGATTACAAATACAGTAGTTTTAGAAGCTCTAGTGACAACTGAAAATACCTCAGATTTAAACAAAATGATTTCAGATTTAGGCAAAATCCAACTATCAGGTTAAAATATACACTCTGTTAACAGGGATTTTTGGCGTTAATGGGCAAAATGGGTCAACACAGCAAAGAAGTGCTCACATGCAAAGCAAAACTATTCAAAATACAATCCAAAATACATTGATTCACAAACAAAATGGTGTGAGTTGACTTTTGGTGTACATATGTTTACTATGTGAATTGGTGACAAAATATACCCAAGCGCAGTGAGTCAAAACTCAACCCAAAAACAAAACGCAATATCAACTCACTATGTAAACAAAATCACTCAAATGTTGTGTGCAATGAACTGTATTCAAGAATGATACCAAGGTATCTAAAATAGAGCACACAATCTGAAACACAAATTTTAAAAATATTATGTTGGGTGTTTGAATTTGGCAGTAAAATCTGGAAAAATGGGTGGATTTTTTTTGAGTATTCTAAAATGGGCGTTGTAAAACCAAAAACAACTAATTAAGAAATAAAAAATCTATAATGGGATATTGGGTGGGAAAAATATTAGTTAAATATCCATATTCAGATAAAAGCAAAATTAAAATTAGGGAGTAACTTAATTGAAATTTAGTTAATATTTTATTAAATTCTCAAAATATAAAAGGAACACAACAACAGAGTACCAATGCACCTGTTTTGAGCTGCAGTTGTGGTTGCCCCCACAGGTCAAAGAACAGAGTTAGTGCAACCCAAATGCCTACTCAGGAAGGAGGCAGGAGAGGAGGGTTTGATAGTGATGCTGCACTAATACAACCAGTTCAAGGAGCACAAGCTGCTAGGGTGCAGAGCATCAACCCTTGGGTCCCCAAGCTGACCCAGAAGCCCACCAAGGTTACCACAACAAAAACAGTTAGAAACAAGGAGGTAGAACTTACTTCATATGTGTTTGACGTTGTGTACCGGCAAGAGTTGGTCCTGTCAGCCATGCTGGAGAAGGTGAATCATGTACTTAATACTAGCTACAAGCCCTACGTCAGTGATGGCAACCAGGAAGCAGATGAGGAGCCTGAGTTCTTCAGAACTGATGAGGGACAGCTAGTGCTCAAAAAGGTTGCAGCCATCTACAACAAGGTACCCATGCCTTGCAAGCCAATCCCTGAACAGGATCCCAATTCAACTACTCCCACTAAGCCTGCTCAGAAGCGCATCCCAGATATCAAACACATCATCCTGCTCAAGCTAATGGAGGAATCTGGTGATTATAAGGCGGCTGCAGCTCTTGTTGGGGTGGATCCCAAGTAAGCCTCCAAGACCTTCAACAGATTCATCAATACTGGCCAAGTCCCTGCCACAGAGAAATCCTTGCACGTTTCCACCATGATCAACAAGGAGCACAAATGGGCAATCTGCCAGTGGATAACCTGATATTGCCATCTTGAACTGGCAAATATACAGGCCATGGTTAAATCTACTTTTGGGGTTGAGGCTTCAATTTCCTTTTACTACCATCTGATGAAGGGAATGTGCTTTTCCTGGAAAAAGCTTGGGGTATCTCCCTATAATCAGAATAGCCCAACCAACATTGACATTTGGAAAAAATACACAAAGGTGTACACTGCCCTAAAAGCCAAGGGGACGGTCAAGTTCTATTACATTGACAAATCAGCATTTGCCTTGTCTATGCAGAATGCATATGGGTATGTCCCAAAAGGCTCCAATGATGGGGTAACTCAGCATGCTGCTGTAAATTCACTGCCACCTCTGGCTCTGGATCAAACTTCCCCCCGCTGCATCAAAAAGGGGCACAAATTACAGCCAAGCCACTCAATTCTCTAGGAGATTTAGCCCATACTGTTGATGGGAGATTTTTTCTGGCCTACCCTGCAGACCCCCCAGCTTTGGCTGCCCCGGCCTGGGAAGAAACACTGGTCAATTTGGACTATTTGTTAGCATGGTGTTGTCCTCTTTTAAAGACAATCAGGAATGCCCAATCAAATGATGCCACATCTAGGACCAGAAATTCAAATGAACCTGAACTAGTTGAGGTGTCTTCCAGCCAATCAGGTGGACCTGCGGAAATTACTCTGAAACTCTCCAGCACCCCTGGCTCTGGCCAGCAAATTTTATCACCCAGCCAATAACATGCAACACAAAATAGTCAGGTGATCATTTCACAGCAACTCACTCCCTTTTAACAATGTCAGGGGACTTTGGGTCCCCTGCTTGTCAATTGTCAATTTCATTAAAAGTTTGGAATTTTGTTTGTACTTGGTCTTTTATTTGAAGGTCTTTTGGTTGAGTGGAACCCTGCTTTTTGTTCCTATCATCTAAAATTAAAGTGTTAGTGGTTTCTGTCTTGCTTACCTTTTACTCCCCAGTTTCAGACCTGGGAACTCCTCTGGACTCTTCCAAAGAGGCTCCAGCATATAGTTGTTGTCTTCATTTGCTTTTGCTTTTGAAAACCAACTTTGAACTTCAAATTCTATTTAAATTTCATTATAGTTTCTACTATTATTCTGATTTTTCCTTAAATTTACTGATTTCAAACCCGTTTTTGCTTGTGATCCAAGACCCCCAAGATCACGCCCAAGCCATCCAGACTTGCTCTGCTGCTTCCTTTGGTCTTCTGCTTGTGGCTTCCCCTGTGGCCTATTTTTTTATTGTTTGCTATACAGAAACCTTACAAATCTTCCCCAAATTTTGAGGTGAGCACAACCATGATACTCCCTGTGTTAAAATTTGTTGTGTTTTCCTTGGCCCTGTTCCTGTTGCTCCTTTGGTTGACCTTGCCAGACTTGTGGTCAAAAATCACTTCTTCTGCCCAGCTTGTGGGGGATCACCCCTCTAGCCTTCTGAATTTCCCTAGTGGTCTCCTCCTCTCTGGAGAGGCTGTGGTGAAAAGCTTGACATGTGATGACTTAGATTTAAACATTGTTGATTACATCTTGCCCTCCACCAAGGGAGATAAGACATCTGTGCCTCCCCCTTTTAGCCCAAATGAGAGCGCGTCAGTCCCCCCTGAGGTTCTTGAGATTCCTCCTCCTGTTGTCTCTTGTGCCCCTTGGGTGATCACTGGCCTCGTGTTGATGGGATTGAACTCCTACTTCCATCAACTGTCCCCAGTGTCCTCCTTCTGGTCCCCCCTTAGAGCAACCATCCCTGTTCTTCACTGGGCGGCATCCTGGTGGTTCCTTTCACCAGGATGGGAGCCAAACTTAGTTTGTTTAGCCCCCCTCTCTTACAGCTGCAGTCTGCGTCACAGCATACTCAATGGTGGCTCTCCTTGGTTCAAAGGGGGTTGAGCTGTACCAAATGGTACTGGGCTCCCACAACAGCTGTACCTTCCTATCATTTCTCCGATTGGTCCAGGAGCACCTGAAGTGCACAAGCCCGGGCTTCACCAATGTTATTGTGCTGGATAATGTTGGTCTTCACAAGGTGGCCAATATTCTTGAGGAATTCCCAATGATTGACAGCAGCATTGTAGTGGGCCCCCAGCAATTGGCCACAGCAAATTTGCGCCTTCTCTTCCTCCCAGCCTATTTGCCCTTCCTAAATCCCATCAAGGAAGTCTTTGGGTGGCTCAAGCGAGTTGTCAAGTAAGGAACCCAACTGGGACCAAGGGCCTATTTGATTTGCTGCAGGCCGGGATCCACACCCTCCCAGCTGAGACCATGGCCAAATTTTATGGCCACACTGATTTGTTCATCCCTGTGTGCCTAGCCAAACAGCCAATCAATTAAAGGCTTAGTGTGTCCAATTTTTTATATTCTCTAATTTACTATTTAATATTTGTTAATTATCATTTAATATTTAGAAGCCTCTAAGCCCACAATTACATTCAGCGGGACCATCAATGAAGGTATGAATTTATTTATTTTATATTGATTTTTTATTATGGCATCTGAGGCTATCCCAGACACTTGATACGTGATTACGTGAATATATTTATATCACTCTTATCAAATAAATATAAAAATGGGATTAAAAAATTAAATGTAAAATGTTCAAATTAGAATTATATTTTGTTAACGTATAATTTTATGTTTTTATGAAAACTGTTTCTGCAATATATTTTGCAAAACTTGTTTGCTAAAATAAAAATTATAAAAATTTATTTTAATAAAAATAACATAAATTGTAATGAAATTTATTGGAATGCTATTTTTATTAGGTGCGCTTAAAGTGAGTCCTTTGGTATGTACCCACCTGGCGATGGAGGTGGCGCACAACCTCCACCGCCACAATGTATACAGTAGAATTACCCTGGTTAAAATATTCTCAGCAGCTAGTAAAAGGGGAGTATGGTGAGGTGGGAGTGAAGCAGCAGCTTCTCTGGCGGGGCTGCAGAACCGTAAATTTCAGCCAGGACCAGGGCGTTCTGGATCACATGGTCAACCAAGTTGTACCAGGGGGGACCTTCTTGTTATCCAGGAAGAGCCAGGCCTTGTCAATCCCAAGAAGAACCCCGTCTAGGTCCTCCATGCTGGCGCCCATTCTGAAGTAGAAGAGATACCCAAGGTAAACAACGAGGTGAAGCCTTTGCCCAGAAAAGGCTTCAATGAACTCTCATAGCTTATTGTATACTGTACTTATTTTCTTTTTGTGTTTGGTTTTAGCAAAGATCAGCTCCAAGGCTGCAGGGAGCTCCTTCTCATTGGCGCTCCAGGCCAACCCAAAGTCAGCAAGGAGGATTTTTGTCTTCATGGCTGTTGCGTTTGAAACAGCTAGTTTCAACATCTCACGCCTGAAGTTCTTCAACAGGTAAGACAGGGTGTGCTCCAGGGGGTAGCAGAAGCAAGCAGCCACATGAGCCCAGCCCATCTCCAGTATATTCTTGAATGGGAGTGTTGCCAGGACGTCCCAAACATGCTCAATATGTTTACTGTGTAAACTCCATTGAGGGATACCGGGTCCAGGCGGGCCAGTTGGGCATCCTTGTAGGCAGTAACTGCCCACTCAGATGCCCCCTCAGCATGTGTAAGCTCAGCCAATGCCTTCCTGGACATTGGGAAGGACCTGTAGATGCAGTCCTCCAGCTCCCGCAAGACAGGGGGAAACATAAACAGCTGTCTAGCCACATGATTGGCATAGTTGGCGTAGAATGTGGCAGGGACAAACAGGACCAGAACACAGCGGATTTCACTGCCTATGGTTTTTAAAAAAAGGTAAGGATTTAAAAAAATTTCTTAATTTTATTTTTTATGTTACCTTTGTGTATATCCTCTTTGCCGGCGGCTTTGGCAGGCTTAGTCATTATTGGTGCAAGCAATTGCTCTGTTAATTCTTTGTCCTTTGTTCAGGCTTGCTTTTCTGGTTTGAGGTGGGCATACATTTCAGGGTTGTTGACCCAGACACACAGCGCAGAAAGATTGTACGCCTTAAACTGGAGGACCTTGACCACTGTCTTCTGAATGTTTAGTAAGCGCTTGATTGTCTTCTCAGGGGTGTCTGGTATTTTGGTCATAAGGGCCTTTGCAGACACCTTGTCTATCTTGTCTCCTTCAAGGATGGTGGACTTAACTCTTGCTTTGATCTTGTGGTCAATTTCTTTGATCTCTAAAATTGCAGAGTCAAGTTCCTTCAAAAGCTTCTCCAATTATCTCATTGATTTTCTAACATTTCCTTATGTTTTTATAGATTTCACCCCAATAAAATCTGTATTATTATGATAATATTGTCTCTTTTTCTATCCCTGTTTTTTTTGCATTACTCCAATATCCCATTTTTACTCATTGTGTATATGTTTTACGCTCAACTCAATATGTGGCGTTTGCTTTGTGTCAGCATTGTCCCTTAATTGCCATATTATTTTTAGCAACCAAACACTGCCCCTTGTGAAAATATTACAATGATTTGGTGATCAACTAAATTTGAATTAGAAAATTATAGGTTGATTGTATTTAGATAAAGTTGTTACTGATCCAAATTCAAAACCTTAATGATAAACTTTAAGCCAATCAGGAGCCAAGTGATAAAGTGATTGTTGTGACATAAAGGGTCACCAAATAATTCTTTGATGCATATGCGCAATAAACCTGATTGGCTGGTTGTTTTGCCATTGTGCGCCATTACTGCTGTGGCAAGTTGTTGGTGGACCAGTGCCCAATCAGCTTCTGGGTTAGCACTAGTCCACCAACAACTTGCCACATTGGCAATAACGCAAAATGGCAAAACAACCTGCCAATCAGGTTAATTAGCGCATATGCATCAAAGAATTATTGGGTGAGCCTTTATGTCACAACAATCACTTTATCACTCAGCTCCTGATTAGCTTAAAGTTTATCATTAAGGTTTTGAATTTGGATCAGTAACAACTTTATCTAAACACAATTAACCTATAATTTTCTAATTCAAATTTAGTTGATCACCAAATCATAGTAATATTTTCACAGAGGCATTGTTTGATTGCTAAAAATAACTTTTGTTCTGGATCTAGATACATGACATAGTAAATATATGATTTTATAGAAATAAGCTGAACATAAAGAATAAAACCCACTCTAAGCAAAGAGAACATGAACTATTGAAATTCAAAAAAAAAATATAAATAGAAAATGTTTGGCAACAGGGGGTTTATTGGGGCAGGGAAGAGTGATTCCTAGTAGGCAGAATAGTGTGAGAAGGAAGACATAGAGGCAGTGCTGGCCTGGGGGGTCTGGGATTGGATGGATGGGGCTGGAAGGTGGGGGTAGTGGTGGCGGGGGTAAGGATAGGAGGATTTTATTTAATGGCCGTCATATACTGCTTGTCATATTCTTTGTCTGTCATTGACTTGATTGGCTGATAGGTGGCTGTGGCACAGGGTGGGAGGCGCTTTTCCTTCTGTGATTGGTTGCCTGTATTCACATGGAAGACAATTTGGGCAAACAAGTCAGCCACCATTTGGTGACCAAAGAGAGAATCCTGGTTGAGGACCCCAAGATAAAGATCATTAAAAGTCTGAGGGTGGTGCTCCTGTACTGTGTCTTTAATGTTGAAGAACACAACATCACCCAGATGAATGTCTGCATGACTGACAGGGTAGACTGAGGCCTGGTGCCTGCATCCCTGGATGGCCTCAAGGGCGGTGGAGCCACCCTCTATCTGGTGGCTCAAGAAAACCTGGTGTTTGGAATTCAAGCCATCCCAGGAGTCAAGTAATCCACCAAGGATGTGGCTGTACTTGTAGCCATCAGTAAAAATTGGGGTTTTCTAATAGTAGACAAAACCCCTGGCTGAAACAGCCAGAAACGCACCAATGAACATCCCCTTCTTGACCTTCTTCCTCCCTTTTTTGGGTGGTGACTCTTCCTTGGGCGCCAAAATTGTCAAAAGCTATTGATAGCTTATAATAGGAGACAAAAATGACGTCATCTGACAAACTTGTCAGGCATTGAACCAGGATGGATTTGATGGTGGGATCATACAGGAAATCCTCAGCACCAGCCCATTGGTTGCTGGCAAAATTGGTAAGAACCTGTATTGAAGCCACCTTTCCATGCATCCAGAGCTGCACCATGCGCTCAGACACCCAAATGCCATGGTGCACAAGTTGCTTCCAGACCTGGGTCAAGGAAGCTTGAGGTCCCACTGGAGGAGGTCAAGCATGATTGGGTATGCTTCATTGATTTGGGACTCAGGGGTCTTCTTGGGATTCTTGGCTACCCCAATCAGATTCCCTTTATTCATTAGGTTGTTAAACTCCCGCATTAAAGTAGCCCAGGTGAATTGCAATTGGTCTGGCAATCTGATCCCAGGACAGGCCCTGCAGGTTCAGTGCCACAATTTCCTGGAGAATCTGGGTGGTGATGATTTTTGCTTGGGGCGCTGGGCTGTGGAAGCTGAATCTGAAGCCTGATTGGCTGAGGGGGGCAGGTTGGCTGGTGACAGGAAATTTTTCTGAATCAAGGTTGCCATCCTGATTGGTTGGTTGACGGGCAGCTTGTGCAGGGGTGGGTATGGGAGCAGGGGTAGAGCTGGGCACAAAGTGACTAATGAATAAGTCAAAGCCATAGGAGTTGGGGGTCAGGTATAGATCATCTTCTTCATTACCTGCCTCAAAGGCTTGGGTATAAAGGGGTGCCTCCACGCCCTGAGCCTTGCCTCCATTGAAGCTGGCTTAGCTTCTGGCGCTGTTGAAAATGTTGATGTTGAAAACCATATTGAACTAAAACCTAGGATAAAATCACTAAAAGTAGAAATTTTAAAATTTTATGATTTATTTTTATTGTAATCTTGAGTCCATATTTGGAAGGTTCTCAAAACAATTTCATACAAATAAGTATCCATGAAAATAAATAAAATGCCTCTGCTCCTAAATTAGATAGCTGTTGATTGGCTGTAAAACTGTTATACTTCTACTTTAGGCTGTTCATACTACACATCTTGTGTGACTTCATTTTGTTTCTTGTTTGTATAATCTTGCTTCTATATTGCTCAAATTTTGTTTCATTTTAGTCCTTCTGTTGGTGCCTTGTAGGAATACTGGTTGGATTATAATATACTCTGGAACAGCATCCATTCATCTCACTTGTTGCGTCAGTTCATTTTGTTTGTGGTTTAAACTATGCCGCTTAATGTTTGATATAATTTTTATAATGAGCTAGTGAAAATTTGTTTTTGGTTTGACAGTTCATTTATTAACTGAAAATATTTAAATTATTTGAATCCTGAATCTTGCACAACTTGGATTTTGTTCAAATCTGAAATCATTTTGTTTAAATCTGAAGTATTTTTGGTTGTTGCCATAGCTTTTAAAACTACTGTATATGGTTGAATTTAAATTTACTGACTTCGCAGAATATGGAGTTTGTTGTGCCTGCTCATAGAGGCTTTATCCACACAAAAATGACCTGTTAGCCACTTCTTCGTGGAGCTTTGTTTACTCAGATTGAATTACTAGCCCTTTCACTTTATGATGGTTATACAAGGCCATGTGAATAATCTACCAATATACTACTTAAATTAAGATTAAGGATTTCAACTGAACAAAAGGATAAAATTAAAACACTCATTTCATGCCACTATACCATATGGATGCCTAAGCCTGGGGTTAAAACTGGCATTATGAGAAACATATAAGCTGTTCAGAAGTACAGTGGTTTTCACAACTATGGCGCCAAGCAAAAGAAGTCAGATTTAAACAAAATGAGACTCAGATTTT
>QTSX02002269.1:0-120091 GCA_014839935.2 Entomophthora muscae
TGGCATAAATCCACTCTAGATTCTTTGACTTCCTGTTTTAGTCACCCATACACTAAATTTATTTCAAGTTCACCTCAATCATAATTTTAAATTTTGTTCTTGGATTTGGCAATCCCACAATTTTAGATTCATTAATTTTTACATGTTGTCTATGATTTTTTAGACATACAGAAAATCTCAAATTGTATATTAAAACCTGAATTTCTGATTTATGTATCCCACATTTTTTTGTTGTGTTTTGTCTTTAGTCATTTGAGTTATCTGCTCAAGGGATTCAAATTTGCCAATTTAAATAAATAAAAAAAGTCAAATTAAATGGTTGATCTTATTAAATATTTTAATTTTCACTCAGCGGAGTTGCCCGCAAAAGTGATTTGAAATTTGGACTAATGATTTGACAATCCTGTATTTTTACGTTTAGGTTCTGAATTTACAGTATTATCATCTAGGGAATTATGCTTGGCTTCATTTTGAGGGAGCTCAATCCCAGGAAATGTGGTCAGCCAGCCCTTTAGTCCTTAGGGCTAGCGGCCTGTAGGGAATAAGGGCCAGGGTTTGAATCCTGCCCTTGGCCCTGGGTTTTGAGGAGAGGAAAATTGTCAATCCTGACATGCAGCCTATCAGTAGTGATGCTGTTAGGAAATTTGATACCAACCTTCCAGGATCAAAATCCTTGCCAACACCACAGGGGTTTCAAGCAAACCACCTGTTCCTGACAGTAAAAGTTTCCCCAAAGTAGTGACCCACAACACTGGCAGTTTGAGCGGTGAAATCAGCAATCCCGCTAATGAGAAATCCCCCAAACCTTCCCCCATCCTGTGACAGAAATTGATGGATAGTAAGAAGAAGTCTCCATGTGGTGGGGAATAACCACACAAATCCACATCAAGTTGATGATCAATCACCACCAAAGCTTCAAATACTGTTTGGTAAAATTTCCAAAAGAAACACTGGGATTAAGAAAAATGATCAAACCCAACCAAAGGAGTCCCAGATATATAGTCTGTGAAAGGATTAAAATGTCTTCAGCATAGAACTCTGTACATTGAGAATACATAAATGTCTCAGTTTCAGATTCAGCAGGAAAGACACCAATATTCAGAGACATTGGAGTAAAGTTAGGGGGCACCAACAACAAAGTACCCAAGGCAGGGCTCCTTCTTCCAGTGATAATTTGACTCAAGATCAAGTTATATGGGATGTAGAAGAGTAGACTAACTACCAGATGCTTTAGTTAAATAAAGTCAGATCAGGAGAACATTTGGTTTATTAAGGAATTTAGGAAAGACTCAACTCTTAAGAGTTGAAAAGTGAATTGTTTTAAATATGTACCAAATTTTGAATAAGCAATACCACCTAGATTCATGGCTCCTATTCTTTCTGCATTATCTAAAGAGTACCTTGTCCAGTACGCAAAAAATCCCTTGAGTGATTAATTTCTGTTGATCATTCTGATAAATGAGGCTGTATCGAGTGACTCTCAGATTACGTCTCTTTATCAGTGTCAACTTGCATGGGGTGATTGAATCAAGCTGACAAAACGGGTTGGCAATGACCCATTTCTGATCAATGGTATGATTTAAATCTGTCAACTTGGTCAACTTAGTTAACTGTTTGCTTGACTTCTGGGCTTTGAAATTAGGACAGGTAATACCAGGCCGTATGAAAACTACTGTGACACAGCCTAAGACTTGACATTTGTACTGGAAATCTGTCCAACACTATAGCAACCAATGATAAACCGCCAACTCCAGATTTCAGGAGTTTCCCAAGATACTAACACATGACACTGGCAGGTTGGGCGGTAAACCTAGCAATTCTGTCAATGAGAATTGCCCTGAACCCGCCCAAAATCCAATAAATGATGCTGACCCTAAATACCTGCCCAATACCAGTTATAAAGTTGCTGAACAGAAGGGTTCAAAGGTCTATTCTGCAGGGATAGCCAATGGCAACCTGCCCGTGCCTGATGCTATTCTGCCATCCCTAGAATCCTGACACCAGACTGCCTGATTCCAGGAGCCCAACCAGATAATGAGGCCTGGCAGAGAAGTATATGTACCTACTAGGTCAAGACCAAACCCTGTTGTCATTTTTAAATAAAGATTAAAAGATATTGGCTCCCCCAAATATTGCCATTTTTATCTTAGTAATCTTTCAATTAAGCTCCAAATCCTTCAACCCTCCTGCCCCACCGCCAGCAACCTATTGTCTGCCAGGTGCTCTCTTTGGTCCCGTCTACTTGAAAAAGTACCCCTTTAAGCGCAAATACAGATACTACTACTCTGATAATATACTAGCTCAGAATTCCTTACCATGATCTAAAGAGCTGGCCAGATACAAAAGGAAGGTCCCTTAGTAAATTACTGAGCCCAAACTATTTAAAGATAAATACAACTTCCTCCTTGCCTACCAACTGAACATGAAACTGCCCATCACCCCCAAGCCAATACCCACGTCCACAACCAAGCTCCCTTTGGACCACACCTTTCAAGCACCCACCCACTTGGAAGTAATATTCCAAGGTAGTGAATGATTGCAGAGGGATTTAGCCCAGTTACCAATGATCCCACAGGCAGGGACACCATTCCAAGATGGAAGAGCTCCCCAACTAGGCAATATCAGCCTAGGAGCAGATTGAATTGGCTGAGGAAGAAGTACACTCCTAAGTAACACAAAAGGAAAGCAGAGACCAATGGGCAAAATACCTGGGGTTGGCGGTTTTGTGTACAGACTTGTAGTTCTGAGACTCTTCCTTCTGAGGTGGGTTGTGGGACAAGGGTGTATCTGTATACCATACTCCTGGTATTACCTGATGCCAAGAGCTATCCAAGAATTGAGTTTTGGGAGAAGTGCCAGATTCTGAACATGAACCTATCAAAATACTGGCCAATACAGCTGGCAACAAGATCATCCAATAGATCCATTTATACCCAAGAGACTTCATAAAAGAAGTCTTGGGTAATCTCATGGTTAGGATCAAGAAAATATTTAAGTCAAACTAAGAATGGACAATAATTCACTTGGGGTGAATGTAGACTTTATTTATTGAACAAGAAATTGGACATAGCTTACCAGCTTTATATAGACTGGTAGCTAGAAGATAGTATGAAGATAAAATAAAGGAGATCAAGAATCTTGGGGGGAAAATTGGAGATCTGGAGGGAAACTGGAGAATTTGGGGTAGTTGAAACTCAAAACTAGAGTTTTGTAATTGAATTAATCATAACCATGATCTAACAACACAATAACAATATTAGTTTTTGTTTGTTGCCTACCAAGCAGGACAATCACTGGGGAAACCCTGGCTTTCTCCACATGCAGGAACACCAACAGAAGAAGAACAGATAAAGGAACCATTAGGTTTGGAACCAGAAGATGCAGAAACAGCGTCAATTTCCTAGAAAACGTCACCAGAAGCAATTACACAACAATTTGAAGTTGTTTTGGCTTTGAATTATTGGCTACAGCTTACTTTCAAAGGTGATGATTATTCAAGCCTGGAATTAACACTATCATTATTATCTGGACAATCAACTAAGTCCAGAGCAACTGCAGGTTCAATCCCTGTTCTTGATTTAAATAAATCATTAATTTCAACCATACTGGATTTAAAAGGTAATAAAGAGAAAATACTACCAACTAATTCAAAATTTCCAATAGAATCTAATGGACCTGGTTTGGAATACCCTTTTATAATTGGCATTTCTAATGATTTTTTGACAGGAATTTCCTCAGGAAGATTCCTAACAACACCAATAAGCTATTTGGGATAGTGTACATCACTCTCACTGGGATAATTAACACTATAATCCTGTATGCCAACATGTGGTTCTGGATAGGCAAATCTATGTCATACCTAATTAAGTTAGCACCAATCCTCTGGTGGTCTCTGCCCACTTTTCCTGTAATCTGTATGTTCCCTGAAAATGATGGGCTGGCTGCCCAAGTTTGGATCCCTGGCAATAACCCACCTGTGCTATCAATGTCAAGTATATACTTCTGAAAAGTATATAAAAAGTAAAGGAAAAATTAAGAGAAAGATGATAATTTATTGATATGAATTTTGATTATTATATTGTGTCATGGGAAGCATATACTGTCCACATACTGTCCATGTATGTCACAGAGCTTGACCAGATAATTTTATATTTAGAGCTCAAAAGGTCTGATCCCTGTACAAGATGGGCGGCTGATAAGAGTGTCACCAACTTAACTATCAATAAGAGAGCTGTTTGGTGAATGGCTTTCCAAGAGAGAGGAGTTGTAGATGTTGCAATAATATCAAGGCAATTTAAATTTGTCTTGATAAAAGCCAAGCTTAAATATCATAGTACCAAGTACTGGGAAGCGCTGTTTAATGTAGGAAGTGGGACCACTGGGGAAGAGGATAGGGCCCATAACAGGATAGACGCCAAATTGATCATTTAATATAGGGGTTGGCTGAAAAAGGACCAAGGGCCTGAACTGGGGATCATGACATCTACCAAAACCACCAAAAAAGTAATATAGAATACTTAAAAAATCTGGATGAAAGTGGTGTCAGGGGCAACAACAGAATCTTGCAAGCAGTTGGGCTGCAGGGTCAGAGGAGGGGTCATCAGTACTAGGTAGGCAGGCAGATAGTTATACTTATCACAGGAGAGACTGAGCTGCATAGTGGACCAAGTTTCTTTTATTGTTGAAGGTTTATGGATCTCTAATTATTTCCAAGGGGTCTGCAATTAGTATATTTTCTAGGGTGGATTTAGAGTAGACTGGGTTGGATGGGTATTTGGTGAAATGGACATGCCAAAGGATACTCCTAATGGACGGAATAACACAGGCTGAGGGGCCACAGGATTGGCAGAAGGACTTAGGAAAACCTGGGAGCCTATAGAAATTTTGTGGATATGGTAGAAAACAGAACTAGACAGAGCAGAGATTGTGTAAATCAATGGTCCATTTAAATTTATCATCATAATGACAATACTGTCATATGAAATTTAGCCAGGGACTTTATACTACTGTTTCTGGCTTTTTCATTAATTATGGTCTTTTGTCCCTTGGGTATTCTATTATTAGGAATCCAACTCGTGGGTTTGTTATCAAGTTTGGCTAGCTTGTGATTGGTGGGCATCAGCAAATAGACACAAGGAACTTCCTGTTTCCCGCCTTTATTCCAAAAATTAGGCAACCCATCCAAATGCAGGTTTGCCTGGGCATTGATGGGTTGACACTGTTTGACACTCATTGATGTAAAGCTATGTCTCCCCTTGAGCCTCTACTTTAATACTCACCAAATTCTTGGGGATCTCTGCCAAGTTCTGTCTGGATAATTATCCAAAGATTTACTGAAAAACCCAAGAAAAGTCCTCACACTATTACTTGCAGAATTAGTTTAAAGATGCCTCCACTTAACCTACCCAAGAGACACCTCTGGTTAAATATCATGTGTGAAAGAGGCCTGGAGCAGTGGCAACTGCATTCAAGACAGGTTCCTCAATTTTAGTTGAGTCGTTTTTTCTTTGATTTTGTTCATTCAAATTTGTCCAGATTTTCCTGCTTCAAGAAATGCATTTTTATTCCCTCATGTCATTGGTCAATTAGTTTTGATATTCAACCCCCCCCACCCAAATCTAATCCCTTCCCTTTAAATGAATGCAAGAGTTGTAAAAGACCCTGCTGTAAAGTCACTCCCCCCTTTGGCCTTGAATTGCACTGTTTTCCCTTGACATACCAAGAAATTGAGCCAAAGTCCAGCCAAGCCCCTAAATTTCATGGCTGACTTAGCACACACTGTTGAAAAGCGTTTTGTGTTGGCATAACCTTCCCAAGTCCCACAATCTGTGCATAGCCCCCCTTCCCAGCTATAGAAGAATTTCTAATCATTTTGGACTATTATTTGGCCTGGTGTCACCCACTTCTCAAAATCATTAGGTCTGGCAATTCAAGTGAGGACACATTGGTTGCTACAAATTCCAATGCTTTAGTGCCCCTGCAGGAATACTGGTAAGGTGCCTCCCAATTATATTTTTCTTTAGAAATCACTCCAAAACCTTCCAACCCCCCTGGCAATGGGTTACAAAAATTATCCTCCAGCCAACCAGAGGGTTCCATAACTCTTGGCGACTCTATCTCCCCAATTTGACTCCCTTAAATTGGCAAGCAGGCCCATTTGGGTCCCTGATTTTCTATTGTTACAATTAAAGAGTCTTGGCTTTTAATTTTATTTTAAACTTTTTATCCCAGCTCCTGGAGTCCTTCCCCTAAAAATTATCAGTAAAATACAGGTCCTCTTTACCTCTGGTCTCTTTTGGAGCTTCTGTTACTCCTAAGACTTGTTTTAGCGGTGTTGGGTAAATATTCACCTGATTTTATTTTTGATTTCAAGTTTGAACTTAAGATTAAGTAATTAGTCTATATAAAAATTTACTTTGTTTTCAAAACCCCCAGTGTATTTGTTTTGCTCTATTTTTTAGTGTATATACCATTATAAAAGCCTCTCCTGGTCAAACCAAAGCCTGCCAGCACATCTGGAGACTTTCCAGGGCTTAGATTTTCCTGTGGTGCCCCCAAATTAGTATTTAGCACCAAATTTGACTACTGTGATAACTGCTACCTCCTCCAAATTTTCTGGCAAATTTGATAATGTTGGTCCCTCTTGCAAAGTTTGTGCTCTTTACCCTTGCCCCTACTATGTTCTTGATCTGGTCCATGTTATAGTGAAACAGTATTATTCATTATCCAAGGAAATACAATGATGATATAATAAACAAATTTTGAGTTACTTTACAAGCAGGAGACCAAATTTGGAGGACGGCTTTAACACCTTGGATCCAATGGTAGTGTAATAGAAGATGGAGGTAGAAATTGTCATAAGACAAGTAATTTGCAGAGGTAAATTAGAAAAAAGAATCTGAAGGAGTTGGCATGTAAAGAGCAGGCCAGGTTGCAACCATGAAATCTATGGCAACCTTGACAGCAACAAAGGCTAATCTCTCAAATACAGGGGCAAAAAGCCCCAGATGAGCCATCATTTTTGGATAAAATTTCTTTTATTTTGAATGAAATTGAAGTATCTAGAGACAAGTTTCTAGAGGGAAATAGGGAAAGTCTTAAGGGAGTTCAGGATGGGGGAGGAGGGAATTCTGTGACATCTGATTGGTTGGCAAGAATATTTTCAGCAGTTGGAGGACCTGCATTGGAATTAGGGTCAATGACACCATAATTGGAAAAATTCTGGCAACCAGAAGGTTGAGCACTGCCATCCCCAAATAAAGTATAATGTGTGATTTTCTTATCATAATTATTTGGATAAAACTATGTCAAGTCCAGATTTTCCAGGGTTGTTTGAGCAACCCCGACTTTGACCCGTTTTTTTTCAATGACAGCATTTAAATTGTCTATTTCTCTCAAGGGTTTGGTAGCAGTTCTTTGCTGGTTTCTGGTCTTATGGGGGCGCACTATTCCCTCCATTTGGTTTTCTACAGTAACAGTCCACCTCCCTCAAGTTGTGGACCTGCATCTCCTCCTCTGCCTACCTGGCAGGTGAGAATCTCTCTCAAATACTGCACCTACTAGACAACCTCCCCGGAAAGGCAAATGGACTGTTTTCTACAGGGGAAAACTTGGTTTGCAGCATAACTTGTGATAACATGGAGTTTAAATTGCCCACTATAGTCCCATTAATTCATCTGCATGAGGATTCTTGTGTGCCCGCTACTGTGGAATCTGTAGCCTTTTCCCCAGCCAACAGTATGCCTTTAATCCCGGGAGTGCTCCCAGGGGCACTTCCTAGCTTTGCGTCCTCTTGGTGGGTCTGAACTCTTACCTTTCACAACTGTCCCCTGTTGGGTCCTTTTGATCCCCTGTTTGAGCAACCATCCCAGTCTTACACTGGATGACATCTTTGTGGAGTTTTTCACTGGGATGGGTGCCAAGCTTAGTAAGTTTAGCTCCCCTCTCGCACTCCTGCTTCATCATTCTCCAATCTAACAAAGTTTGAAATTTTTTAGTGATTTTGGTCATTTGGTTTTATCTGTTTCTTTACAGAGTTCAGTTATTTCCTTCCCCCTTTGACCTCCCAGGAATTTTTAGTGGTAAATATTTGGTTGTTGCTGAAACCATGGTTCTATTATGGTTGAGAGCAAGGTTTATTTCCTATCAACCCACCCCCCCATTTATCATAATTGGGGTGTGATTTTGCATCTCACTGAAATCCCCCTTTGGAAGGCTAAAGCCTCCGCATAGGCCTGGGCTCTCAGTGGTGTGCCCTCTGTCAGGCACCTTTCCAATCTTGGTGGATCTCCTTGGCTTTGTGGGCTGCTTATCAAACAACCCACTGGCTTGAGCCCAAAGTAACACCAACAGCTAGGCCCTTGGCTTCTGGGCAGGCAGGCCGCTAATTGTGAGGACCAGGGTCTGGTCCCTGCTTTTTGAGTCTGGTTATTTTCAGGAGAAATTTGACATCTGTGGCACTAACTGCCATGGGAAATTAGAGTGAGAGCTCAGTGTAGCCAAACAAATGGGTCATTATGTTTCTTGTTATGCCTGGGTGCCAGATTTATTCTTTTATAACTTAATTGCATTATTCATATTCAAATTATTCAGAAAGCTTAAAATACAATCAACAAAATCCCAAAACTTTAATTGATCTTGGGCTTAGATGATTTTTAAAAGCAAGTAATCAATTTTAGAATTGAAAATTGCAACTTATAGTATTACTGAAAATATCTTATGTGCTACTACAAACTAGAAACAAAAAAATATTTATGATGAGTTGCATGGGAGAGTAATAGCAGCCCCAAAGCCATAAATGCTATTACCCTATCTTTGGCTCATCATAAATATTCTTAGTTTGTTTCAGAAAAAAGGTTGTTGTTTTTGAAAGACTGATAACTCTATTTAAAATACACCCTCTAGTAAGCTGCCCTACTTCATGAACTTGCCCTAGTGCACCACTAGCATCTTCTGATATTTTTGTTTCTCTGGTATCATCATGTGATTTCAAATGATAAGTTATCTCAGAATATTCTGAGAAACTTTCAAATGTTAAAGGTGAAGTATACAACTTCCCATCTTTCATCAAATATGAAAGATTAATGCGCAGATTTTTAACTTTGAGCTCTTTCCTTATAGGCCTAACTTTTCTCTCATAAATATAAAAGAATGACTTTTGAGAAATATTTGAGCCTGATAGCGCTGATTTATATAATTCTTTTCTTTTTTCTTCTTGCTCAAAAATATTTTTAATATCATTTATATTCTTAATATAAAGCTGATTTTCTTTCTCTTTTAATGTTTTTGATATTACACCAAAGTGACCATCAACAATGCTTTTTCCATGACATTCTACAAAACAATTATATTTTATAGAACCCTTAATATATTTAGGTGCCTCTTTAAATAAGTAATATAAAAATTCATATGATCTAAAATGATTTCCATTATCAGTCCATACTTTTAAAAATTTTGTTTTTTTAAATATATCTAATTTAAGAATTTTTATAAAACACTCACCTGAAAATAAAAAATCATGTGATAATATTTGAGACAAAAAATCATGATATTCATATTTAATTTTATTGTTTTCCTTAAAAACTAATGCAAACCCTAATAATGAGATTGGTTTTTTTGAATAAAAACAATTATTGGTCTCAATTGGACCATCTCCAACCTTTAAGTTTTCTTTATAATCTATAACTACAACACAAGACTCATCATCTAATTCATTAATATCTTTTTTATATTCACAATTTTGATGAACATAAAGGTCTTGGTGCTGATTAATAGTCTCTAAGTCATTGTCTATAGATTCTGGTAATGGTAAGTTTTTACTTTCACATTCTTCCTTCTTTTTTTCTAGTGAATTTTTTAAATTACAAATATTGCACATATTGGTTTGTTTTTTACTTTTTATTATATTTTTAGGGATTAATTTATAGTAAGTAGAAATTGAAACTGAAATTTCATTTTTTATTTTCATATTTTCATATATTTCTTTTTTTGTTTTAAGTAGAGAGTATTTAATTCAGTTGAGTAATTACTCATCTCTTTTTCTATATCTTTATAAATTTTTTCAGGCACTTTTTTTGTAAACTGGCTTGTTTCAAAAGAATTTTCCAGCAAATTTTTAATTATTATTTTAGTTATTTCTTTTTTTAATGAATAGTTATTATTTTTTGGCTTTTTTGTTTAAACTTACATTTTTATTTTTATTTACTATTCTTGAGTATTCAAACTCACTTTAGGTTATATTAAACCCCATATCATTAAGCTCTTTTAAAGAGTAACTGGAAGTAACCAGAGATCACAAGGCTGGGAAATGTTTTGGGGGAGAAGATTTCATGAGATCCTTTAAGTTTTCAATGAACTCATTGCCTTTTTGATTTTGAATAGTTGGCAGGAACTGAGCTTTCCCAAATTCAGTTTGAGTAAGGAAGTGCTTGATGAAAATATCAAGATCATCACCAGCAATAAAGAGGAATGCCTTTTTTAACATTGCAATTCTCTCTCTTTTTGTTGAAGCTCCCAAGGAAAAAAGGGTAGCATGGCAGAAGTAAATTTAACTGAGGACATGGTAGAATTTTGAATCTGTAATTAGGTCAGATCTCTGAAATGCGCCTTAATGTTGGAGTAGTTATGATCAGAATGTGGCCTTTGAATGGGGTCTTTTGGATTAGAAGCTTTGTGGTGCTTTAGCTCTTATATACCAAGCTAATTGACACCATTCTGAAAGAAATGGTGTGATAGCTTTTATTATAGTTTGAACTTGAATTTATGTTTGCAGAATTAATTAAATACCCAGTTTTCATGCACAAGTGACATATGTGAAGCAGCTAAGCATTATTGTTACATCATATCCTCTTTGTAATCAATGCAAATCAATTAAAATGATGTATTCAGTTGCTTGTAACTCTTCTGCATATTTTTAAAATGATAAAATATTAGAGAATTCCATTTAAAGAATGCTTAATTTGAGGTTCAAAGCCCACTTGAACCTTAAAATCAATCTAAACAGTGATAAAAACACCCTAACTTCAAAGTA
Organism: Entomophthora muscae; assembly: GCA_014839935.2. Taxonomy (NCBI): domain Eukaryota; kingdom Fungi; phylum Entomophthoromycota; class Entomophthoromycetes; order Entomophthorales; family Entomophthoraceae; genus Entomophthora; species Entomophthora muscae. The sequence goes on from QTSX02002269.1 coordinate 11,030, forward strand.
TCATAAAATCCTAAAGAATTGAGCCTTTTAAATAAAATAAAATGTGAAAATAAAGCTCTCAATCTTATATTTAATTTCGTTAAATAAAAAAATCTGTTTTATATTAAAAAAGAGTATTTATTATCTTTGAAGTGATCTACTTTATATCATTAGATATAATCATATAATAAAATCTGGATTATACTCTTTTAAATTACTTTTGCTTTAATATTGAGCATATTATACACATTAAAAATTTACACCAATAGAAAGATAAGATTTTTAGCTTCATTTTGATAGTTTACAGTGTGAAAAAATATTAATTTTTCATTGAGTTATTAATGTTTTAAATATAAAATGTGTAATTGGTTACTTTTTCAGAATCAAACTATATTATGCTGCGACTTGAGCAGCATGTGCATTAGAAAATGGCCTAATCCCTAAAATATGACCCAAATGGTGCATGCCCACCCAAATAAGGACAGCATTTTAATGTGGAGAAGGCAGGGTATATTTAATTGGGGATGGTAGCCTTTAAATAGATCATATGGCAATGTGTCACATACCTCAGTGCAGAGGTAGAAGCGAAAGGCTTTGATTTGGCCCACAGCCAGGGAGCCAGCAGCATGGATGGGTTCACACCCAACCTCTCAAATTTCTGGAACCCTTTTGGCAGGGGAGGAAAATTTTCAGAACTTTATAGTGGCAAAGATGCAGGGCATGACAATCTTGGTATTAAAAATCTTATGTGAAGGTATTAGAATAAATGAATCCTGATGAAAGATGCTTTATCAGATTGGAGATATCAAAATACTGGGGTAGCTTGTGAGAAAATATTGGGGCTTAAAGCCCTTGGATACATCTTGATGGAGTGGCCTCATTGTGCTTGGTATTTAGTGAGCTTACAGATATTTCCAATGATGGCTCTTTAAGCTGTTACCCAACCTTCTAAGAGGCCAGGGTTTAACACCAAGGCAGTCAAAGCTGGGGGAATTGAGTGTGAGGTATCAGCACCCTACTTGAACTCAATTTCCTGTGCTGCCCATCTCCTAGGATGGTTGTTAGATTTAAATCTACCATCACCGCAAGTGGGTGGGGCTTCAGAGCCTGTTTTTCTGTGTGGTGCTGCTTTGGCCTAGCCACACCCAGAACCCATGCCTGTGAATGTCACAAATGACAAATTTCTGAAATTAATTAGCAAAGAAAACCCCCAAATACAAGATTCAAACCCCAGGACCCTGTGGGCTGCAGGCCCAACCACCTGGCTGCCCGCGTTTTCTTGGGCTTGAATCAGGAATAGATTCAACTTCAGAGAAACCTCCAAAACTCACCAGTATAGCGCCTTCTATGATTTAACCCTGCCCTCTAAAGTATCCTCTTATCAATAGCCAATAGGAGCGCTAACCCAAGCAATATCCCTGAAATAACTTGGACCACCGCCAATGGAGTACTGCAGAAATTTCCCCAAGAACAAGGGCCACCAAAAGATGGAAAATCCCATGGCTCAAAGAAGTAAATTGAGATTCTTTGTCCCAGCTCAGCCAATGGTGAATTGTCTATGTTGGATGCCACCAAGGGCTTCTAACCCCTGGTAAATGCTACCACCCGGCCCACAAGGATTCACAAAAGTTTTCACAGTTTTGATGATCATACTTATACCCAGGAGATGACAGGAAGATGCTGATTGCCATCCTTACAATAAAGTGCTATGAAACTTTGGTTCATGCAGGTCTTACACTACATCCTTTTAGCACTTTACTATTTTCAAGTTGATCTCCCCATTTCTGTCCCTGCTTCCCACCAAGCCCAAGAAAATGCTGACCAACTTCTTGGATTATTCCCTCCCCCAGGATCTGGTATTGATGACTTCACCCTTGACCCTGTGGCCTGACTGCTGGCAAGAAGATGTTGTTACTAGTGAGTCCCCCTCCTACAGGATATCTGGAGCCATGTACATCACCCTCTTGGCTTAATTGATCCTATGGCCCCCACCAGCAAACCCTGGGCCATCCTTGGGAGATTGCTATCCTGCATTGTAAAGTTAGCCCCCATCCTGTGCTGGGACCTTCCTTCTGGGCTTGCAGGCCGCCCGCCCCCCCAGTTTCTCAGGAACCTACCACAGGATGGATTCCTGGAAGTACCAGAGAGAAATTGGGAGTTGCTTGAGCAACTAGAGACGGAACAGGAAGGACAGCTTCAGCACCTTAGCACCAGGGGCAGTATAGCAAAAGAGGGGGGAGATGGTTGAAGCCAGGGTGATCTGTAGGGGGGATCAGAGTAGGGATCTGGTGGGGAGATCAGGTAAAAAGCTGGCCAAGGGGCGGTCAAGGGGTTCCCAGCAGCTTTTTCTGCTACACTGGCCAACCTCTCAAGTTGAGGGGTGAACTGCTCTGGTAGAGCAACCCTAACTCTGGAACCCTTCTCTACTTCATGGCAACCGCACTATCTAGAAACAGGTCTCTTGAGGGAATGGGGAAAGCTTTAAACCAGGCTAGGGCAGGGAGGCAAGCCTCAGTGACATGAGGTCGGCTCTCAGAACATCTTCCCCAGCTTGGGGCCCCGCTGTCAAACTTGACTGGATGCCAGCATAGTTTGGGGAACTTTGGCAACCAGCCAGACAAGCGGTATACTCCTTTGGCAGCAGATGACCCCTGACCAATTCATTATAGTTAATCAACCAACCAGAGAGAAGATCCAGAATCTGGAGAGGTATCTGGGCCACTCCAGCTTCAACCCATTTCTTAATCTATGACAGCATTTAAAGTGTCTAGAGTTCCCAAGGGTTTAGCAGCTTTTCAACAACAGTTTCAAGTGTGGCAAGGCCATGTAATTCCTTCCATTTGCCCTTCTACCATAAAATTTATGGTCTCCATTGGATCAATTTCACCTCCAACCTCAATCACTGAGATATAACTAGTTCAGTTGGCATTTGGGTGCATGGTTTATACCAGTGCTTGGTGCTTGTTTTGGGTCAACCCTAGTTCAGCTTGGACAGGGTTGGGTTCGTCTACCCTACAGCTGTGTGAGATAATGTAGGCTGGGAACCGGCTGGTAGAACCCCTTGCTGGCCATGGGATGGGGGGTGGGGAAACTTTGATGGGCAGCCAGTTATGGACAGGCTATAGAGGGTTGGTTAAAAAAATTGACAATCCTTTTTGGGACTTGGTATGGTACAGAAGTAGGGCTGCACTGGCCAAAAAAGGATGATCACAGCATTTGCCATAATTGCTCTGTCCTCCCTTCCCCGTAATCTTCTTTTGGATTCCCCTACATTGGGGGATCCAAAGTTTCTAAAAAAAGAAGGGCTTGTACGGATTTCTGCTTTCCAGATCTAGGGGTAATATATATATTTATAATAAATTTATTTTTGAAAAGATTCTTTAATTTGGAATTCAAGTATTTTAATTTTTAAAAAACTGAAAGTGAAAATATGATTCTTATTTTAAAAATAAATTCCAGAAAAAACATACCCCTTTGTGGGTGGGTAGGGAAACAATTATGAAATAATTTTTAGGGTACAATTTTTTTTGGAATCATATCCGGATTTAAGACAGTGGCTCTTTTTTAGAAAGGGAGCCCCCATCTCAAATCCTACACAGCCCTATACAGAAGGTGAGCTTCACGGATTGCCATGGCAGCTGGTTAATCCGCGGTGAAGGTATCTGTCATCAGCAGCCTGATTGGGATCCAATCATGTCTATGGCTCTATGGTTAATCATCCAGGTATGCCGAAGCTGCTTACCATGCCACAGGCATGTGGGTAGTGTTATTGTAATGGGAAGCGAGGTTGAGCTATATGGTGTTGGGGTTATTGGATCGGTTAAGATTAGGATTTATGTTGGATGCAGTGAAATTTGTGTAGCATTGTGCGAAGGCAAAAGTTAATTTGGCTAGCTGGTTTCCATGCCATTTAATAAATTGAGTCGCATTAAGTAGCTCTAAAGCTCGGGATGGTTCTCGGTTTCTGGGGTGAAGATGGGATGCTTCGGCCGAACACCTGGCTTGGCATTGGCTAGGGCGCGGTAAACGGCCGAGAGCCGATTCTGGGCCCCACTTGGACCAAAGCATCTGTTGGTGTACAGAAGGATAAAGTTGGGTTAGGAATTAGATGGAAGTGGGTTGTATTATTTAATTATGACGTCATGATTTTAGAAGTGATTTGGAGTAAACATGGCTTACCGAGTGAGCTGAGTTTATTGCTTGAGTTGGGATTGGAATCACTTATTTCTAATGGCATTCCTGTCAGGCGGGTTTAATCTCTCCAATGGACAAGTCGTATTCGCAGGGGTGGATGGTTACCTCAATTGCTAGGCTATGGATTAAATCATCTGCACTGAATCCAAAGGCATTGGCATCTATGCGATATGTTTTTACTTGGAACGTTGAACAAGGATGTTGTTCATTACTGATGGCTTGGTGTGAGGATTATGATTTTGTTGCTTGAGATCAAGAGGCTAGGTGGTAGGGTTGGGATAATTTGTTTATATTTAAAGGGTATAAATTTTAAATCAATCATGTATTTTCTATTTCGAAGCATTTGATTGGCTGGTGCATGGGTTATAAGTGGTGATTGGATGGTAATGAGGTAATGTTGACGAAATAGATTTAATTGAATGAGAGTAAATAATTAATTGCATGAATCAGCATTATAGTCCCCTCTGTTTTAGGATCGAGTATTAAAGAAGGGGGGTGACCTGGGTTAGTAGCAATGGGAAGCAAAATATTGAAGACAATAGTTAGAATTGTACAAGCCTTGGTGGCAGTGGTGATTGCGGTTGCTGTTGTGATCGGTGCTCTGGTGGTGAGTGGGGTGATGACCACGAAGGAGCCGATGCGGCTGGCCAAGAGGATGGATAGGATTTTAAACACGTCTCTGCTTATCCTGGCGTTGACCGAGGGCAGGCGTGCAGTGAAGATGATCCAGAGGGGATACGTGTTTGGGTTGAACATCATCCCCCCTTCCCGGCGCCCTCGCCTCACCTTTTACATGTACCAAGTGCGCTTGCCTAACCAGCACGTGGAGGAACTAGCCTCGCCACTCGAGAAGGAGAAAAGGTGCATTGAGGAGAGCTTCATGTGGGTTGACACCGAGCACAGTGATGGATGCCACTATGCCCCCTTTGGCATCCTTCCCCGCTCCTTCAGATCGCCCCTCTCGATCTTTGTCTTGGGGCTTGTGCAGATCATCGGCATAGCGGGCCAGGCCAGCCTATGTTATCTCTCATTCCGCTCTCCAATACTCTCCTCCTCCGCGAACGGATTCCTTCCTCTCTTTCTAATCTCCTCCATCTGCCATACGCTGGCGTACCTTCTGGTATTCGCCTTCAACAAATACCACCTCCGCTTAATCGAGCTAAGGTCGGCAAAGTTCACCATCCCCCAGTACAAGAACTACCGCTACTTTTCCTACATGGCCAACAGGAAAAAACTCAATGCCCCCATCCCCGCCTTCCTAAAGAAATAGCCGCCAATAAAACTGCCATAACCACTTCACTGTTTACTTCTGTGCGGTGAAAAATCAAAGTTCGACCCATGCATTTAATTTTTAACTAATATCCCTTGCCTGATCCGAACTCACACCTCGGTCTGCTAGCAGGACGACCAGGGTTGCGACCGATCACCTCCAAGTAGTTCTGGATCATGGCTTTGATAAGAATTAATCATTCCTAGATTTAAACCCCCAATCCTTGCTGTGCCGGACAAGATCCGCTGCCGCAACCCTAAGATCGACCATAAGTTTGCGGTCAAAAGGATGAATAATTGTTTCACCTTATTCTTAAAGTGAGAGCTTCAAATAATTTCCAAATACGAAATATTGTAACCAATCGATACTTGTGATGAAGATATTGGCCAGCTAATCAGAGCCCTTCCAGCTTAGGGCTCTACTACCAATATAAATAAACATATATAAAGGCGAGCCTGTAATTGCAGCTTGAGGACACTCGCTTTGTAAAAAATCCAACTAGCCTTTACATATTAATTTATATTTAAAGCCAGTGGCCAAGCCAACAGCTTGAATTGGCTCACCCTTACATACAAGCACGTTTGAAAGCATGTAAAATGAATCCAGTGGAGCGTGGCCTAAACTATATAGAGATGAGAATATGAACTTTAATAAATTTATATTCAACTGCTCAGTTTTCAAATACTGGTTCAACCCATGCAACAAGGCTTATCTATACAGCTTATCCAACTCCAGAATGTATTGATTGAAATTGAAAGTAGAGAACCATATTATTCGAGAATAAGATCAATTCGCTACACTTTTACATCATCAAATCCTAACCTCTGAGCCGAAGGTTGACTTGCCAGGAGAAACGCAAGCTTGATCGAATTAAATAGATCTGATTAGCGTTAGATAAATAAATATTAATTTAAGGGATGCTTGGCTTTTCCGTTTCCATCTGAGGTGAAACTAGGATCTCCCACCCGCACATATTACCTGACCTGATTAGCTGCACTCTGTTTCAGCGTTAATTGATGTATCACCTGCCCAGGTGGATCATCCGGTTTACGAGTTAGGGCTGCGTCGGATTTTGGACGGGTGGCTCCTTTTCTTAAAAGAAGCACCCGTCCAAAATCCGGAAACGATTTGAGGGAATCTTCTCACAGAAGATTTCCTCAGAATTGTTTCCTTCCACACCCACAGAAGGGTGTGGTTGATTTGGATTTTTTTAAATAAATATTTATATTTTTTCTATCTCTATTTTTTTAAAAATTAAAAATAATAAATTTGAAATTAAAATTTTTGATTAAAATTAAATTTTAATATAAGTATATTTATAAAATAGCTCAAAAATCTGGAATGCAGAAAGCCTTCTGAGACCTTCTTTTTTTAAAATTTCGGATTCCTCCAACGTAGGGGAATCCGAAAAATGGGTCCGGGGAAGGGAGGATGGGTCAATTAAGGCAAATGCCTTAATCGTCCCTTATCGAAGCCAATGCAGCCCTATTACGAGTTACCCTTGCTTGCCGTTGCAGCAACTTAATTACAATACCAGTGGAGTGAACAAACATTAATAATATCAAGCCCCGATAAAATCATTTCCATGGGAAAAAGTACCACAGTTCTTATATCTGCAGGGATAACCAAGATCTACTGAGCTGAAACCAAAGATCAAAACTAATGGATTTATATCAATTAACAACAGATTTAGGTTCCCTATATTCCGTTCTAAGCACAGTTGATTTCACAAGCGTGGCATGGCAGGTGGGATGCCAAAAGAACAAAGCTGAGCTACAGCCACTTTTCCCCTTTATGACATCCCACCTGGATATGTGTCCAGGTATCCAAGCTGAATTTTTTTGTTTATTTAAATCAGTGGCCTTATAAAGTCTTTATCTTATACTCTAGTCAGTAAAAGAAATCATTGTCAGGCTGTCTGACAAAAGAGCAAAGCTGTGCTACGCTCAGCTTCACTCTTTTACAACAGCCTGCTAGTATGTGTTTCTAGTCTATAGCTGGTAAAAGGAAAGATGTGTTAGGCTGTCTGCCAAAAAACCAAAGCTGTGCTATAATCAGCTTCACTCTTTTATGGCAGCCTGCTGGTATGTGTTTCTAGTCTATATGTGGTCAAAACTATGGTTAGAGATAAGTGTGAAGTTACAGCTTTTGAAATATAATTTTTTCAGGCTTTTCACCAATCTTTATCACAATTTTTTTGTAAAAAGTCATGAGTGATGGCAGCCTGCTAGTATATCTTTCTGTCAGGGACCCACTTGAGGGGGAACAAGCCCCCACCCTGGTGGACCAAGGCCCCTGTGTTAAGTCCTGTGATGGCCGAACCAATGGGCACCGTGACCATGGCAAGGTGGCCCAAATAGGTGAATCTACCCATCATGGAGCTAAAACAACCCAATAGGTAATATCCTACCAAGTATGTCAACAGGTAGAAAGATGTGTTGGGTCTAACCAGCAAGGGTTCAACTGGAGGAGGAGGAGCGGTAGTGCAATCATAATAGAGCTTTCTTCCCCAGTAGTCCAAGGGATACTTGAACCACTCATTGGCCAGGGATTCCTTCTGGTGGGAATCATCAGGAGAGGAGTTGTGCCAGTGTTGAGTTTATACTTCTGGGAAGTATAATAAACGGAAAAAGGGGAAGATTTAAGAAGAGAAGGATACTTTATTGGGTATGAATATAGAATAATATATAGCATCATGGTAAGCCACATACCGTCCATGTACATCATGGGGGTCATGGGGCTTATCTGAGTAATGTTCCTCTTGAGTCACAAGGCTTAATCAAGCTGTGTTCCATTTAGGATCTGGGTTGAGTGATCCCTGTCATAGATGGTTGACTGATAATGGTGCCACCAATTTATTGACTGGCCGGTGAACCATTTGGTGAACCATTTGGTGAACCATTTGGTGAACCATTTGGTGAACCATTTGGTGAGCCATTTGGTGATCTACTTGGGGTGTTAATTCCCTGAGAGGGAGTAATCAAAGATGTTGCGGCACCAGTCAGTGGTGGGAGTAGGGGTTTCAAGACCTAATACAACTGTAAGCAGAAGGACTAGAAACCAGAACATGAATAAAATTCCTTTTGTGGTTTCAAATAAGAGATCAGGAAATAAGTGTACACAGAAGTAAAGTAGAAATAAGTCTTTATTGTTGGAACAAGTAGAATGGATAATGGTTATCCACTTAAATAGCCTCAAAATGGAGGCTGAAATATTTAAGTGGTTATTGGGAACTAAAGGAAATTTTTGTGAGAGAGGGGGGCTAAACTAACTAAGTTTGGCTCCCATCCCGGCAAGATGAACCACCAGGATGCCACCCAGTGGAGTACTGGGATGGCCGCTTGGAGGGAGGACCAAAGAGAGGACACGGGGGACAGCTGAGGAAAGTATGCATTCAACCCCATCAACACTAACCCAGTGAGTAACCAGGGTGTGCGAGTGGGAGCAGGAGGCAATCCCACAGGAGCTTGGAGGGGCACTGGATTGTCCAAGCTAAGAATACTAGATGCCGGCACCACCTCCAATGTGGGGGCTGGCACGGCGTAATCTGCAGCGGAAAAGTCCAAGTTGTCACAAGTCAGGCTCTTAACAATTTTCTCACCTGAAACGAGAAGCTCACCGGGGAGGTGCAAGAGACTTGAGGGATTGTTCCCCACAAGGCAAGCAGAAGTAGAAAATTGTGACCATAGATCGGGGGCAGTTGCCCAGAGAAGAAGCACGAAAGGAGCCAAAGTAAACACCACAAATTTTAAAATAGGGAAGATCATAATAGCAATCCACAGAAGATTCTAAATTTTTGGGTGCAATTTTTAGTCCTAAAATCAGTAAAATTAGGTACTTTATAGGTGGCCACAAGGAGAAACTGGCAGGGAGCAGCAGGAAGTGTCTGAAAGGCTTGGTGATGGTCTTGGATGGCTTGAGCGGGCGTAAAAGCAAAAGTGGGCTCAAAAACAATGAAATTAAAGAAAAACTACAAATAATAATATAATTTATAAGAGATTTTAAGTTGAATTCTTGAGTTTGAACTGTAAATTTGAAAGCGTAAACTACAAGCGCAACAATTAAGCAAAAGGCCTAAGTTACAGGGCTTTGAAAAGATGACCTGGTATGAGCAGACAGTGTAGAGGTAAGGTTTGGGACAGAAAATGACTAAACCTTTGTTCAGGGATTAAAGAGGACTCCAAAAGAGTCTATAAAATAATGACAAAGTTTGAAAGCAACTGTTTTGTCAGGGACCCACTCTCAGGCGGCTGGCCCGCCGGTTTCAGAAGTAACTTGGACCAGGTTTTTTGCGGGCAGGGCCCACCACAAGAGAGGGGTTAACTTTAAGAGGTAAGAAGCAGACTTTCCTAACCAAGACCATGGGCCAGCGGCTGGTAAAATAGTGTCCACCACCCCAGTGAGGGTGATGTACACTATACCAAAAAGCTTGCTGGTATGGTCAGTTGGCAGATTGGGGAAAGAGGCTGGCATTGGTTTTGGTGTTATGGGTGGTTCCATATAAACATTATAGGCTAGGAGGTAGTTGAATTTTCCTCCAAATAACTTGGGAGTAGAGAATATCCATGGGCCGTGGCAGTTGTATCTGATAGCAGATTGGATGCGGGCTAATGAGTCAAGTTCAATGATTTTCTCTGGGGTGTAATCCTTATATTCAGGCTTTAATGGGTAATCAGTAAAGTGAACGGGCCCAAAGGGAGTACCAGATGGACAGAAAGCTGCGGGCAGAGGGGCAGGAGGTCCAGGAGATCTTGAACTTAACTTATAGACAGCAAATACAAAATATGGTAATAGCTGTATGAGCCAAAGTAACATAACCTTTATTCAAAAATGGCAATAAGTTTGGAGTGCAGGGTCCTTTGGTCTATATAGCACCCCACCTTCAAACTTAACATTTTCCATGGGTTCATCAGGGCATTGGGGAAAGCTGGGCCGGGGGAATTGGGTACTTGGGTCTGAAAGCAGCAAAATGGCAATCAGCCCAGGAGTTCTTTCATTGGTTGTGACTCCCAATTTAGCTACTTGATTATCTTGCTCTAGCGTTGTGGTCATGGGGCCAGGTTGCGGGCCAGTGCCTCTTCCTTGGGTTGGCTCTTGATTGGTGGCTGGTGAAGACTTCAAACTCATGAAGCTAATAGTTGTTGCCTGGTTGCCTCCATTAGGTGTCGTGATTGGCACTACAATTAGTGCACTAATTTCCTTGGCTTGATCTGTTTCACTGGGTGGGCCATCATCTTCAGCTTGCAGGGGCTCGGCCCCAGAAAAATGCGGGTGGGTGGTCCCGCAGTCCATAGGCCTGGCAGCCCGGGGAATCCAGGTACCAGGTTCAATTCCTGCTCTTGGGCCTGGGTTTCCAGAGGAGGAGAATTGTCAATCCTGACATCATCCCCTTCTTTCCTGGGGCTCCCTCCCTCCCAATTCTTCTTGTTCAGGTAGAGTTGAATGGCTTCTTGGGCATTAGTCAGGTTGCTCAGCGGTTCCCAGGTACTTTCTTCCATTGGGTATCCTCACCACTTGACGTAGTACTGGGGTTTTTGATAGTGAGTTTGGTCGCCGTGTATGTATTTGACTTCATATTCCTCACCACGGTTTGTTTGGATAGGTGGGGGGCTGTCTTAATCCGTTGGTGGGGAAGCAAGTTCCCATCCTTCTTGAACAACAGGGATTGGTGAAACACATCGTGAATCTTCCAAGAGGGGGGTAGGTCAAGCTTGTAAGCAACTTCTCCAACCAGTTTGGTGATCTTGTGGAGGCCACTTCTTTGGTGAGTTAGCTTCCTACAGGGGACATGTAGGGGCACATTGCGGGAGTCCAGGTATACTTCATCCCCAACTTGCAAGGATTGGCCTGGTATGCGTTTTCAGTTGGCAAAGGCCTTGTAGGTTTGCACTGCACAATTCAGGTTGGTCAAGCATGTTTTTTGTGTGCCATGGATCCGCTCAACCCAGGAACATCCAGTGGTGTTAGTTTCTTTCTCGCCAATCTTGGGATCCCAGGTGGGGTCAAACCCATAGTTGGTTTTGAATGGAGACATTCCTGTGGAGGCGTGGTCTTTACTGTTGTATGCAAACTGGGCCATGGGAAGCATGTTAGCCCAGTTGTCCTGGTTGGTGTTAGCATAGCATCAGAGGTATTGTTCAAGGATCTGGTTTACTCTTTTGGTTTGGCCCTCAGTCTGCGGGTGGTAGGAGGTAGATACACACTGCTTGATTCCCAAGTATTTCATTACTTGTGTCCAATAGTTTGACGTGAATTGGGGTCCTCTGTCTGTGATAATCTCCTCTGGCATCCCGTGTTAGGTGAGAATGCAGTCATGGAAGTGTTGGGCAGTCTCTGCTGCTGTGCAATGGGTGGTGGTTGGTACAAAGTATGCCATCTTGGTGAAGTGGTCTACCATGACTAGGATCACATTGAAGGAGAGGGATGGGGGCAGTTTGACAATGTAGTCCATGGAGATGGATCTCCACAGTCCATGGGGTATGTCTAAGGGTCTTAGAAGTCCTTCAGGTTTGTTTCTGCGGGGTTTGGTTTGTCCACAGGTCTCACATCCTTTCAGGTACGCGCTTACTTCTTGGTCCATCTTTGGCCAGGCAAAGTTCCTTCTAATGCTCCGGAGAGTCTTGAGTCTCCCTAGGTGTCCAGCCATCTCAGAATTGTGATAATCTCTCAGGATGTTGGTCCTGATGCTTCCTTCTGGCACAAAGACTCTGTTGTGCAGCATTAGTGTTGTTCCCTTCAATGAGTAGCCTTTCTGGTAGTGGGGGCTATCCAAGGATTTTGAAAGGTTGGCAATCATGGTTTTGGTGAATTTGTCAAGTGATTGGGCCTTCAGCACTTCTGGTTTACTGGCCCTGATCTTCATCAATCCCAGGTGGATACCTAGGCTAGCTGGGTCCAGGAGTACTTGTGTGTTGTGGTTGTGAGTTTCCATGTGGGTGGGTGCCAGGTCAGATCTTCTACTCAGGGCATCTGGTACTACGTTCACCTTCCCTGGTTTGTAGTCTATGGTCAGGGTGTAGTCAGCCAGTTCTAAAGCCCATCTTGCTTGTTGTTGGTTAAGCTGTTGTGGTTTGAAGAAGTAGACCAAGTTCTTGTGGTCTGTCAGGACCTTTACTGGGAATCCAGCACCACAGAGGTATTGGCGCCAATGTTTCAGGGTCTTCATAATGGCTAGCATCTCTTTGTCGTAAATCAGATAGTTTCCTTCTGCGGGAAGCATCTTCTTGGAGTAATATGCTACAGGATGTAGCATACTATCCCCTACTTCCTGAAGAAGGACCCCATCCACTGCAAAGTCAGACGCATTGGTTTCCAGAACAAATGGCTTGGATGGATTGGGCATGGCCAGGACGGGGGCAGAGGTGAAGGCAAGTTTCAGGGTCTCAAAGGCGGTGGCACATTCTGGAGTCCAGGCAAAGGTGACTTTGTTGGAGCACAGGCGGGTCAGGGGCAGAGTGATGTGAGAAATTTTTTGGATGAAATCCTGGCAGTAGTTTGCTAGCCCCAGGAAACTTCTGATGTCCTTCCGGCACGTGGGGGTTGGCCAGGAAGTCACGGCGTCCACTTTATCCTGAGCCATTGCAAACTCTCCAGTTTTCACTACATAGCCCAGGAACTCTACTTCTGGTTAGAAGAACTCACACTTCTTGAGCTTCACGTGTAAGTTGGCTTGAGAGAGTTTGCTCAGGATCAGGTCTAGATGGAGCAAGTGCTCCTCATAGGTCTTGCTATAGATGAGAATGTTGTTGAGGTAAGCCACGCAGAACTGATCAAGGTATTTGCCCAGTATTGTGTTTATCATGTGCAGGAAGGTGCTAGGGGCGTTGCATAGTCCAAATGGCATCACCAGGTATTTGTAGAGTCCATACCTGGTCTTGAACGCCGTTTTGTATTTGTCACCCTCTTTGATATGGATTTGGTTGAATGCATCTCTAAGGTCATCTTGGAGTATACCTGGGCGCCCATCAGTACATTGCACAAGTTGTCAGTGTTAGGTATGGGGTAGCAGTTCTTTACGGTGATCTTGTTCAATTTCTGATAATTGACACATGGGTGCATGCCTCCGTCCTTCTTGCCCACAAACAGCATTGGTGACAAACAAGGACTCTTGGACATGCGGATGAAACCTTTCTTGGTCATGTCTTTGATGTACGCCTTGAGAGCCAGCTGCTCCCTGTGGTTGCAGCTATAAATGGGCCCATGTTTGGGTTCAGTGCCTGGCAGAAGGTCAATATCATGATCATACTTGGTGTGTTTGGGGAGGCAAGTGGCTGCCTCTTTGCTGAATACATGGGTCCATTTCCCTAGGGAAGTAGGTAGGTGTGACAGAAATCACTGGATAATATGAAGCCGTTTCTAAATGATGGGGAATTACCACCCAAATCCACATAGAATTGATGATTAACCACCAACGCGGCTTTAAATATTTTTTTGTGAAATTTCCAATTGAAACTCCAGGTTTAAGTAGAACAATCAATCCTAACCAGAGTAAACCAAGATAAATGACTTGGGAAAGCACCAATGCATCTTCAGCGTAGAATTCTGGGCATTGAGAAGTGACATGATTTTCATTTTCCAGAATGGGGGGAGGTGCTACAAAATCTGCTGGCATGAAATTAACATTTTGCGGCGCCAATGACAAAGTTCCAGATGCTGGGCCCCATCTTCCTGAAATGATTCTGTTCAGAATCAGATTGTACGGGATATACCGCAACAACCCAAGCACAGGATGCATTTTTAAAATTTAAAATTAGAACTTGGGATAATTGATTTTTATTGAGTAAATTTAGAAGGACTCAACTCTTAGAGTTGAAACAGGGAAAATTATTCAATATATATCAGAAAAATTGACTAAGCAATACCACCTGAATCTTGATCTCCTATTCCTTTGGCATCTTCAAGTAAGTATCTAGTCCAGGTTGCAAAGAACCCTTGCGTGACCAGTTTCTGACAACCATGCTGATTAATGAGCTTATATTGGGTGACCCTCATATTACGTCAATTTATCAATGTCAGTTTACAAGGGGGAGCTGGTTTCAGCTGGCATACTGGAGCAGCTGTGACCCATTTTCAATTGACTGTTTGGTTTAAATCTGTTAACTCAGTCAATTTTGATACAGGTTTCCCGGCCTTCTGTGCCTTCTTACTTGGACAGACAATACCCGGCATTATGGAACTTACCGTGACAGTAGGACTCCCACGCTTGGTTCAATCTGTATGGTCATGAGCCTTTGAGTAGGTTCTTCAGGATTGGTGCAGAAAGGAACAATGTTGCAGGTACCTTTATCACCTAAGGTGATGTTCTGTTCTCGGTAGTTGAGGATGAGGCCATGCCTGTCTGACCAGGAATCCCCAAGGATGAGGGGGTGTGGTAGGCCTTTCAACAAGATGAGGGAAAAGGGGTAGGTGTTGTTTCCTATTATCAAGGGTAGTTCTTGCTCACATTTGTATCCCGTGTCTTTGGTGCTGTTTCCCAAGATGATCTGTAGACGGTTCTCAGAGGCAGACAGGCCTAGTTCTTGGGCTAAGTCTGCGTCAATGAAGCTCTCATCTGCTCCAGTGTCAATGAACGCCTTTAGTTTTTGGGTTGTTCCCCCAACGTTAACAGATACTAGGATGAACTTGTAAGATTGGGAAGAAGCGTTTATTTGGGCCAATGAGATGAGAGCAGGGGTTTTCTTTGGGCAGGCTCTGGTCAAGTGCCCCGCCTCATGGCAGTGAAAACAGAGACCTTCTCTGTAGTGTCTTTAGAGTTCCTCAGGGGTCATTCCCCCTCTGTTGGGTGTAGCAGTTTGGGATGGGCAGGTCTAGGAGGGCCCGGTATTCTCTTGGTTCATGCTGAGGTCTTTGCAAAAAGGAATCAGGTCTTCTAAGCCAAGTGTGGGCGGGTGGTGCTTTAGTAAGTCCTTCATGGCTGGGTTCACTCCTTTTTGGAAGATGATGGCTGACAATTTGTCCTCAAGTCTAGTGCGGGTCTTTAGTTTAAGGAAATTGTCAATGTAAGCCTGAATGGGTCAAGGGCATTGGTGGATTTCTAGCAAGGAGTTCAGGGCGTAGTATCTGGTTTCGCAATCCTCCCCAGTTGCCATTAGTTCTGCCTCAAACTTGGCATAGTCCAAACAGAACTCTACAATTTCTGCTGTGGCTTTGCCAAACCAGTCCAGGGCGTCCCCAGAGAGCATGGAAGCGACCCCCTATATTTTCTTGGTGTTGCTGGCGTAGGAGGGTGTGTTGGTCTGGAAGTGCAAGCAGAGGACTGGCATAGCGCGTTGGGCTTCCTCGAGCGTGAGCTTCCCCATCTGGGGCATCTCTACCTTGGTGAAGGACTGGTTTACAATCTCATTTTGCATTTGAGAGGAGGGCTTGTTGGTATTGGTGGCAGCAGTGTCAATTCTTTTTGGTTTGTTTGGGTTTGTGCTCTTCCACATAGAAGAGATCAGGTTCATGGTCATCTTATAGGTGTAATAAGTGATTATCCATAACAAAATCATACAAGATGCCCCAAGAAATAACAACAACTTGGGGCTCAGGGTACCAGGTTTTAAAAAGATCACCATAATGTCAGGGACCCACTCTTGGGCGGCTGGCCTGCCAGTTTTGGAGGTAGCTTGGGCCAGGTTTTTTGCGGGCAGGGCCCACCACAAGAGAGGGGCTAACTTTAAGAGGTAAGAAGCAGACTTCTCTAACCAAGACCATGGGCCGGCGGCCGATACAATGGTGTCCACTACCCAGTGAGGGTGATGTACACTATACCAAAAAGCTTGCTGGTATGGTTGGTTGGCAGGTCGGGGGAAGAGGCTGGCATTGGTTTTGGTGTTACGGGTGGTTCCATATAAACGTTGTAGGCCAGGAGGTAGTTGAATTTTCCTCTAAACAACTTGGGGGTAGAGAATATCCACAGGCCTTGGAGGTTGTATCTGACGGCGGATTTGATGCAGGCTAATGGGTCAAGTTCAATGATTTTCTCCGGTTTGTAATCCTTATACTCGGGCTTTAATGGGTAATCAGTAAAATGAACGGACCCAAAGGGAGCACCAGGTGGACAGAAAAATGCGGGCAGAGGGGAAGGAGGGCCAGGGGGTCTTGAACTTAACTTATAGACGGCAAATACAAAATATGGTAATAGCTGTATGAGCCAAAGTAACATAACCTTTATTCAAAAATGGCAATAAGTTTGGAGTGCAGGGTCCTTTGGTCTATATAGCACCCCACCTTCAAACTTAACATTTTCCATGGGTTCATCAGGGCATTGGGGAAAGCTGGGCCGGGGGAATTGGGTACTTGGGTCTGAAAGCAGCAAAATGGCAATCAGCCCAGGAGTTCTTTCATTGGTTGTGACTCCCAATTTAGCTACTTGATTATCTTGCTCTAGCGTTGTGGTCATGGGGCCAGGTTGCGGGCCGGTGCCTCTTCCTTGGGTTGGCTCTTGATTGGTGGCTGGTGAAGACTTCAAACTCATGAAGCTAATAGTTGTTGCATGGTTGCCTCCATTAGGTGTTGTGATTGGCACTCCACTTAGTGCACTAATTTCCTTGGCTTGATCTGTTTCACTGGGTGGGCCATCATCTTCAGCGTCAGCTTGCGGGGGCTCAACCCCAGAAAAATGTGGGCAGGCAGTCCCGCAGTCCATAGGCCCGGCAGCCCGGGGGAATCCAGGTTCCGGGTTTGATTCCTGCTCTTGGGCCTGGGTTTCCAGAGGAGGAGAATTGTTAATCCTGACATGTTTCCAAGTTTAATAATTTTGAAAATTGATAAGCAGGGGACACAAAGTCTCCTGGCATTGTTAAAAGAGGAGAATTGTTAATAAATGATCACATTCCCACTTTGGCTTGCATCTGATTGGCAGGAAGAGAAATTTTTCTGGAAAAGACCAGGAGCACTGGAAGGTTTCAAGTTAATTTCCGCAGCTCCACCTGATTGGCTAGAGACCATCCCAGGCATTTGGGATTCACTTGATTTTCTGGATGTTGTTGTGGCATTATTTGATTGGGCGTTTCTGATAATTTTTAAGAGAGAACAACACCATGACAACAAACAATCCAAATTGATCAGCGTTTCTTCACAGGCCGGGACAACCAAAGCTGGGGGATCTGCAGGGTAGGCCAGAAAAAATATCTCATTAACAGTATGAGCTAAATCTCCTAGAGAATTTAGTGGCTTGGCATTTATTTTTGGCCCTTTTTTGGTACAGCAGGGAAAAACAGTTCAGTCCAAGGCCAAGGGTGGCAGTGGATTTACAATTTGCATGAAATTTATGATTAAAATAATACCTGTTTCATGTTCTGATAAAGCTGATGTTTAATAATATGCATGGTTATGTGGTGTGTGTAGAGGAGCCAAGAATACACCACAATGTGAATCTTATTTAAGCGGTGCTTAAGAAGATCACTGGAATTCAAGTACAGAGCTTGAACTAAAGATAGGAAAATGTCAGGGATTCTTTTCCTGACTACCTGAATATTATTGGCAGCTTTGGAAAAAACATATTTTCAAACCAACACCAGAACAAATATTTGGAGGACACCCAGTCAAAAACACAACACAACAGACTTAACAACTATACTGGGCTTTTGAAAACCTTTCAGAACCAGATTCAAACCCAGGACGCTGCTAATGAATGTATCATTAGTACAGGATCATCACAAACCTTTGATTTACCTTTTTATTACCTTTTAATTCAATTGGTTTTGCTTTCAAAATGTCTTTTGAATTCAAAAGTGTTAATACTAAGTTTGTAAACGTCACTTACCGCTTTGCTCCTGATTGGCTGCTTTGAGTCTTCCAATTGACTGGTGACCTGCTCTCTCTGCTTTTAGGTCAAGCTCTGTACTCTTCAATACTTGATCTTCTGCTTGTATACCGCTTAATTAGCCTGACCATTGTGAGATCTTTCTGGTTCCTCTTCTTACACCAGGCTAGTTTGGAAATGATTAAGCAATTATTTAAGTTGCACTTAAAACAGGTGAATTTAAAATGATTGACTCAGGTAAATCATCTCATTTCCCAAACTCCTCTCAAATGCTTAGCCTTATTTTCAAGCTATATAAGCTCCAAACCTTTCTTCAATTCAAATGTTCCAACAATAAAGATTATCCTACTCCTTGCTACTCCTTCATTTTCTGATAAAACACATTTTTGAAGCCATGAGAGAAATTCTATTCCTATCCTGGTTTCTAGCTTACTTCTTGCCAGTGGTATCAGCCTTGTAAAACCCAACACCTACAACCAACTGGTATAACTCTTCCCCAGATAACGCCCACCAGAAGGAATACCTTGCCCATGGATGGTTCAAATACCCTTCTGGACATTGGGGACGTAAATTCCACTATGGTTGTTTGTTTACTACACCACCTACTGAACTTACTCTGGTTAGACCTTACGCCTCCTTTTACCTCTTGACGTATTTGGTGGGTTACTATCTAATTGGTTGTTTCAGTTCTATGTTTGGAAGATTTGCTTACCTAGAACACCTTGGACATCTTGCAATGGTCATGGTTCCTATTGGCTTGGTAATAGCAGGTCTGAATGTAGGGGCTTTGGCCCATCAGCTAGGGAGTTTATTCCCTGCCAAGTGGGTCCCTGACAGAAAAGCAGGTCTCAGAGCGTCAAGACTGATTTACGCAGATAATCAGAAGCAGAGCAGTAAGTGATGTTATCACTTATACTATTAACCTTTTCAAACTTGAATTGAAGTTTTAAAGCAAAAACCAAATCAATTGGGTGATCATAAATATATAAAGTAAGTGGAATGGTTGATTCTGTATCAACACTAGGTCCATTCTTAGGGTTCTAGGTTTGATCCCCGTTGCAATCAAGGATAGGATACAAACTGGTGTCAAATACTTTGTTGTTGTGTTGCTGTATCTTGATATCATTAACCAAATTATCCATTAGATTAATGGAGTCAGGGAAGGAATTCCTGACAATTTCTGGTCAAATAGTGATAAAAAGCTATTTAAGGATGGGGGTGTCCCTATGTTTTCTTGGTTGCAATAACTTTTATTTGCCATTGAAATAATATCAGAAACTGATGAGTATATAAAGTTGAGCGGTGAGAAGGCTACCAAAGGAAAAAGGCTATGCTAACTCAGCCCTATTGTTGCACAGCTTCCAACTTCTTTCTTTTTCATCTTCTCTAGCAGGAATGCTTTTTTGGTAGTTCAGTATGTCTTTTTTAAATCTTATTTACTATTCTGGCTGTTAAAAGATGATTTAATGATGTTTAGTAGTTAATAGTTTTTTGTAATAAAGTGATAGCCTTAGTATTTATGCATATTTTATTAGAGAAATATGGGTGATTGCTTTGTAAGTACTCAATTATACTATTATCATAGCCTTATTTTAGAGGTTTGTACCTTTTATTATGCATTATATTCTGACATTTAAGAGACTGGAGATTAATTACTGTACTTTCCAGAGCTGCTGAAATTCATAAACAAACCCAAACATAGACTATCAAGCTCACCCACAGAAAAAGTCAACAATTTAAATTAGTTAACAATAGAATCAATCCACTTAATATTTGTTTTGTGCATGACTTCTGCGCACTCAGCACTTGGTTTAGGTTGTCTATCTCAACAGCTCTGAAAAGCACTGTATTTTATCCATGTCTTGAAAATACATCCCTTTTAATTTCTTTATTTTCAGTATATATTTTGAATTCCAATGGGTGTCAGGACTTCATAATAATATGGTAGACTTGACCATCATTCCCCTGACTGATTGGTTAAGACAGCCAATTGTAATAAAGCTGAAAAACTTATAAAAGTATCAGCTGATCTTGTTCCTGGCCTTGGGTAATGTGAAGACCCAACAATTGGGGGAGTATTTTAGAAAAATAAGGTACCAAGTTAGCAACTTGGAAACCTGTGAGTGCCATCACAATGTGATAGACTGTCATCATCCATTAAAAGACCTTGGTGTTTATGTTATAACATCCAAAGTTACTGGCAAAATACATGAGTACGTAGTATATAAAGGTGTATATAGCTACAGACTGGGTGGAGTGGGGCAATACCAGTGTGGGCCAGGAGTACTGCTTGGAGGAGTTTAACTGTGCTGGCTCTTTGTAGATATACTTTCCAGGTGGTTTATTGAATGGCCCATGCTGGTGATTGTATTGATGGCCCCCAATCCCTAGGCAGGCTGTGAGAACAGCTGAGAAGATTAGATGATTCATCTTCTGATCCTGGGGAAGGACAGACAAAGCTTAGTGTCTTGTTTTTAACTTCTGGTAGGTAAAGTTTATATTGATTTATGTGATACTATTGAGGGGTGATTTCACTCAATGATAGCGCAAACTATCATCAAGTGATTTGGCTTTATTATATACTATCATCCTTGTGGGGCATGAACAGTGCAAAGCATTGGACAGGGAGCCCCAAACACTTGGGGCTGTCTGGAATTCCCTTTTGGGAGTGGAATGGGAATGGGCAGGCAGGCAGTGGATTGTTAATCTTGGCATTGTATGACTTTGGAGCTTCTTTGGGCACTTTCATGCACTCATATTTAACTTTTGCAGTTGATACATTAATTATCATGCTGGACATCTTGTCAACCCCCTCTAAATCTGGTAGATTCCAAAATTGGGCAGCAGTTCCCCCCAATTTTGGGTTTAGGGAAATTTCCTTTTTTGGTTTCCTGTTTGGTCAATTTCCCCATTTGGCGGGGGTAGACAGTCCCGCTGTGAGGGGTGTGCTGCCCCCTGCTGGCTGGCGGCAGGGGAGCGCGGGCAAGCCGCCAGGCTTGGTGTGCGGCCGGCGTGCGGTCTGCGGGCAGCTGGCAGCTGGCTGCTTGGTTTGCAGTTGGGGTATAAATACCGTTTTCAACAAGAATTAATTTTTTAATTTCTTTTTCCTGTGCTGGCTGTTTTGCGGCAGTTTCCCTAATCAGGGGGGACTGCTGCAATTTTTTATTTTGCCCTTTGAGCCCAATTGTACTTAAAAGATCCTTTTGACACAAGGTGTTATCAGGAATATTCCTGACAGGTACTCAATACACTTATTATTACTCCAAAGATTGATCCTGATCCAATAACAGTCTTCTCATTGGATCAAACCCAAGAATCAGGCTAGGTGATTCTTGACTATAATTACAGAGCGCTCCTCAGCCAATAAGACCAATGGTTCCCAAATAATAATGCAATATATGCTACTACCAAACATTTGATCCTGAAGACACATTGAAACCTATAATTAATATAGAAGGTCAATCAGAAGAATACTGCATAATGCAAAAACCCAATTGACAGGGAACCAAACTTGCATATGAATGATTACAAACAGGATACCACCAAGATGCTATCACAATAAGCTGAGGCCAAAAATCCATTGAAGTCCCATGCCAGACTGACATGGCTGTCTAACTCTGGGGGCTGAGACTAGTAGTCTGGGGAACTGATAGACTGACTAGTAAGAGTTGAAAGCCTCAGATAACAATTTGGAAAGAGGGCTTGTCCACCCTATATAAGGTGCTCTCCTGACTAGAGATCAAGCAGAATTATCACCCTTGAAGATAGAGATTGAAGATATTTATTGTTGTATCACTACTTGCCAACAATTAGTAGTCAGAAGAATACAAATAGACCACTGCCAGCTATTTGCAGACCAGTGTATTTCTCCTACAGACTTGGAACACCACCAGGACATAGCCACGCCTAGACCTGATTGGTAGCAAAGATTGTCCTCATACAATCTATATCAAAATCCCTACTAGAATGAATAATAAAGATCTTTCCTCAAGACCACAAAATATTGACAATGGGTATCCAATACTCATTTTAGTAAATATCAAGTACATGCTATAAAAATCTCTTTGGTCCTGTACATTATTTTGTATTTTATAGGCTTAATATATTCTTTTTGTAGCACAGCAGGTTTCAAACCTGTTCAGATAAACATATATCAGTCCATTTAGAACACATAGGCTCAGTCACAAAACAAATTTCAACTTGATAGATCTAAAAAGAAGATAATTCAACAGAAAATGAGCGCTATTTGGCAAATATGTCCAGTTATACAACAACCTAAACAAGATGGGGACAAATGCTTAATGATTCAACAATGAGTGTACCAAACAATAGAAAACATGAGTTTCTATCACAGAACACATCTAATATTTTTACTATGTTTTTGTGAGCGCATGAACCTCAGTCACAAAAGTTACAAACTTGATCCAACAACAAGCCTCAATAGCAACTGAAACAGACAATAGTAAATATCAAATATCAAAACACATGGATTGTCTATAACACTGTTACTGTAAATTCAGAACCTAAACATAAAATGCAAGATTTTCAAATCCTTGATCCAAATTTAAAATCACTTTTGCGGGCAACTCAGCTGAGTGAAAATTAAAGTATTTAATAAAATCAACCATTTAATTTGACTTGTTTTGATTTATTTAAATTGGTAAATTTTGAATCCCTTGAGCAGATAACTCAACTAACAAAAGACAAAACACAGCAAAAAAATGCAGGATACATGAATCAGAAATGTAGGATTCCAATGTACAATTTGAAATTTCCTGTATGTCAAACAAATCATAGACATCATGTAAAAATTAAAAAATCTGAAATTGCGGGATTGTCAAATCCAAGAACAAAATTTCAAATCAAAAATGAGGTGAATTTGAAATAAATATAATTTATGGGTGTCTCAAAAAGGATGCTATAGGATATAGAGTGGATTTTTGCTAAATCTTTTAGGAATCATAGGCATTCTGTTATGAAAGTAACAGTTTCAAAGCCCCAGGCGGGAATCAAACCCGCTCCTAGCCACCAGGCGGGGCTAGCGGGTGGGGGAGATTTGCCTGCACCTGGATTTTTGTCTTTCAAAGCAAATCTAGGTGTGGGAATCATTCCTGCCCTGGCAGTAGCTGCGGGGCCCATTCTGGGCCCCAAAAGCTACGCCCAAGCCTTGATGGGTTTGGCTGGGCAGGCTATTTTAGCTGCCCAGTAAACCCAGTTCAAGCCCACCCTCCATTAAGTAATTTGGGGTCCCCAATTGGGGACCCCTTTTTTAATCAAGTTTCTTGGCCTCAGGAAAGCCTGTCAAGCCAGCCCAAAAAAGGTGATCAAATTGGGAAACCCCCTCAAAACCCCAGAAGCCAAACCTGCTAGAACCAATGGCCAGCCAAGCCAAGATGGTCCACCAAAAAGCCAAACAACTGTTCCTGAATACCCCAAAAATGACCATGAAGCAGCCAACCAAACAGCAGAACCTGAGATGCCAAGCCTTGCCACACAGATAGCACCAGAAGAATGCCCAGAGGCACCTGCATGTGAGTAAGTATATAAACCAGAAGCACCTGAAAAAGTTCTGTATTGTCATCCTTACCAAATAAAGTTGTTATGAACTTTTGGTTCACCAATCTGTTTCCATACCTATTTTTGATACTCTTCCATCTGCACACACCCAAGTGTCAGCACCCATTCACTGGGATAGATAGCCAGGCTCCAGTTGACAAAACCAAAGCCTTTGACTACTACTGTCCACCCAACGCTCTATTTGGCCCTGTGCATTTCACTGATTACCCTGCTAATCCTGACCACAAACCCTGGACATTGGAAGACTTGCAGTGGTACACCCGCCCAAATGCTCCCAAGGAACCCTACCAAATTGTCTAAAAAAGCAAAGCAATCACCATCTACCCTTTGATCTTCAACAGGAAGTACAACAATCCTGCTGCCTACTTGGTCCCCATGGAACCGCCCCCAACACCCAAACCAACCATTTCAACCCCCCACACTTCTGATGCCACTGGCCAGAACAGTCAATTCCTGGGAGTGCTTTACCTGGCGCTCACGGGATTGATTGACTCTGCCTTGCCAGCGGCTGGACCTTGGGCTATGGCTGAGAAGGCCCTTTCCTACCTGGTAAAGTAAGGTCCCATCATCTGGTGGGTCATGCCAGTACCTGCTTTTACTCCTCCCTCACCTGCTGGAGCCCCACAATACTCTTGGTATCCTGACACATTCTCAAAAATCACCCTATTTTATTTTAGGGCGTCTAAAATTTTGATGCTTGATTACAGTAGATTTTAAAAAGCGCTAATAATAAAATAGAATTATATATTACAATCTATCTTATCACATTGTACTTCCTTGATGTGTTGATAGTTCATTTGCTGTTGATAATGTGCTTGCGTTTAATTGGATATTTTCACCTATAGTTGCCTTGGTAATAGGAAATCAAGTTGCCTCTGCAACCACAGCTGGTCTTGGGGAGGCAACTTGATTTCCTATTGCCAAGGCAACTGGAGATGAACCTATCCAATTAAATGCAAGCACATTATCAACAGCAAATGAACTATGAACACATCAAGGAAAGGCAATGCAATAGAATAGATTGAAATATAGAATTCTACTTTAGGATTAGTGTTTTCTAAAATTTACTGTAATAAAGTATCCTTAATAGCAATCCATTAACACATAGTGTAGTAATCCAGTGATGTTTCACTTTGAAGTTTTTTCTTTCCCACCTCTCCTTCTTCCTTGAAAATAAGTTTTGTTGGCCCTTGGCTATGCCAGGGGCCAAAAACTTGTAAAAAAATTCTGCATCATCAGGAGGGTAGCTCATATATCATTATATGGTTTTATGGTTGCTATATTAGTGATTTAAAGTGCAGAATATTACATCATTTCCAGTTTAGGCAATTTTACATTTCATTTAATTTCATGCCTAAACATAGATGTTGAGATTAGATTTTTCATTTAATTTTATCCAGAGTAGAGATCTTGATTTGGGTTGATTTGTCCCAGTTTCAAACTGTACATTCAATTTGGATTCCAGTTCCCATAATTAATATCTGAGTTTACTAGTTTCATTAAAAAGTGATTTGAAATTTGGTTCTTGGATTTGACATCCTGCAATTCCAAAAAACATAGTAAACTTAATGAAAATGGTTGATGGATTTGAACACTTCAAATCTGATTCCAGTTAATTCATTTAGTTCATTGGAAATATGCAGTTTGACTTGAACTTTGCAAAGTATCTATGAGTTCCTAAATTTTTAAAGCCCCAAATAAAAATACAAAGAATTCTATTTAATTTAAAAAAGGCTATCCCGCAAAAGTGATTCAAAATTTGGACCAAGGATTTGATAATCCCACATTTTTACGTTCAGGTTCTGAATTTACAGTATCAGATCATCTTAATTAAAAATGAAATCTAGAATATAAAAGGGAAATAAATATTCTGTGTCAGGATTCCCCTTTCTTTTCTCTGTTAGTATATTGCAAAAAATTTAATTTATACCCTTGGCTTTAAAAGAACAAAAAATGTTTTCTTCCATACTGTAAATTCAGAACCTGAATGTAAAAATGCGGGATTTTCAAATCCTTGGTCCAAATTTTGAATCACTTTTGCGGGCAACTCAGCTGAGTGAAAAATAAAATATTTAATAAAATTAACCATTTGTTTTGATTTTTTTTGGTTTATTTAAATTGGCAAATTTTAAATCACTTGAGCAGATAACTCAACTAACAAAAGATAAAACTCAGCAAACAAATGCGGGATACATGAATCAGAAATGTGGGATTCTAATGTATGATTTAAGATTTCCTGTATTTCAATTGAATCATGGACATCATGTAAAAATTAACAAATCTGAAATTGTGGGATTGTCAAATCCAAGAACAAAATTTCAAATCATAATTGCAAGGAATTTGAAATAAAAATAATTTATTGGTGTCTCAAAAAGGATGCTAAAGGATATAGAGTGGATTTGTGCTAATTCTTTTAGGAATTATAGGCATTCTCAAAAATCACCCTATTCCATTTTAGGACGGCTAAAATTTAGATGCTTGATTACAGTAGATTTTAAAAAATACTAATAATAAAGTAGAATTATATATTACAATCTATCTTATCATGTTGTACTTCCTTGATGTGTTGATAGTTCATTTGCTGTTGATAATGTGCTTGCGTTTAATTGGATAGGTTCATCTCCAGTTGCCTTGGCAATAGGAAATCAAGTTGCCTCTGCAACCACAGCTGGTCTTGGGGAGGCAACTTGATTTCCTATTGCCAAGGCAACTGGAGATGAACCTATCCAATTAAATGCAAGCACATTATCAATAGCAAATGAACTATCAACACATCAAGGAAAGGCAATGCAATAGAATAGATTGAAATATATAATTCTACTTTATTATTAGCATTTTTTAAAATCTACTGTAATCAAGCATCTAAATTTTAGCTGTCCTAAAATGGAATAGGGTGATTTTTGAGAATGCCTATAATTCCTAAAAGAATTAGCACAAATCCACTCTATATCCTTTAGCATCCTTTTTGAGACACCAATAAATTATTTTTATTTCAAATTCCTTGCAATTATGATTTGAAATTTTGTTCTTGGATTTGACAATCCCGCAATTTCAGATTTGTTAATTTTTACATGATGTCCATGATTCAATTGAAATACAGGAAATCTCAAATCATACATTAGAATCCCACATTTCTGATTCATGTATCCCGCATTTGTTTGCTGAGGTTTGTCTTTTGTTAGTTGAGTTATCTGCTCAAGAGATTCAAAATTTGCCAATTTAAATAAACCAAAAAAATCAAAATAAATGGTTGATTTTATTAATTTTTTTATTTTTCACTCAGCTGAGTTGCCCGCAAAAGTGATTCAAAATTTGGACCAAGGATTTGACAATCCCGCATTTTTACATTCAGGTTCTGAATTTAAAGTATTTCTTTCCCATTATTTTCCTTCTCACATGGCTTCATTTTAACCTACAGTAATGGTTAAATTCATTTTGAAGATTACCTTTGCTCCCAGAAAATTCTCAAACCCGGTACCTAATGCTTTAGTTAGTTTAATTCAAGTCCAAACTATTTACCTTCTGTTTTTGCTCTCTCTTATGAAATCAACTTTGGATCAAGTTTTTCCTGCTCTATGTTCTTTTGTTGTACTTTTGATAACTTCTTATGCAACTGCCAACTTTCTTCTCTCTCCTTTATCATTATCTTAACTTTTTAAGTTTAAACTTCCTCAACAACCATGTGCTCTGGTTCTTTATTCAATTAAGCCAACTAACCAATTTTTGGTTAATTGCTCATCCCCTTAAGTCATCTCAAAATTCAAGCTAGAAAAAAAGCTTGTGTTTTTCCAGTCTCAACTTAAGTTGATATTTTTTGTTTAGCACCCAACAGGTACTTGTTAGGTTTTGTGGCTTGTTTTTCTTAGTGACCTTCATTTCTTGCTATTTACTTCTTTTCCATTTTGGGTTTATGATTCTATTTGATTATCTTTTCCATCAGTTAGGCAATTTTTATTGGCAAACTCACACTTTAATTGTTGATAGCTTTAATCCTCTAGCTAGCGCTGAGTATTATCCCAACTGTCAGGAAGCCAGTCATAGGTAGAGGCATTGGGCGGCTCAGGGTGAGGTGCGGCCAAGCTGGAGGGTAGGGCCCACCTTAGAATGGGTGCTAACTTGATAATATAAGATATAGATTGCCCAAGTAAGGACCAGGGTCCGGAGTTGGGGACCACAGAATCCACCAATCCTATCAAAGTAATGTAGAGTACTCCAAACAGTTGGGTAGAGGTGGTCTTGGCTGCGACGGTAGGTTCCAGTGGGCAGTCCGGTCTTGGGGTTAATGGTGGAGTCATGGGAACAAAGTACGCTGGTAGGTAGTTGTACTTGTCTTTGAACAATAAGGGAGGTATCTTAACTCTCTTTCCTTTGCGTCCTATGTATTTGGTACTTCTAGTCCTTGTCAAAGGATTGGCAATGAGGATGGTTTCCAAGTCGTACTCTGAATAGGCCAGGTTGGGGGGGGTATTCAGTAAAGTGCACAGGTCCAAAGGGGGCTCCCAGGGGGCAGTATAATGCCTGGGGCAATTTGGCAGATTGGTCTCAGGAGGGGGCGGCAGCCTGGTAGTCTACTTGACTGGAATTAAGATGGAAGATCACTAAGACTAGATAGGGTAGAATTTGTTCAAACCAAAGGTTCATAAAACTTTATTATTGAAAATGACAATGTGGTCTTCACCATACCGCCGGGGTTTTTATACCATGGGACTTTGCTTCTTCAATTTTTACAGGGTTCAGGTTTGCAGACAAGGCACTGGCGGGGAATGGATCTTGGCTTAAAGTCTTGAGGGCAGCAGATCCAGGTAGTGCCTGCTCTGGTGAATAGAAGTGGCAAGGCTTTGTTCTGCTGCCACTGTTCACTATGTCACCTGAGTAGTTCAATTGCACTACCCTCTCTGGGCAGAATGCTGGCAGTTGCTGGTGGTCATTGGCAAAGTTAAAAATAGGTTTTGTTTTAACCTCCTTAAGGCAAGCTGCAACCTCTACATAGGTTTGGGTCTTTGGTGGCTCAAGGTTGGCATCAATCTGATGACCATTTGGGGAATTGTCCTTGGGAGACTGGCAGGTTGCAGATTAATTTAACAATTTGAGCCTGTGACTTAACGGATTGGCAGGTCCTGGACTGTCCTGGAGGGTTTGATCTGCCTTCTGGGAACTGGGGTTCAACTCTTGGGTTTTCAATGCAAGTATTGAAATGTCATTCATTACACCAACTTAGTGATGAGAAGCGCTTTTTGGGGAAGCTTCAAATATGGAATTGAGAAAGAAGAGAACTATATTTTATTGGATAATACTTTAGACTTATATATCTTAAGCTGTGGCAGAGATTTAGTTGGATCAAACCTAGGGGTTGGTCATGTGCGGGATGGGTTAGAGTCACTGGATACTTGGACAGTCATGTGATATTGATTGGTTGTCATTTCCAGTATGTTGAACTCTATATTGGAAAGGAACCAAATCAGGCAATGACTGGATATTAAGTTAGTTGGTGGTAGCCAGAATACTTGTACATCCAGATCCTCAACACACAGCCCCTTAAGGGGTTACTCTGATACATCAGGAGGGGGCTTTGTCTTGACAGCTGCCACCTTATGACCTGAAATTGTTTGCTAGTTGGTACCAGTTGGGTCAAGAGTTCTCTTTTGCTAAGGCAGAGGCAAGCTCTGTGGTATTTCTTGACAGCAGGGTCTTTGGTACCTTAGATTTCCCTAGATAGGTGTTTCTATCTGATCTGTACTTGATAATTATTCCTGGTCCCCTGTGTACTGAGTCTAGCTTCTTTCTGTTTCCAGCCAGGACCCAGACGGGGGTATTGATATGGAGTTGTTTAGCTGTAGAGGTTACCCTTTGTGTTTTGAGCCTTTTTATTTCTGCTATTTTAGCTTTGAGGCATATGTGTTGTAGAGTTGGTACTTTTTCTACTGTGGGGGATTTCCCTGGGGGATCTTTACGTATGGTTGCTTGTTGCAAGTAACTATCTCTGGTTTGTATCTTTATGTTAGTTCAAACGGTGAGTAGCCTGTTCCTTGTTTGGTGCGGACCTGGGATACTAGTAATGTATGTTTCACATATAGTGGCCATGTGTCTTTGTCTTTTCCATCCATTATTTTCTCTAGGGTCCTGATAAGGTTGCCGTTTAGGCATTCAACTCTGCTGTTAGCCTGTGGCCTGTAGGACAAGGTTGTATAATGTTTGATGTTCTTAATTTTAATTGTTATTTACTATGTGACCTGATAACTCTGTTGCTCCATCAGTTACAATGTAGTCTGGAGTGCTGTAGTCAGCTATGATTGCTTTGTTAATGAATTGGTTTATGGTTTCTGCTTTGTGATTCTTTGTTGCCCAGCAGATGGGCCAGTGTGTAGCAAATTCAATGGCTACAATTAGGAAATGTTGATTTGTCTTAGTTTCTGGGAAGGGGCTCACTACATCCAGCCCCCAAACCCTGAATGGTTCAGGGCCAGGTACTGGGTTAATTGTTGGCTGGGGAGCCTTTGTGCTGGTGTATTTCTTGCACACTGTGCACTTTTCAGAACATCAATTATATCTTTTTAAGATTGGGCCACTATACTATCTCTTTTAACGTGAGTTATAGGTTGTTAGCTTTTGTATGTCCTAGTAGGTGGTGATGTCTTAATATGGTGTCAACTCTTTGTTAAAGTGGAATGTAGGGAACATGTTTGTCATAATGATTTGGTATACAGTGCCATTTGATACATGTAAATATTTTTTGTTCCTTACTAATGTATTGTGGGTTAGCTGATGTGTTGAGGGGTCTTTCCCTTTGGTTTTATACTCAGTGTTGTATAGGTTGGGCCAGTCAGGGTCCAGATGGTCAGGATGCTCCTCTCTTGGCTGACATAGCCTAGAGAGCATCAGCTGTGACCAGTTCTGCCTTTTTTGTATTGAATGTCCAAATTGAGCTGTTTCAGCAGGGTCATCCATTTGGCTTGTTGCTGTGCAAGTGCGTTCTGAGTTTTGAATTAGATTAAGGATTTATGGTCAGTTAGTACTCAGACATTTAAATATCCTTCTAGATAACATCTCCATTTCTTGCATGTGTGATATATTGCTAGCAATTCCTTATTGTGTATTGGGTACCTCTGCTCAGTGT
The DNA here is from genome assembly GCA_014839935.2 of Entomophthora muscae. Taxonomy (NCBI): domain Eukaryota; kingdom Fungi; phylum Entomophthoromycota; class Entomophthoromycetes; order Entomophthorales; family Entomophthoraceae; genus Entomophthora; species Entomophthora muscae. The sequence continues at coordinate 41,912 of QTSX02002269.1, forward strand.
TGGTTAGTTTTCTGCTTTGATAACATACTGGCAGGAAATCTTGCTGCCCTAGCTGGTGGATGCGTAGGACTGCGCCAATGGCAGTGTCACTAGCGTCTGACTCAAGCTTGTAGCACCCGTTGTTATTAGGGTATTGCAAGATTGGTGCTTCAATAAAAGCTTGTTTTAATAGTTAGAAAATCTTATTGCATTATGTTGTCCAGATGAATTTCTTTTTGGCATTACCCTTGGTTAAGTCATTGATTGGTGTGGTGAGCTTTCACAGTCTTTGATGTATTTCCTTAGGTAAGCTACCATTCCAATAATGCATCTAACTTGTTTAACAGAGATGGGGAGTTGCATGTTATTTATGGCTTTTATTTTTTATAAATCTGATTTGATGCCACTGTCAGAGACAATGTGGCCCAAGAACAGAAGTTCCTTTTTCATAAATTGGCCTTACTAGGTTTAGTGTATGTTTGTGCTTTGCAAGTCAATCAAGTGTCTTGCGGACATGTGTAAGGTGTTACTATTTTGTTTTTGAGAATATAATGATATCATCAAGGTAGCATAATGTATTTGAGAGGTCATTTAGCGCTTGGTTCATCATAGTGACAAACGTGCAGGAGTGTTGGTCATCCCAAAGTTCATTACTTTACATTCAAACAACCCAAATTGCGTTCAGAACACAGTCTTTGGTTTGTCTTTTTCTTTTACTTCAACTTGGTTATAACCTGAGGTGAGGTAAATTTTGGAGAAAAAATTTGGCTCTGAAGAGCCTTGCAAACAGATCCTCTATGAGTGGGAGGGGATATTTATTCTTTACTATGATTGTATTTAGTGCTCTGAAGTCAGTTACTAGTAGAAGATTGCCTTCATCTTTCTTTACAAAAAAACACTGCCACCCCCACAGGGATTCTGATGGACAAATGAATCCTTTGGCTAGGTTGTCCTCAATGTGGGTTTTAAGGGTTTAGGTCTCCATGGGGAAGAGTCTGTAGAGAGGTGCAGGCTTAGGCATGGCATTACACAGGTTAATGCCATGTTTGACCTCTTTTTTGGGTGGTAACTCTGTGAGTTCTTCCTTAAATACATGATTGTATTTGTTTAGGAGCGCTGCAAGTGTCAAGGGTCTGGATGTACGGGTATTCTGGATATCATTATCACACCTAACATCCAGCCATTGCCTGATTTGGTGCCTTTCCCATATACCATTTGACATACCAGAAATGGCAACAAACCAATATCACATGACTGTCCAGGTATCCAACAACTCAAACCCATCCAGCACATGACCAACCCCTGGGTTTGGTCCAACTAAAATCTCCACCAAAGCTAAAGCTATATAAGTCTAAAATATTATTCAATAAATATACTTTTTCTCTCCCTAATTCTATATTTGAAGCTTCCCCAAAAGGCGCTCCTTATCACTGGTAGCACTACAGTTTTTGACCACGCCAATGAAAGAAAAAATAACTGAACAGAATCCACCCACCTTTACCCATGTACTCAACCAGGCCACATCCCAAGATACCTGGAAAACATACTTCTGCGCCCACAACATTGATGAAGATAATCCTAGTGGATGCACCGTATTTGAAGGTCTGGTCATGCCCAAAGCATGCGCCAAGATAGTTCAATACAGTTGCTCTCTCCAACCACAAACAAACGCACAACCACCTATCAAAGATGAAGTGACCAACACCAAATACATTGGTATTGACAAGTTCTTTGGTAAAAACAAAGAAAACATTATCAACTGGCTAGACCACACAGTTACTAAACTCCGCGCCAGCCACATCCCCCATGAGAAATGGGTCCAGGAAGCCAGCAAGCGCCTATACAAGGCCGCAGCTAACTGGTTTGCCACCTGGGTTGGCTCAAAAACCAACAACCAGCTTGACAACTGGGAAGATTTCAAAGCCAACATCACCCATAATTTCCGCGTCACTGAATCTCTCCAACACATTGAAATACAGCTCAGTGATCTTCCCCAGAAGACCACTATTGCAGTCTTACAGCAACAAAATTGAGGAAACACACTGTAAAATTCAAAACCCAGCACAAGCTGACAACGTACAAACTAGAGCCTCATTCATCAACAGAATGAAACCCTCTGTTGCTGCCCTCATCCTCCCAGAGGCTAATACCTCCATGCCCGCGCTCATTGCTGAAGCCAAGCATAAGGAAAAATGCGCAAACTTGAACATGCTGCACGCAACAGAAACCACTCCTCAAACAGCAATGGCAGAGAAAAATCCTATGGCAATAAACGTCAGAACATCAATCATAGCAACAGCAACTACAATTGAAACAATGGCAATCACAGCCAATGTGCAATCTGCTCCTGTCCCAAGAAAGAGGACACTGCCAAAGTAAACAATGCTGAAACAGCAACCCACATTGAATCTGACCCCACATTCTCTGACCTCAAAGGTCTCAAAACAGAGGAACAGGGAAAAGAGGAAGGGGAACAGGATTAAGTGCCCCTTCTCCCCCAAACTGAAAAGAAATTGTACTAAGGCACAGCTTTGCTTCTCACATCTCATGTGTCCCACAATCCTCCATTTATATGAACTTAAAAATTAAAGATTGCTCACAACTTCTTGTCTACCCATGCACTTACAAATCACATACACACAAAATTTTGTTTGAGTCTGGTGCACAACACACTATGGCTAGCAAACCTTTTGTAACCAAGTACAAAATACCAGTTGTCAAATCCAACTTCAAAGACGCCAGAATGGCAGATAAATCAAAGGTTCTACTCAAAGGCAAAACAACTACCTTCAGAATTGACCTCCAAGGCATGCAAACGTCCATCAAAGGACTTGTCATAAACAACATAAACTATGACATTGTAGCAGGCATGGACTGGTTCACCCAAGTAAATCCCAGTGTATTTTGGAAAACAAAAACCATGACAATAAAACGCAATGGAGTCAATTTCAACATTCTGAAAGAACCCAAGCAATCTCATTCTAAGAGATACAGTATTTGTCCAAGCCATAAATCAAGATGACTCTGAAAGTCTAACCAAAGACAGCACTCTCCACATAATGAGGTACTCCAAATTTAATAATATGCAAACACAAAAGATCCAATGCCCAGAACTTGCGGTACTCCTAAATGAATACTCCCATGTATTCAAGGAAGAACTCACAGAGTTACCCCCTGAACAAGAAGTCAAACATGGCATCAACTTATGCAAAGCCATGCCCAATCCTGCACTGCTCTACAGACTCTCCCCCATGGAGACCCAAACACTTAAAACCCACATCAAGGACAATCTAGCCAAAGGATTCATTTGTCTGTCTGAATCCCTGTGGGGGCAGCGGTTTTCTTTGTAAAGAAGAAAGAAGGATCTCTTAGCTTAGTTACTCACTACAGAGCACTAAACGCAAGTACAGTAAAAAATAAATACCCACTTCCCCTCATAGAAGGCCTATTTGCAAGGCTCTTTGGAGCAAAATTTTCTCAAAAATTGACCTCACATCTGGTTATACCAAGATGAAGAAAAGAGAAAGACATACCAAAGACTGCGCTCCGCACGCAATTTAATTTGTTTGAATGTAAAGTAATGAATTTTGGGATGTCAAACACCCCAGCAACATTTGTCACCATGATGAACCAGGCGCTAAACAGACTCTTGAAAACATTATGTTACCTTGACGACATCATCATATTTTCAAAAACAAAAGAGAAACACCCCACACATTTCTGCAAGACACTCAATTGACTCGCAAAGCACAAACATACACTAAACCTAGTAAGTGCCAATTTATGGAAAAGGAACTGCTGTTCTTGGGCCACATTGTCTCTGATAGTGGCATCAAAGCAGACCCAGATAAAATAAAAGCCATACATAACATGCAACACCCCACCTCTGTGAAACAAGTTAGATGCTTTCTTGGTATGGTAGCTTACCTAAGAAATACATCAAAGACTGCGGAAAGCTCATCACACCAATCAATGACTTAACCAAAGGTAATACCAAAAAGAAATTCATTTGGACTCCAGAATGCAAAAAAAATTTCCAGTTATAAAACAAACTTTGATCAAAGCACCAATCTTGCAATACAATAATAACAGCGGGTGTTACAAGCTTGAGTCAGACGCTAGTGACACTGCCATTGGCGCAGTCCTACACATCCACCAGCTAGGGCAGCAAGATTTCCTGCCAGTATGTTACCAAAGCAGAAAACTAACTAATACTGAACAGAGATACCCAGTACACAATAAGGAATTGCTAGCAATATATCACATATGCAAGAAATGGAGATGTTATCTAGAAGGGTATTTAAACGTCTGAGTGCTAACTGACCACAAATCCTTAATCTATTTCCTAACTCAGAATGCACTTGCACGGCGCCAAGCCAAATGGATGTCCTTGCTGGAACAGCTTAACCTGGACATCCAATACAAAAAGGAGCAGAGCTGGTCACAGTCAATGCTCTCTTTAGGCTATGCCAGCCAAGAGAGGATCACCCTGACACCTGGACCCTGACTGGCCCAACCTATACAACAAAGAGTACAAGACAAAAGGAAAGGATCACTCCGCACACCAACTAACCTATGATCTGCTAGTAAGGAATGAAAAACATTTCCACATATCAAATGGTACAGTATACCAAATCATCAAGGATAAACACATTCCATACATTTTACTCACACAAAGAGTCAACACTATACTAAGACACCACCATCTGCTAGGACATACAAAGGCTAACAACCTGTATCTCACATTTAAAGAGATAGTATGGTGGCCCAACCTGAAGCAAGACATAATCAATGTTCTAAAGAAGTGTACAGTGTGTGAAAAATGCACCAGCACCAAGGCGCCACAGCCAACAGTAAACCCAGTACCTGACCCCAAACCATTTTAGATTTGGGGACTGGACGTAGTGGGGCCCTTCCTGGAAAACAAAACAAATCAATGTTTCCTAATTGTAGCCATCAACTTTGCCACACATTGGCCCATCTTCTGGGCAAAAAAAGATCACAAGGCGGAAACAATAAATTGATTCATTGATAAAGCAATCATAGCAGACTACAGCACTCCAGACTATATCATAACAGATGGAGTAAAAGAGCTAACAGGCCACGTAGTGAACAACAATCTAAAAACAAAGATCATTAAGCACTTCACAACCTTGCCCTACAGGCCACATGCCAATAGCAGAGTTGAACACCTAAAAGGCAGCCTTATCAGGACCCTAGAGAAAATAATGGATGGAAAAGACAAAGACACATGGCTGCTATACATAAAACATGCATTACTAGTATCCTGGGTTTGTACCAATCAAGGGACAGGCTACTCACCATTTGAACTAATATACAGGTACAAGCCAGAAATAGTCACCTGCAACAATCAACCATATGTGAAGATTCCCCCAGGGAAACCTCTCACATTAGAAAAAGTACCAACTCTACAACACATACGCCTCAAAGCTAAAATAGCAGAAAGAAAGAGACTCAAAACCCAAAAAGTAACCTCAACAGAGGACCCACTCCCCCATCAACTCCCCCGTCTGGGTCCTATCTGGGAACAGAAAGAAGCTAGACTCAGTACACAGAGGACCAGGAAGAATCATCAGATACCAACCAGACAGAAACGCCTACCTGGTTAAGTTCCAGGGCGCCAAAGAGCCCATCACCAAAAAGTTCACTGATCTTGCCTCCGCCCTAGCAAAGGATAACACTTGACCCAATTGGTGCCCACCAGTAAACAACTCCAGGAACAACAGGTGGCAGCCATCAAGACAAAGCCCCCTCCTGATGTACCTGAGTAACCCCTTAAGGGGGGTGTCAGGGGTCTGGATGTACGGGTATTCTGGCTATTGCTATCACACTTAACATCCAGCCATTGCCCAATTTGGTATCTTTCTCATATACCAACTAACATACCAGAAATGGAAACAAATCAATATCACATGACTGTCCATGTGACAGATCCAGGCCTAACCAGTCCATCCTGCCATTATCCTGCCCTTGACTCTTATTGCTGTTACCTTCCTGGGACAAAGCTTTAAGGAACTTTGCCTCCAGGGAGGCAATTTTCTTGGATAACACTTTATTGACATCCCGCCAACGAGCCATGATTTCAACGCTTTTTTCCTCTTGTGCTCTCAACGCCTCAATTTCACAATTCACCATCTCTTTTACTTGTTGCAAGATTTCATCCCATCCTACCAACAAGTTCCAAGCATCCCAAGCATAATTTTGGTTCCCTTGGACGGGAGTCCCTTCCTTTGCAAAGTAATCAGAATACAGCTCTTTGAACGCAGCCTTTACTTCTACTAAAGATTTGGCAGGAACAGTCTTAGTGACCTCCAGGCTGGTCCAAGCTTCTTCCAATGTACTTATAGGAACCTCCTTTCTTGAAGCAGTGGTTTCCACACAAAGGACCCCAAACTTTGCTCTCTCAAATTTTAACAAAGAAGGCATGACAATTGAAAAATAGGTGAGGGGAAAGCGTCAAAACCAACAATGAATATATTTTATTAATGTTTAACTGTTTTTGCTTATATACCATTTGGGGCATACACAACTGAAAACCCCTCTGGTTCTTGAATCAACCAATGTTTTGCGTCATATGGCCTATGACATTCAAGTCATCTAACATAGATCTTTACCTGAAAGATCACCAACAATTCTCAACCTATGAGAATTGACCTACAATGGGCAGAAGTCACCTGACTCCATTCATCCCAATGTACTAATTTGGCATGGAGCTTCCCCAGCTCCCAGCGCCAAAACCCTGTGGATTGTACATCTTAAACTCAGCTATAAGTGTTCCAACTGGGAACCAGCTGATCAAACCTGAATTCCTAGGCATCCTTGCCTTTATAGTTATTTTTGCATTTAATGGTTTTTCGCCTTTAAAACCCATTAAACTGCGTTGAAACTCAAACCAGGTGCCACTGCGGTGCCCAGCAATTTCCCCAGGCGGTGCTTGAGAAAATTTGATAGCGGCGCCTCGGCGCATCTCAAGTTCATTAGGCGGCGCGGCGGCGCCTCTAACCCAATAAATTTGCCAACACGGCGCTTTTAACCCAAATTCCAGGGGTTTTCCCATGGTTAACCTTAACCAAACTTCTTGATAAAGTCAAGGCCATTTTAATATACTCAAATTCTCATTAATTATATCTTGTATTTATTAATTAATCTTCCTGATTAACTAACCCATTTTGAGATGCCTAGTCTCCAAGATTGATTTCGCCAATCTTGCCTCAATTCTTTTAGTTAGCCTAGCCTAACTAAACATCCATATTATGTTCTTTTATTAAACATAGATATTGGGTTTCTAGGAACTTTTCCCTCAAGTATTCCGAACAAACCTATCTATATGTAATAAACAGCAATAACAGATTATCTTTATATTTTAGAGCATTTATTTGGCTATAAGCTCAGCAGTGACTGTAGTACGGTCACAAGGCCCTTCCCTTTGGGGGAATCAGCCTCATCTTCTTGGATCTTTATAAGCTCTAATTCCTCATAAAATAGCTTAAGGAATTGAGGATGAACACTGAACCATTCTTCTCCCAAGGCAGCTCCAACCCCCTGAATTAGGTAGTTTGGCCCTGGGCTAACCAAAATAATCTTCATAGGCCCTACCCATTGCTGAAGACCTCTTCTTGGGTGCTTTTCTTGGTGCCTTTGATCAAACCACACCAGATCTCCCACCTGGAAATGATCACAAGGAAGTACTCCAGGCTTTGAGCTCTACTTGGCGGCACACTTTTCTTGAATCCGCTCTCCTTTACTCCTTTCCTCGGCAAATAACTTCTGCATCTTGGCTGCATGTTCCTCTACGGCAGCTTCATAGGAATTCTTTTCCACAAACCCCTATTGGCCCACTTCAGTGCTGGTTTTAGTCACCCAGCCATACAACATCCAAAATGGTAAAAACCCAGTAGAATCATGGGGCATTGTCTGGTATGCCATGACACTCATTGCTAGGTGATCCTTCCAACAGGTTGTAGCTCCATCAGCCAATTTTTCCATAATGCAATTTAAGATTCCAATGGTTCTTTCGGCTAACCCATTGGTCTTGGGATGGTAGGGAGCTGCAGTAAACTTAGAAATACCCCATTTTAAGCATTCCTTAGTCAAGGCTGGTCCTATGTAGGGTGGTCCATTGTCTGTGAGAACCTTCTCAGGACAACCATGTTGTGCTATGATTTCATCTTGGAGAAACTTAGCAAGTGCAACGCTTGTTTCTTTAGCCATTGCTCAAACCTCTACCCATTTTATGAAAGAATCAACGGCAACCATGAAGTATTCTTTCCAACCACTTGGTAATTCAATATGACCTGTATCTATTGAGACCAACTCAAAAGGATAATGTGACATCACTGACTTGAGCTGTACCTTAGATTTTGCTGCTGAGAACTTAGAGCACACTTCACATTCTCATAAAATCTGGAGGACCGTAGCTCTCATCTCTGACCACTAGTACCGGGCTTTTACTGCTTGCCAGAGCTTTTTATATCTGAGGTGACCCCCCATTGAACATGAAGATCTTTCACCACTTGAAGACGTTTGGATTTCTCTACGTAAATCCTTTTCCTCAATAAGTCTTCCCGGACTTCCTGCGTCTCAACTTCACAGGCCAACAGCACTTGGGATAATAAGTTGGGAATCTGATTTTCCAAACCAGGTTGGTAAATAATATCATAGTCATATCCAGAGAGTTTTTCAGCATACAACTGCATACAGCCTTGTAAGTATTCCTTAGTCTGAAGCGCTCTCAATGCTGCGTGATCAGTGACTATAATGAATGGCATTCCTAGGATATACATCCTAAAATGCTCCACCGCCCATACTATTGCCAATCCCTCACGTTCAGTATCAGAGTATTTCCTTTGAGTGGTCCCCAATGTTTTAGAACCATACACCACCGGATGCTGGGACAACTTTGACTCTCCTTCCTGAGTAAGAACGGCACCCAGACCAGTTGAGCTTTCATCTGTTTCAATGTAGAACAACTTTGACCAATTGGGGAATCTTAGGATGGGGGCCTTGGAGAGTCTCTTTTTCAGCTCTAAGAAACTTGACTCTTGTTACTGTCCCCAAACAAACCTGGCATTCTTCCTTGTTAAAGCAAACAACAGCTCTCCAAGCGCAGAACAATTAGGAATGAATCTCCAATAGAAATTCACCAATCCCATAAATCCCCACACCTCTCGGACCAACTGTAGTGATCTCATGCTCAACAATGGAGTAAATCTCTCAGGACTTGGCTTAATCCCCTGAGAATTCACAATATGTCATAACACCTTGACCTCCTGACAGGCAAGCTTAGTTTTAGATACACTAATATTTAACTTTGCTTTCTCAATTTGGCAGAATACTTCATCAAGATACTTCAGGTGTTGTTCCCAGGAAGGGCTATACACAGTAATGTCATCTATATACACCAAGACACACCTAGGCTGCAATCCCGCCATAATCTGGTCCATCACTTGCTGAAACACAGCACCGGCTGTTTTCATTCCTAATGGCAAGACTTTCCATTGATAAAGACCATCAGGTGTAGAGAATGCTGTAACCTCCTTTGACTTCTCATCAATCAACAGTTGGTGATATCCCTTAGTCAGATCCAAAGTGGTGAACCAAGAAGATCCAGTCATGGCATCCAGCTGATCCTCAATTTGGTGCATTGGGTAGGCATCATTTACAATATTCTTGTTTACCATTTGGAAATAAATACAAACACAAATGTTCCCATCTGGCTTTGGAACACAAATCATTGGAGCAGAATAAGGACTGATGCTCTCCTCAATCAGGCCGGCTCTTTGCATCTTCTCCACCTCTTCTCTGATTGCAGCAACTACAGCAGGACTACAACAGGGTACATACCCTTTGTATGGCTTCCCAGTAAGCGTTTTTATGATATAAGGTGGGCTGGTTCTTGCTAAATCATATTTATCCAACAAAAAACAACTACTCTATTTCCACACCAGAGTATACAACAGGTTACCTGGTGCTTCACTTGGACATAGTATATGGGTTAAATTGTTGAAGGGCACACAAACATAAGAGACAGTAGATTTATTTGTTGTGACTTCTCTAACTATGGGCATCCAAACTCCAATACGCTGACCTTGCTGAATGTCTACAAGAACTGTGCAAGTGTTGAATAACTTCCAGGACTTGAGGGATTCACCATTTGAACCATCCTCAAATATTGCCACATTTGAGGATATATGATGGGGCAATTCTGGGATAAACTGTCCTCCTTGCGTTCTGCAATTGAAAGCTACTGGTTTTAACCAAGTGGTTCTCTTTGGTGGAATTGAGCAATATTTCTTGGAGTAGATGACAACTGACTGGACGTCTTCTGGTGCTGGCGGAATTGTCAGTTGTTGATAAGTGTATTCAACTCCTTCATGAACCAAGACATTCTTGACAGCGTCCAGGCTCACCTTGGCCTCAACAATCCAAGTCATACCAAGCAGAACATCAAATCCTGCCCTGGGTAAAACTATGGCGGAAGTCTTGACCTTGGTATTTTTCCATTTTATTACCACCTCATCAAACACGTCTTGTTCAATGGTGGTAACCCCATCTTCAGAAGATAAGGTCAAAGTGACCAATCTTGATGGGTCCATGACATGTCTACAAACAAAGTTCCTTGATACCGCCACTCCAGCACACCCTGGATTGTAGACTGCCTTTGCGGAGATAACATCAAGCAAAATATCCAAAAGGATAACCCCTTTTAATGCCCACACAAAAGGTTTTGCAATCAAAAGTGCAGACATACTCTGGGCCACCTTTTTACGCCATTCAACTTCCTTGAGCCAATCCACGCTCAACTGAACTTGCACAGGCTGCCATTTAATCTCCCCATCTTTCTTCATCCCTAAGCGCACATCCAATATCCACTCATCTGAAGAGGCGTCTGGACTTCCCTCAGGTTGAGAGACACCTAAGCCCGCCTTTCTTTTCCCAAATCCTTAAACATAAGGTCAGGGTGCTCCTTGTCAAATTCCGCATGGTTGGGACACTTTCCAGCAAAATGGTCATCTTTCCCACAGATCCAGCATCCTTGGCCATGGGGAACTTACATGCCCGCTTAAATCTAGACATGTGGTCCTTATCAGAGGAACTTCTTGGACGTCTGGTTCTCTCAGAAGATTCTTCCTCTGCTGCAACATGAGCTCCTGCTCTGGAACAAGAACTGTGTGGAGGGCCTCCAAGATCCCATTCCATCTGGATAACCTTCTGAACAATTTTGACCATGACAACTTCTCACGGCGTAACATAGAGGCCTGAGTTTGTAACCCGGGCCACATTCCAGTGAAGAAAGCATCCTCCACTAGATCCTGATTATGTTCCACATCAACAAAGGCTAAGAACTCCTTCATTATGGAAAGGTACATTGACACCGTCTCATGGCCAGCTTGAGTAACATCTCGAGCTTTTTGAAGAGCATCACCAGGTCTAAGGGTTATAGTGTAACTGGCTCAAAATTCCTCTAACAAGGTAGTCCAATTGTCGCCTTTACGTCTTTCAAACCACTTGAAACATAAAGGTCCTGCAAGAACTTCCAACCAATGACGTTTCTCATCATCCCCTAGACCAGAGACTTGTATAAGGAAACCCTTCAGGACAGTGTTCCTTCCTTGGTATTTCCATAGAACGGTGAAATCTTGGCAAGCATAGACTGGACTCCTTTCACCATGGGTTTTTTCTACCCCTGCGTTGGGCTCTGTGATGGATCCAGGCCTAACCAGTCCATCCTGCCATTATCCTGCCCTTGACTCTTATTGCTGTTACCTTCCTGGGACAAAGCTTTGAGGAGCTTTGCCTCCAGGGAGGCAATTTTCTTGGATAACACTTTATTGTCATCCCGCTAACAAGCCATGATTTCAACGCTTTTTCCCTCTTGTGCTCTCAACACCTCAATTTCACAATTCACCATCTCTTTTACTTGTTGCAAGATTTCATCCCATCCTACCAACAAGTTCCAAGCATCCCAAGCATAAATTTGGTTCCCTTGGACGGGAGTCCCTTCCTTTGCAAAGTAATCAGAATACAGCTCTTTGAACACAGCCTTTACTTCTACTAAAGATTCAGCAGGAACAGTCTTAGTGACCTCCAGGCTGGTCCAAGCTTCTTCCAATGTACTTATAGGAACCTCCTTTCATGAAGCAGTGGTTTCCACACAAAGGACCCCAAACTTTGCTCTCTCAAATTTTAACAAAGAAGGCATGACAATTGAAAAATAGGTGAGGGGAAAGCGTCAAAACTGACAATGAATATACTTTATTAATGTTTAACTGTTTTTGCTTATATACCATTTGGGGCATACACAACTGAAAACCCCTCTGGTTCTTGAATCAACCAATGATTTGCGTTATGTGGTCTATGACATTCAAGTCATCCAACATAGATCTTTACCTGAAAGATCACCAACAATTCTCAACCTATGAGAATTGACCTACAATGGGAAGAAGTCACCTGACTCCATTCAACCCAATGTACCAATTTGGCATGGAGCTTCCCCAGCTCCCAGCGCCAAAACCCTGTGGATTGCACATCCTAAACTCAGCTATAAGTGTTCCAACTGGGAACCAGCTGATCAAACCTGAATTCCTAGGCATCCTTGCCTTTATATAGTTATTTTTGCATTTAATGGTTTTTTGCCTTTAAAACCCATTAAACTGCTTTGAAACTCAAACCAGGTGCCACTGCGGCGCCCAGCAATTTCCCCAGGTGGCGCCCCAGTGCCTCAGCACCTGAGAAATTTTTATAGCGGCGCCTCAGCGCATCTCAAGTTCATTAGGCGGCGCGGCGGCGCCTCTAACCCAATAAATTTGCCAACACAGCGCTTTTAACCCAAATTCCGGGGGTTTTCCCATGGTTAACCTTAACCAAACTTCTTGACAAAGTAAAGGCATTTTAATATAATCAAATTTTCATTAATTATATCCTGTATTTATTAATTAATCTTCCTGATTAACTAACCCATTTTGAGATGCCTAGTCTCCAAGATTGATTTGGCCAATCTTGCCTCAATTCTTTTAGTTAGCCTAACCTAACTAAACATCAATATTCTGTTCTTTTATTAAACATAGATATTGGGTTTCTAGGAACTTTTCCCTCAAGTATTCCAAACAAACCTATCTATATGTAATAAACAGCAAAAACAGATTATCTTTATATTTTGGAGCATTTATTCTGCTAAACGCTCAGCAGTGATTGTAGTACAATCACAGTCCAGGTATCCAAAAACTTGAACCCATCCAGCACATGACCAACCCCTTGGTTTGGTCCAACTAAAATCCCTGCCACAGATAAAGCTATATAGGTCTAAACTATTATTCAATGAAATATGCTTCTTCTCTCCCTAATTCTATATTCAAAGCTTCCCCAAAAGGCGCTCCTTATCACAAGTTCTGGGCATTGTATTTTGGTTGTTTGTATATTACTGAATTAGGTGTACCTCATTACATGGAGAGTACTGTCTTGTGTTAGACTTTCTGAGTCATTTTGGTTTATGACCTGGACAAATACAGTAGTTTTAAAAGATATGGTGACAAGCAAAAACAATTCAGATTAAAACAAAATTAACTTTAATTACATTTATATTGATTTACAATAGATTTGGATTCATTTCAGTTTTGTTTAAAGCTGAGTTCATTTGTTTTAATTCTGAATTGTTTTTTCTTGTTGCCATAGCTTTTAAAACTACTGTACTGTGTCTCTTAGAATGAGGTTGTTGGGTTCTTTGAGGATATTAAAATTGACTCCGTTGCATTTGATGGTCATGGTTTTTGTTTTCCAACATACATTGGGGTTCACTTGGGTAAACCAGTCCATGCCTGCTACAATGTTGTAGTCTATGTTGTTCATGTTAAGTCCTTTGATGGACTTTTGTATGACTTGGAGGTCAATTCTGAAGGGAGTTGTTTTGCCTTTGAGTAGAACCTTTGATTTATCTGCCATTCTAGTATATTTGAAGTTGGATTTGACAACTGGTATTTTGTACTTGGTTACAAAAGGTTTGCTAGCCATAGTGTGTTGTGCACCAGAGTCAAACAAAATTTTGTGTGTATGTGATTTGTAAGTGCATGGGTAGACAAGAAGTTGTGAGCAATCTTTAATTTTTAAGTTCATAAAAATGGAGGATTGTAGGACACATGAGATGTGAGCAGCAAAGCTGTGCCTTGGTACAATTTTTTTCAGTTTGGGGGAGAAGGGGCACTTAATCCTGTTCCCCTTCCTCTTTTCCCTGTTCCTCTGTTTTGAGACCTTTGAGGTCAGAGAATGTGGGGTCAGATTCAATGTGGGTTGCTGTTTCAGCATTGTTTACTTTGGCAGTGTCCTCTTTCTTGGGACAGGGGCAGATTGCACATTGGCTGTGATTGCCATTGTTTCAATTGTAGTTGCTGTTGCTATGATTGATGTTCTGACGTTTATTGCCATAGGATTTTTATCTGCCATTGCTGTTTGAGGAGTGGTTTCTGTTGCATGCAGCATGTTCATTTTTGCGCATTTTTCCTTGTGCTTGGCTTCTGCAATGAGCGCAGGCATGGAGGTATTAGCCTCTGGGAGGATGAGGGCAGCAACAGAGGGTTTCATTTTGTTGATGAATGTGGCTCTGGTGTGTGTGTTGTCAGCTTGTGCTGGATTTTGGATTTTGCGGTGTATTTCCTCAAATTCATTGACGTAAGCCGTGATAGTGGTCTTCTGAGGAAGATTGCTGAGCTGTGTTGCAATGTCTTGGAGGGATTTGATGATGTGGAGATTGTGTGTGATGTCTGCTTTGAACTCTTTCCAGCTGTAAATATGGTCATCAGTTTGTGAACCAACCCAGATGGAAAACCAGTTAGCTGCAGCCTTGTACAGGCGTTTGCTGGTTTCTTGGACCCACTTTTTGTGGGGGAATGCGGCTGACGCAGAGTTTAGCAGCTGAGTGATCTAGCCAGTTGATGACGCTTTTTTTGTTTTTACCAAAGAACTTGTCAATACCAATGTACTTGATGTTGGTGACTTTGCCTGTGATAGGCAGTTTTGTGTTTGTTTGTGGTTGGAGAGAGCAACTGTATTGAATTATCTTGGCACATTTTTTGGGCATAAACAGTCCTGTGAATATGGTGCATCCACTAGGTATATATTTGTTGATGTTGTGGGCGCAGAAGTACGTCTTCCAGGTCTCCTGGAATGTAGCCTGGTTGGGTATGTGAGCAAATATGGGCGGGTTTTGGTCAGTCATTTTCTCTTTCATGGGTGTGGTAAAAAAACTGTTTCTGCTACCAGTGATGAGGAGCAACTTTTGGGGAAGCTTCAAATATGGAATTAAGAAGAATAAAAGTATATTATATTGGATAATACACTAGACTTATATAGCTTGCACTGTAGCAGGGATATAGCTGGGTCAAAGATAGGGAAGGTCATGTGAAGAATGGATTTAAGTCACTGGATACTTAGACAAGTTGTGTGATATTGGTTTGTTGCCTTTCTTGGTATTTAGGACAGGTTATTGGAAGGGCACCAAACTGGGCAATTTCAGGATGTTAAATGAGTTGGCAGTAGTCAGAATACTTGTACATCCAGATCCTTGACATTAGAAATTGACTTTTTGACCCAATCTTCAGTCATTAAGACTGGTATTAATTTTATTTTCTTAGGTTTAATCAATGTCTTAGTTCCTACTTCTCTTCCTATAAACTATTAGGAGCTCTAGTGCAGTTATTTTTTGCAAACATTACCTACCTTTTTATACTTAACAACCAATAATATTCTTGGGTTAAAGGCTTTAGTCTACAATAATTTACCCCAAGCCTTCAGACCTTACATTCTGAATGTCTTTTTTGGGATTAAAATTAATAAAAAATATCAAATTTATCCAAACTCATGATTAACAGTGCACATTCATGACCAAAAATAATTAATATAGAAATATAAAACCCTAATTTGAAATAAACAGTAGTGTTTACTAGCCTTCATGCTACTATATATGGATTGATAAAAATTATAATAAATAAATTATATAGATAAACTGCTCTAATTTTATTTTATTTTATGCCAAAATGGAAGCTTCAAAACAACATAGTAACAATGGACTCATTGTGTGCTGTGGTTGCAGTTGTCCTTGTGGGTCAAAAAGTTGAGTTAGTGCAACACAAGTGCCTACTAAGGAAGGAGATGGGGGAGGAGAGTTCAATAGTGAAGTTGCACTGACACAACTAGCTCAAGGTGCAAGGGCACAGAGAATAAATCCCAGGGTCCAAAAGCTCATCCAAAAATACACCAAGGTCACCACTACCAAAATGGTAAATGACATCACTACCAAGAGGATGTCCTTTGTATACAACCCTGTACACCTCCACAATGGTGTTCCAGCCACCATTATGGAGAAGATGAAGCCTGTCTTGACACCATGTACAAGCCCTACGTAAGTGACAGCAACAAAGAAGACGTTGAGGAGCCCAAGTACTTCCTAACAACTGGTGGGAAGAAGGTGCTCAAAAAGGTTACTGCATTCTACAGTCAGGTGTCTATACCCTGTGTTGTGGCCAAGTCCAATGAGTCAATCCCTACTGCCAAAAAGCCCAAGTACCATGACATCCCCAATTCCACCTGGGAGACCTTCATGAGACTCATGGAGGAGACAACTGACTACAGGAAGGCTGCGGCCATCATTGGGATCTTGGAAAAATTTGACCATAGGCTCTGTAAAACCTACCTGAAAACAGGGGGTGTTCTTATTTTAGAGAAATCCTAGCGCAAACCAGTCCTATTGGTTAAGGAACACCTGTGGGCCATCCAACAGTGGATTGAGCAGAACTGCCATCTTGAATTGGAAAGTATTCAGTTGATAGTTGAGTTCACTTTTGGAATTGAGGCTTTGGTTTCCACTTGCTACTGCGCTGTCAAGAGTTTAAGATTCTCTTGGAAAAAACTCAGAGTTTTTCTGTACAATCAGAACAGACCAGACAACATTGTCTACTACCAGAAATACGCCAAGACATACACCACGCTAAAGGAGAAGGGCACAGTAAAGTGATTTTACATTGACAAGTCCTCTTTTGCATCCTCCATGAGAAACAAGTATGACTACATCCCCAAAGGCAAAAAAACAGCATGCCCCAGCCTGCGGCTGTCTGGTCTGTTGCCTACTCAATGGTAGCCCTTCTTGGTCCCCTTGGCTTAGAGCTCTACCAGATTGTCAAGGGTTCCCAAAAATATTGGGACCTTTATGGAATTTCTACAATTGGTTGGGAGCACCTGAGATGCACAAGCCTGGGCTTCACCAATGTCATTGTGCTAGATAACGTCAGACTCCACAAGATGGCAGATATTCTTGCAGAATTCCAGATGATAGAGCCTGGTGTCAAAATTACCTCGCAAAAATTGGCCCCATCCAATTTGCCCCTTCTCTTCCTCCCCTCTTATTTGCCATTCCTTGGCCCAATTGAGGAGGTCTTTGGGTGGCTAAAACAAGTAATCAAAAAGGGGTGCCACCTGAGTCCAAGGACTTGTTTAATTTGCTGCAGGTTGGTGTCCATACCCTCCCAGCTGAAACTGTGGCCTAATTCTATGGTCACACAGATTTTTTCTCCCTGTGTGTCTCTCCAAGCAGCCAATCAATTAACAGATTTGATATTCTGAATGTTTTTTGCATTTTATTTTTTAATATCTGTTTTTTATTTAGTTTAATTTGTATTGCCTTTATTTCTGTGATTCTGCATGTATACTGTCAGGTATAATAAAATTAACAAACCAAAGCCAATTGAATGAATGAACAAATAATACACAATTTTTTTTAAAATTATGATTTTATTTGGGTTAGTTTATTTCACGTTCTTTATATGATTCTAGTTATATACCATCATGTGTAAAAAAATTAACAAAGCAAGAAAAATGAATGAACATACAGAAATGTTTGCTTTTTATTATGTATTTATTTGTTGAATATATATGATTTGATTAGATTATATTGTCAGAAATTATATATAAAAAAATTAAAATTTGTATTTGGGCTTAGAGCTTTATTGGGAGTGGGAGTGGTGGAATTCCAGGACATTGTGGTAGAATAGACTAGTAATTTATATTGACAATATGTATGTTGACATAGCTGCTGTACTATATAAATTGTGGCGGCTTGATTACAGGAGCAGTGTGATACAATTGGCCAGGAGGATTTTTTCCTGTGGAGCTGCCATCCAATATATGGCACAAGAATACTGTAGATTCAGAACCTAAAGGTAAAAATGTGGGATTGTAAAATTGTTTTTGCGTGAACTCACCAACTTACTGGAATACTTTCCATCCTTTTATATAAAAAGTAAGTTTTTTTGGGATGAAAATTACTCCATTAAGTTGGTGAGTCCACACAAAAACAATTTGACAATCCTGCATTTTTACCTTTGGGTTCTTAATTTACAGTAATTGAATCCTAAATAGCATGCTCTATTGAGCTGTATCAAGGTGCAATTTTTTTCCATCTAGTAAATGTCTACTTTCATCCAGCTTTCTTGTTACAGCAGACCAGTTGCGTGCTTCTGCTTTAACCCCCATCATTCTGACAAGACCTAGTTAAACAATTAAGTTAAGTCTCTGCCCCACAAACAGGGCTTAGAACTCAAAAATTTATTGTATAGAGTACTGATTTTATTTTTAGAGAGTGATGGTGATAAGGAACACCTTTTGGGGAAGCTTTGAATATAGAATTAGGGAGAGAAGAAGTATATTTTATTGAATAATATTTTAGACTTATATAGCTTTAGCTGTAGCAGGGATTTTAGTTAGACCAAACCCAGGGGTTGGTTATGTGCTGGATGGGTTCAAGTTGTTGGATACCTGGACAGTCATGTGATATTGGTTTGTTGCCATTTCTGGTATGTCAAATGGTATATGGGAAAGGCACAAAATCAGGTGATGGATGGATATTAGGTGTGATGGCAATAGCCAGAATACCTGTACATCCAGATTCTTGATACCCCCTTAAGGGGTTACTCAGGTACATCAGGAGGGGGCTGTGTCTTGACGGCTACCACCTGATGTTCCTGGAGTTGTTTACTGGTGGGCACCAACTGGGTTGAGTGTTCTCCTTTGCTAGGGAGGAAGCAAGATCTGTGATACTTTTTGGTGATGGGCTCTTTGGCGCCCTGGAACTTAACCAGGTAGGTGTTTCTGTCTGGTTGGTATCTGATGATTCTTCCTGGTCCCCTGTGTACTGAGTCTAGCTTCTTTATGTTCCCAGCTAGGACCCAGACGGAAGAGTTGATGGGGAGTGGGTCCTCTGTTGAGGTTATCTTTTGAGTTTTTAGTCTCTTTATTTCAGCCAGTTTGGCTTTGAGACGTATGTGTTGTAGAGCTGGTTTCTGTTCTACTGTGGGAGGTTTCCCCAGGGGATCTTCACATATGGTTGGTTATTGCGGGTGACTATTTCTGGCTTGTATCTGTATGTTAGTTCAAATGGTGAGTAGCCTGTCCCTTGATTGGTACAAACACAGGATACTAGTAATGCATGTTTTACGTAGAGCGGCCATGTGTCTTTAGCTTTGCCATCCATTATTTTATCCAGGGTTCTGATAAGGCTGCCGTTTAGGCGTTCAACTGTGCTGTTGGCCTGTGGCCTATAGTGCAAGGTTGTGGAGTGCTTAATGTTCTTTGTTTTTAGATTGTTGTTCACTACGTGGCCTGTTAGCTCTTTTGCTCCATCTGTTATGATGTAGTCTGGAGTGCCGTAGTCTGCTATGATTGCTTTATTGATGAATCAATTTATTGTTTCTGCCTTGTGATCTTTTGTTGCACAGCAGATGGGCCAACGTGTGGCAAAGTCAATGGCTACAATAAGGAAACGTTGATTTGTCTTAGTTTCTGAGAAGGGGCCCACTACATCCAGCCCCCAAACCTTGAAAAGTTCAGGGTCAGGTACTGGGTTAAAGTTGGCTGGAGAGCCTTTGTGCTGGCGTATTTTTCACACACTGTGCACTTCTTTAGAACATTGATTATGTCTTGCTTCAGATTGGGCCACTATACTATCTCTTTTAATGTGAGATATAGGTTTTTAGCCTTTGTATGTCCTAGCAGATGGTGATGTCTTAATATGGTGTCAACTCTTTGTGCAAGTGGAATGTATGGAATGTGTTTATCCTTGATGATTTGGTATACTGTGCCATTTAATATGTGGAAATATTTTTTGTTCCTTACTAGCATATTATGGGTTAGTTGGTGTGTGGAGGGATCCGTTCCTTTTACCTTGTACTCAGTGTTGTATAGGTTGGGCCAGTCAGGGTCCAGGTGGTCAGGGTGATCCTATCTTGGCTGGCATAGCCTAGAGAGAGCATTGGCTGTGACCAGCTCTGCCCCCTTTTTGTATTGGATGTCCAGGTTAAGCTGTTCCAGCAAGGACATCCATTTGGCTTGTTGCTGTGTGAGTGCGTTCTGAGTTTTGAAATAGATTAAGGATTTGTGGTCAGTTAGCACTCAGATGTTTAAGTGTCCTTCAAGATAACATCTCCATTTCTTGCATGTGTGATATATTGCTAGCAATTCTTTATTATGTATTGGGTAACTTTGCTCAGTGAATGCTAGTTTTCTGCTTTGGTAACATACTGGCAGGAAATCTTGCTGCCCTGGCTGGTGGATGCGTAGGACTGCGCCAATGGCATTGTCACTAGCGTCTGACTCAAGCTCGTAGCACCTGTTGTTATTATTGTATTGCAAGATTGATGCTTCAATAAAAGCTTGTTTCAAATAACTGGAAATTCTTGTTACATTCTGGAGTCCAGATGAATTTCTTTTTGGTATTTGTTGTGAATAACGGCATTCATCACGTTTTGATTTCGCCTTTGTTGGACCATTTTGAAGACAAATCTCTTGCTTTTGCGTTTGACTCTCAAAATGAACTGGCTCCCGCTTCAGGCAATATGATTGTTTGGTTTCCTGGCTCTGCGCAACCACTTGCCCCACTCATGCTTGTGGCAAGTGATCCTACTGTCCTGGTAGTGTTTTGTGGTATTCCTAACCACTATATATTCTATTTCATGTTCACCAATAAAAATTAAGTTCTATTCACATTTTTGTCTTTGTGTCTTCTGTACTTCTGCGCCTCTCTCTAGCCACAGCTAGTAGAGATTATTCTTCCAGAGCCGCAAGGTAAACACTATTGCCTTCCCTGTCATCTAACCAAGACTTAGTACAAATCCAATCCTAAGGGTAGGATTCCCCAGTGTGTGTTTGTGACACGCCTCAGAACACAACAAAAATGGTTCTCACTACAGGGGCTGTAAGCCCCTTGGTTATCCCTTTTGCATCTACATTTGAAGGTCCCTTGCCTCCACCTATTTGGGAGTCGACCTTGCCTGATATTACCAGCCCTCCTATTGAGGAAGACATCGCCTACCCGCCTATTGTCCCTACTGTACTGAACCTTGGGAATGGTTCCCGCCTAGTTGCTTACCCTATGGGTACCCCTGACTTGTAACAAGTCACCGCAGTAGCCCTTGGGATAGCTTGGGACGGGGCCATCTCTTGCCATCAGTTACAGTTTAGCTGTGCCAAATACTATGAGTTAATTGTGGCCCCTCAGTTTCCACAACACCTCCTCCCAGCAGCTGGCTCCGCTGATCATCTGCTGTCATCCTTTGTACAGCCTGCCTTGGCCCATCACCAGATGGTGTTGGGACTCCACATTCAAGAAATCTTGTCTCTACAAGCAGCTGTTATCCCTCATTGGGACCAGTTTGCTGCCTACCAACAATGGCTTCATTCCCTGTTCTCCCTGATATCTGACAATCAGCGTGATTTGGTCACATTCCAAAAACGTTTAGTCAATTCCATCAAGCAAATACGCCAGTCTATCCCTGAGTACGTTAGGGAGCAACTACATGAGTTTCACCAGTTAGAACAACCCTGGCACACTCAAGTAGACTCCACCCTAAATGCTTATCTCCCCAATTTTGAGCGCCTAGTGCAACAGCTCAATGCATTCAGTGTCTACTTCTTTGAGCAATTGCAACAGGTAGCTGACCTTGCCGCCCAAGGTCTAAATGAGCTTGGTGCAGAATTTGATCAAGAAAGAGCTACCACTGCTGCCGCTATTGCCAAACTTCAGAGTCAGGTGAATGAGCTGTCCTCTCCCAAACCTGATGCTCCGCCTTCTCCTCCTGCTGATGACCTGGTGGACAGAGAGCAGAGAATCTGGGAAGCCATCCAATAATTACGTGCTTCAACTTGTAGCCAAGAACATCCTACTGAAATGCCTCAACCTGATCCCCAGGTTCTTGCGCTGACTGCTCAGGTTGCTGAACTACAGCAAGAAGTTGCTGCTTTACATGAGGTATTGATGGCCGCTGCTAGTCCACACGGGGTTAACAAGGAGGATGGATGTTGTCCTGGTTTGGAGGGGGCTCCTTAAATCCACTGCGCTAGGGAGTTGATTGCCCTAGCTAACAAGATGGACCATTTGAAACAAGACCAGACTGAGTTGGAAAGAGACGTACAGGAGATGAATGAGCTGATTGATTTGGTAAACAACAGGTTTGCCCCTTGCTTATCAGTAGGGCCATCCCTTACTTTGCAACTACCTGAACTCTCCATGGTTGTCACTACCCAAGGACAACGCCTAGATGTTACTGAACAACAGACCGCTCTAGCCAACACTATGCGTGCCAGAACTACCGAGACTCTGACAACCCTTAAAGAAAGTGTTCAACAACTGTGGGCTAGACAACCCCCCTCCGAATCTGAAGCTGAGTTCTCCCTGCGCATAAATGTACTCAATAGCAACAATGGTGGTCCAACTCCTGAGGCACACTTCAAGCCTACTTTTAAACAAGTCTTTGATCCCAAAACCTCAACTATCACAGCCTTCTTAACTATTTACGAGACTGCTATGAGACAAGCATCAGATGAAGTTAAGAAAGAACATATTCTGACTTGCCAACACCCAACCTGCCAAGAGGTAGTTGTACCAGAGCTGCCCTCCATTGAGACTTGGGAGGACATGAAACAACTCTTGATTGACAAGTTTGGTGGTGATATTAGCCTGGAGGTGAAAAAGGATGCTTTCATGCACATATCCTTCAAGCCCAAAGAGACATTAGCTGAATTTGCTAACAGATTTTACATGGAGGGACAACAGTTAATAACAAGCAGACAATTGACAGTGCATGAAGCATATATGGCCTGCGCCCAGGCCCTCAAAGTGAATCAACTCCTATGCCTCCATTTCAAGGCCCACAAGGCTATGCTGTCCTCCATGAAAAGCATAAAAACACTGCTCCAAGATATGCATCTTACCCATTCTGGGGCAGTTGTTCAGGAAAGTTGTGCCGCTTCCAACTCTGGCTCCTCTTCTTGCGGCCCTTGTATCCTCACTATGAACTCCCAAAATCCTCCTCAACGTCAGGGTTGCCATAACTGTGGTCAGATAAGCCACCACTCTTGCGTCTGCACCAATCTGCGGGTTGAAGGAGCTGATCCCAAGGATCAGTCAGGAAAAGAACAGTCAACCTAGAGGCAGAGACGCTCTCGGTTGACAATTCTTCCCAGTATCCTTCTATACCTCCGCCTGCTACTGACTCTGAACCTGCAGATAATGAAGCTCCTCATATCCTTCTCCTGTTCCATGACATTTCTGACAATTCTTATATGGATGAATCTGATGTTGAAGACCATGATGCATACAGGTATTCTGTTCTTGCCATCCCTGAGACTATTGCCGTTCCCTACAAGCTGCAATCTAGGAAGACTACAACAACCACCAAGCCCTTGTCTGAGGCCAAAGCAGATGTCTCCCACCCCTATCTTACTCAGGCAAAACAGTCCCCTGTATTAGTGGAATCATCAGAGGAACCCACTGAAGTTGCAGACGCCATTTTCAAGAATGTATCTGTCTCACTCCCTCTCCAAACTGTATATAAGGAGTTTCCGGGACTATTATGCATGATTGAGAAGTGGGACAAGGAACTAGCTGAGGCACAGGATATCTTGGCTGTTCTGCCACCCTTTGAACGCACCACCACTCGAGTAGAGATATCTATCCATAAGGTCAAGATCAAAGCCGTCTTGGACACTGGTTCTCCTGGCAATGTTGTTTCTTCTAAACTGATGAAGAAACTTAAGCTGGCCCCTGATATCAACTACCATCAATCCTATGGCACCGCTGGTCTCTCCATGACTTGCGCCATTGGTGCGTACTCTGCCTTACCAATGCAATTTGGTAAACTCCTGTTGGCTGCGCCAGCTAATGTTCTAGAAAATGAGAGCTATGGCCTTTTGGTTGGTACCTAATTCCTTCGGGAATATAATGGGATCGACAACCTTAAGGATGGCTATCTTTCTATCCTAGGGTACAAAGTCCCTGTGATCTTTGAGGAGCCAATCAAAGTTCCTGGTAAACGGTTGAAGACATGTACTCTGGATTACCCCACTGGGGTTTTCTCCCTAAAATATCAAACCCATTCCACCAACATGAAGTGTCCTCCCATGGCTTGTCCTGCAACTGAGGGAATCCCTCTCATGGCCACGTCTGCTATCACCATCCCCCCAGGCTCTCAGGCTATCCTAGACTCCCAGATATCATATGAACTACCTGAACAGACCTTCTTAGAGCTGTATTCCCCTCCTTTGATGGGACGTAACAAGCCTTACCTTTGTCCTGAAATTCTAGACGTTTCTACAAGGATCCCGTTCAATTACTAGTTGCCAAACTTACTGCGCTTCCTATGACTGTATCCAGAGGACAGGTTGTTGGTTACAGAAAGTTGTTAAATGCTCCTGACGTCTTGTCTACTCACCCCTTTGGAACTTTTCAAGACTTTAATCTACCCAAAGACAAGCCTCAAGTCCTATCTCTGTTCACTGCCCAAGACTTCCCTCAGTTGTCCCCGGTCCAACAGAAAGAGGTACTTGATTTACTAGACCAGTTCTCAGACATCTTTGATAAAGATAGTACTGATTATTAGCTAGCCAAAGGTGTGATTCATCAGATTGACACAGGAGATGCTCCTCCCTTTTGTGCCTAGCCATACTGCTGCAGCCAAGTGGAAGATGCACAGGTTTCTAAGGAGCTCAAGCAACTGCTTGATGCTGGACTGCTAGCTCCCTCTCAGAGTCCCTGGGCTTCTCCTCTGCTCATCTTAAAGAAAAAGGATGGTGGACACCGGATTGTGATGGACTATTGAAGGTTGAATTCTCTAACCAAGAAAGATTCCTATCCCTTACCACGCATTGATGACGCCCTTTGATGCCTTGGAGGTTCTAAGTTTTTCTCTGCCATGGATTTGGCGTCTGGCTACTGGCAAGTTGACCTCTCTCCTGAAGACCGTCAGAAGGCTGCACTCATCACATCAGAAGGATTGTTTGAGCCTACTCTCATGCTGCAAGGGCTCTGTAATGCCCTGGCAACTTTCCAGAGGGCCATGGACTCCATCCTGCGTGACTTGAAGTTGTCGTATGTCTTAGTATATCTAGATGATATAAAGGTCTATAGCGCAACTTTCACTGATCACCTAGCCCATCTTAAAGGGGTGTTCATAAAGATCCAAGAAGCTGGCCTCAAGTTAAAGCCTTCTAAGTGTGCTTTCTTCAAAGAGCGCCTTGAATTCCTGGGCCATGAAGTAACCCAAACGGGAATTTGTCCAATGACCAAGAAGGTTGAAGCCATCAACAAAATGCTTCCACCCACCAACCTCCAAGAAGTACAAGTCTTTCTGGGCATGATGGGTTACTATAGACAATTTATCCCTGATTTTGCTGATACTAGTGAGCCCCTGGTCCAAATATTGTGTAATGTCCCTTTTGAATGGACTGCCAGTCAACAGCAAGCCTTTGAGACTCTAAAACAGAAACTCAAAGAAGCACCCATTTTAGTGTACCCTGATGACAATAAGGAATTCATCTTGTACACTGATGCTAGTGAACTTGCTATTGGGGCTATCTTGGCTCAACTTGACAATGAAGGTATGGACCACCCTGTAGCCTATACTTTCTGTGTGCTAAATAAGAATGAAAAAAATTATAGCGTTACAGAGAAGGAATGCCTCGCTGTGCTGCATGCAGTCAAACAATTCCGCTACTACGTGTATGGTACCCATTTAACTGTTGTCACTGACCACGCTTTGCTTAAATGGTTACAACAACTTAAGGAGCCTGAAGGACGCTTAGCCAGATGGGCTCTCCGCCTGCAAGGTTATGACTTCACTGTGCTCCATTGCCCTGGGATTCAACATCAGAACACTGATGGGCTATCCCAAATGCCCGTCCTTGCCCTACATCCTGCTGAGGCAGATTGCCTGTATGAGCTAATTGGCTACCCTTCTTCCTGAGAAAGTGAGACAGAAGAGGTTTGACTTGCCTTGTCCAAATTGTCTGAAGACACCCTCATACGCAATAAGCAACTCATCAAGAAGGTGCAGGGTCAATACCTACCATACATGTGTCCTAGTCTTTGCCTCTCTTTGGTGTCACAAGCTCATAAAGGAACTGGCCATGGAGGCATAGCCAAGACCTTTGAAAGGCTTCAGAAGAATTACTTCTGGGAGAATCTTTGCCTGTTGATCCCAGATGTCATAGCTAGTTGCCATGACTGTCAACTCCAGAGGCCCCAAGCTGCTTCTCACAAATTCAAATTGGTTCACCCTCAACACACATTTCATACTGTCAGCATTGATGCTGTAGGTCCTCTCCCCCGCTCACGCTCCGGATGCCACTTTATCCTGATTGCTGTTGACCACTTCAGCAAGTGGGTAGAAGCTCACCCTACTAAAGACATCACTGCTAAGACTACTGCTGCCTTCCTGCTGCAGGATGTTTTCTACTGCCATGGCTGTCCTCAAGTGCTGTTATCAAACAACAGAACCAACTTCAATGCCAAACTTGTAACCTCTGTTGTTGAAGCTCTAGGAACTCACCAGTATTTCTCTGCCCCCTATAATCCTTCCACTAATGGGGCAGTTGAGCATGCCAACTTGACACTGGTTTCTATCATGAGAATCTCACCTACTCTGACACTATCAATTGAGATCTATACTTACCTGCTACACTCTTTGCCTATGATCTGAGCAGACATTGGGTCACAGGATACTCCCCCTTTGCCATGTTGTATGGGCGTGAAGCCACCACTCTGTCACTCTTGGGGGTTCCTCTACTCTCCTCTGATAAGGCCATGAACCCTGACAACCACATCAAAAACTTAGTCAACCGCATCATTGATATACAGGCCTCTGCCTACACTTCCGCATATAAGACTAAGATGCTCAAGCTCTCTCCTGACAATGCAGGGCGCTCCCCCTTGCCTCAAGTTTGATGTTGGTGACCATGTCCTATACTATCAACACCATGTGGGTGGGCGCGCGCACAAACTGGACTCCCTGTGGATTGGTCCTTTAGAGGTGACTTTCAAGCAAGGATCTGAGTACACTGTAAAGCTCCTCTTCAGTGGTTGCCCTTTTGCCTGTGTACACGCCAAGTTCCTCCGCAAGTATCACCCCCAAAGGCCAATCTAGAGGGGGGCAGTGTTGTGAATAATGACATTCACCATGTTTTGATTTTGCCTTTATTGGGCCATTTTGAAGACAAATCTCTTGCTTTTGCGTTTGACTCTCAAAATGAACTGGCTCCTGCTTCAGGAAATATGATTGTTTGGTTTCCTGACTCTGCGCAACTCACTTGCCCCACTCATGCTTGTGGCGAGTGATCCTACTGTCCTGGTAGTGTTTTGTGGTATTCCTAACCACTACATATTCTATTTCATATTCACCAATAAAAATTAAGTTCTATTCACATTTTTGTCTTTGTGTCTTCTGTACGTCTGCGCCTCTCTCTAGCCACAACTAGTAGAGATTATTCTTCCAGGGCCGCAAGGTAAACGCTATTGCCTTCCCTGTCATCTAACCAAGACTTAGTACAAATCCAATTCTAAGGTTAGGATTCCCTGTTGTGTGTCTGTGCCACGCCTCAAAACACAACAGTATTACCTTTGGTTAAGTCATTGATTGGTGTGTTGAGCTTTCCGCAGTCTTTGATGTATTTCCTTAGGTAAGCTACCATTCCAAGAAAGCATCTAACTTGTTTCACAGAGGTGGGGTGTTGCATGTTATGTATGGCTTTTATTTTATCTGGGTCTGCTTTGATGCCACTATCAGAGACAATGTGGCCCAAAAACAGGAGTTCCTTTTCCATAAATTGGCACTTACTAGGTTTAGCATATGTTTGTGTTTTGCGAGTCAATTGAGTGTCTTGCAGACATGTGTGGGGTGTTCCTCTTTTGTTTTTGAAAATATGATGATGTTGTCAAGGTAACATAATGTTTTCAAGAGTCCGTTTAGCGCCTGGTTCATCATGGTGACAAATGTTGCTGGGGCGTTTGACATCCTGAAATTCATTACTTTACATTTAAACAACCCAAATCGCGTGCGGAACGCAGTCTTTGGTATGTCTTTCTCTTTAACTTCATCTTGGTCTAACCAGATGTGAGGTCAATTTTTGAGAAATTTTTGCTCTGAAGAGCCTTGCAAATAGGCCTTCTATGAGGGGGAGTGGGTATTTATTTCTTACTGTACTTGTTTTTAGTGCTCTGTAGTCAGTAACTAAGCTAAGAGATCCTTTTTTCTTCTTTACAAAGAAAACCGCGCCCCCATGGGGATTCTGACGGGCAAATGAAGCCTTTAGCTATGTTGTCCTCAATGTGTGTTTTGAGGATTTGGGTCTCCATGGGGGAGTGTTTTTAGAGGGGTGCAGGTTTGGGCATGGCTTTGCATAAGTAGATGCCATGTTTGACTTCTCGTTCAGGGGGTAACTCTGTGAGTTCTTCCTTGAATACATGAGCGTATTCATTTAGGAGTGCCGCGAGTTCTGGGCATTGGATCTTTTGTGTTTGCATATTATTAAATTTGGAGTACCTCATTATGTGGAGAGTGCTGTCTTTGATTAGATGTAATGAGTCATCTTTATTTATGACTTGACCAAATACTGTGTCTCTTAGAATGAGGTTGTTGGGTTCTTTCAGAATGTTGAAATTGACTCCATTGTGTTTTATTGTCATGGTTTTTGTTTTCCAACATACACTGGGATTTACTTGGATGAACCAGTCCATACCTGCTACAATGTCATAGTTTATGTTGTTCATGATAAGTCCTTTGATGGACTTTTGTATTCCTTGGAGGTCAATTCTGAAGGGAGTTGTTTTGCCTTTGAGTAGAACCTTTGATTTATCTGCCATTCTAGTATATGTGAAGTTGGATTTGACAACTGGTATTTTGTACTTGGTTACAAAAGGTTTGCTAGCCATAGTGTGTTGTGCACTGGAGTCAAACAAAATTTTGTGTGTATGTGATTTGTAAGTACATGGGTAGAAAAGATGTTGTGAGCAAACTTTAATTTTTAAGTTCATAAAAATGGAGGATTGTGGGACACATGAGATGTGAGCATCAAAGCTGTGCCTTGGTACAATTTCTTTTCAGTTTAAGGGGAGACAGGGGCACTTAATCCTGTTCCCCTTCCTCTTTTCCCTGTTCCTCTGTTTTGAGACCTTTGAGGTCAGAGAATGTGGGGTCAGATTCATAGCAGATTGCTATTTCAGCATTGTCAACTTTGGCGGTGTCTTCTTTCTTGGGACAGGAGCAGTTTGCACTTTGGCTACAATTGCTATTGTTACCTTTGGATTTGTCAATGTTTTGGTTGGTGTTCTGGCTTTTATTGCCATTGGCGTTTTCTATTCCATTACCATTTGAGGAACAGTTGCTGTTGTGTGCAGCATATTCCATGTTTGCACGTTTTTTCAGCGTGCTTGGCTTCAGCAATGAGCGCAGGCATGGAGGTATTAGCCTCTGGGAGGATGAGGGCAGCAACAGAGGGTTTCATTCTGTTGATGAATGAGGCTCTAGTTTGTATGTTGTCAGCTTGTGCTGGGTTTTGAATTTTACGGTGTGTTTCCTCAATTTTGTTGCTGTAAGACTGCAATAGTGGTCTTCTGGGGAAGATCACTGAGCTGTATTTCAATGTGTTGGAGAGATTCAGTGACGCGGAAATTATGGGTGATGTTGGCTTTGAACTCTTCCCAGTTGTCAAGCTGGTTGTTGGTTTTTGAGCCAACCCAGGTGGCAAACCAGTTAGCTGCGGCCTTGTATAGGCGCTTGCTGGCTTCCTGGACCCATTTCTCCTGAGGGATGCAGCTGACGAGAGTTTAGAGCTGTGTGGTCTAGCCAGTTGATGATATTTTCTTTGTTTTTACCAACAAACTTGTCAATACCAATGTATTTGGTGTTGGTCACTTCATCTTTGATAGGTGGTTGTGCGTTTGTTTGTGGTTGGAGAGAGCAACTGTATTGAATAATCTTGGTGCATGCTTTGGGCATGACCAGACCTTCAAATATGGTGCATCTGTTTGAATATCTTCATTGATGTTGTGGGCAAGGAAGTATGTTTTCCAGGTATCTTGGGATGTGGCCTGGTTGAGTATGTGGGCAAAGGTGGGCAGATTCTGTTCAGTCATTCTTTCTTTCATTGGCGTGGTCAAAAACTGTAGTGCTACCAGTGATAAGGAGAGCATTTTGGGGAAGCTTCAAATATAGAATTAGGGAGAGAAGAAGTATATTTTATTGAATAATATTTTAGACTTATATAGCTTTAGCTGTTGCGGGGATTTTAGTTGGACTAAACCCAGTGGTTGGTTATGTGCTGGATGGGTTCAAGTTGTTGGATACCTAGACAGTCATGTGATATTGGTTTGTTGCCATTTCTGGTATGTCAAATGGTATATGGGAAAGGCACAAAATCAGGTGATGGCTGGATGTTAGGAGTGATGGCAATAGCCAGAATACCCGTACATCCAGACCCTCAAAAATTGCAAAGGTTTTTTCCATTGTTGGCGGTATTATAGTCTTTTTGGAACACCAGGAGGCCCCAAAGTCTCTTAGGACGTCCACAACAGTAGGCAGGACAGCAGACAAACTATAGCTAAGCTTGTAGTTTTTTCTTTGAAATTTTTTAGGATATGGTATATTGTGTGCTTGGTTGGGAAACAGAAATTGACTTCTTCTTGTCTTCACTCCATCTTGGGTAGGTTTTAGTATGACATAGTTTGGACAAAGTCTTAGAAAAGCATGACAAAGAGCTTGTAGAAGCCAAGATCTGGAACATACTAGTTGAGGGCAGGTTAGGGACTGTAGCCAAAGCTGAGACCCACCATTAAGTGTTGTCTTGCTTTGGTTGGAGTACTGTAAGTTGTTTTTGTTTCATAAGGTAATTTTTTAAATTTATTAATCATCTTGGAGGCAGCAGCTGGTGTCAGGACCAACTGAGCCCTATGTGGGGGTGTAGTTGTTGTAAAAGGTTTGGGATACATAGGGTTTTAGGTATTTGCAGACTACTCCTTTGTTCTCTTCTTTAAATAAAAAAGTTATTATAATCTTTTTATTTGTTTAATATTTTATTTTTATCCTTCTTCTATATCCTTACCTGTTGCCTCCTTGACAGGGTCTGCTTCATGGGACTTTTTACTTGATGGTTGCTGGTCTTCTTCTGCTGGTTTCTGTTTCTTGTTATTTTTTAGTTGATCCAACATCTCATAATTCTTTGACTGCACCTCTGCGGTCACAAACCCCTGTGGCTTGAACTGTAGGTTGGCAAGAACATATTTCTGTACAGTAAGGAGCTTTGTTGCAATTTTGTTTATAGTATTAGTTATCTTCTTCTTCACAGCCTTCAAGGTAAGTTTTCCCCTTATAACACCACCTCCTTGATCATGTACTTCACCTTTTGATTGGCCTCCTTGATTTTAGCAACCATTGCGTCCAACTCCTTGATCAGTGCCGCCAATTCTGACATGTTTTTCTTGTTCTTACCCCAACACATTTTATACAAATAAAAAATCTCAATAAACTATATTGTTTTTGTTGTATCTAATAGAGATTTAATAAATATATCTGATTTTAATTATGAATTTTTTATTAGCTTTAAGTAATACTATTCATTTTGTATTGATATTATGTATATTTTTGTATATACCAACCCATTCTTAGTATCATGAACAACATGTTTTGTTTATGTGCATGTTTTGTCTGAGTATAAAATTTTTTATTCTTGAATAAGTATGCCAATTTTGACCCAAAGTACACATTTATTACAGGATAACCACTTTTGCAGGTTATATTTAGATCATATATTTCAGATTGTGTAAACCAACCCATTCTTAGTATCATGAACAACATATTTTGTTCATGTACATGTTTTGTCCAATTATAATATAATTTATTCTTAACTTGCTAAGCTAATTATGTGTGGAGTACAAATTTATTAAAAAAATCACACTCAGGGGTCATATGTAGATCATACAGTTCAGAGAGTATATGCTGCAAGATGGTTTATTTTTATTAATTCTATTGTTTTTATTAAGATTTTAATATTTTTGGAGTGCTAAAATAAAGTGAATTTAAAAACTAAAAGTGCTACATATTAGTGTTGCAACATCTTTAATTACTCCCTCTTGGGGAATTAATGCCCCAAGTAAATCACCGAGCGGCCCACCAAGTGGTTTACCGCTCAGGCAATAAACCAGTGGCACCATAATCAGTTAACCATCTATGATAGGGATCATTCAATCCAGGTCCTAAATGGAACACAACTTGATTAAGCCTTGTGACTCAAGAGGAACATTACTCAGATAAGCCCCATGACCTCCATGACGTACATGGACAACAGGTGGCTTGCCATGATACTATATATTAGCCTATATTCATATTCAATAAAGTATCATTCTCTTCTTAAATCTTCCCCTTATTTCATTTATTATACTTCTCAGAAGTATAAACTCATTACCAGCCAATAAGAATGAGCTTACCTTTGTGCTGTCTTTGTGCTTGGCTCAGACTAGAAACGCCTCGGTTATTGCACACAGTTTGAAATAATGAAATAAGCCTGTTAAAAATAAGACATGTCTTTGTTTGCAAATTGGCACACCAACTTGTGATCAATCTAGCACCAGAGAACCTAGTGATTGAGTGCTAGATTGACCAAAAGTTGGTGTGCCAATTTGCAAAAAAGACATGTCTAATTTTTAACAGGCTTTTTTCATTAAGTTAAACTGTGTGCAGTAACTGAGGCAAGTTGGTCAGAGCCAAGAAAAAAGACAGCAAAAATGTAGGCTCATTCTGAATGGCTGGTCTGTAGCACTTTTAGTTTTTAAATTCACTTTATTTTAGCGCTCCAAAAATATTAAAATTATGATTGAAAATAATAGAATTAATAAATATTAAAGCAGCCAAATTTAACTTGTGGCATGATTAAAATCAATCATCACTGAAGTTAAATATAAAATATATTTTATCAAAATAAAAATACTTAATATTTAAACAAATATATATTAATTAATAGAAATTGTTGAGGGGGGCAAGGTTTATTTGACAAAATATGGGAGTGGGTGGGGCAAAATAGAGGGTGGGCTGGATTGTGGGAGGATAACCTGATTAGCTATGAGGTGGTTTCTGGTTGATTGGGATGATTGGCTGGGGACTAGGGCAGCTGGTGGACTTAGTGGCACATGAGTGCCTTGAGCGTCTTGGAGGAATTAGTGATACATGCCCTCATACTCAGACTTGGAGAGAATGGTGATTGGCTTGTACATCAGGGATTTTTGAGGGAGCAGTTGGTGGTCCTTCAATAATTGGCTGCTATCATGGGTGTTCAGGGCCATCTTTTTGAACGTGACAGTGACCTTCTGATGGGGAAAAGCACAGTGTAGTCATGAGCCGCACTAAACACCTGGCTGAAGGTTGTGGGGCTGCTCTCACAGATGATATCCCCAATGTTTAAGAACAACATATCACCCAGCTGAGAATTGGTATGTCCAACAGGGAAAATCAAGATGACATTGCTGTCTGCTTTTATTTTCTTAGAGGCTATTTCAGCGCACTCCATTTGGTGGCTCAGGAAAACTTTGAATCTTGAATTGACCAAGCTCCAGCTGCCTAGCAGGTTGAGGAAGAATTTCCCATATCATTACTCATTGGTGTAACTGGATGTGGTTTGGTAAAATACAGTCCCTTTTGGGAAAGCTGCAATGAACACACCAATTACAATCCCCTCTGTTTCTTTCTTTTTACTCTAAGGGGTGTTCTTTTTTACTTAAAGTCCCATAATCCTGGACTTGTAATGAAAATTTATAGTAGGATATAAAAATGACATTGCCCAAAATTAAGAACAGGCAGCAGGTGATAGTGGCACCTAATACAGGGTCATAGGGAAAATCAGATCCATCATCCAACTCATCAGCCAACTTATTGATCAGAATCAGAACACTGACTACAAGCCCATGCATCCAGAGCTGCACTGTGTGGCTGACAATTAATATGCCCTGGAGCCCAAGTAGGCGGTAGACCTCAGTTAATCAGAGGTATGGGTCACATTGCAGAAGGTCAAGCATGATGGGATACACCTCCTTGATTTGGTATTTGATCTGCTTCTTTGGCTTCTTGTTCAGCTTGGTGCCATCTCTCTTCAAAAGGGCTTAGAACTCACGCCTAATCACTGCCTCAGTGAATTTAAGGCAGGTGGTAATTTCTGCAAAATTCACGCCACTTTTTCTTGAGGCTCACAATATCTTATATCAGCTTATTGGTTAATAGGTGTTGTTTTTTGGGCCCACTGAAAACAATTGGACCTGGATTAGGCAGGGCAAGATTTGATTGACCTGAATTCTCAAGTGATGGTTGGATAGGATTGAAGGGGGCCACAGCTGCCCAGTCTCAAAAATGTGGCACAGGTGTGGGTTGGGCCTGGTCTTGAGGAGCACCATATTGGCTATCAGAAAAGCCATCTGTGGATGGGCCTGGTGACACATACAACTCAGCCTCCTCACAACTTGCATTGAATTGGGTGTACACAGGAAGAACAGTGGTTACACTCCCTTGATCAGCAGCCTAAGCTTGGAGTAGCTCCTGTTACTGCTCCTCAATAGCACCAAAGTTATCTTCACTTGAAAAAATAATTGTAAAAAATGCAATAAAATTTCTACTAGAAACAGAAAGGCAAAGTATTTCTTGAAAAATTAATCTTATTTAAGTGTGTGCTCCTTTTTGAGACATTCTCTCAGACATAAATGTCCAAACTTAGAAGCACATACATTGAAAACATTGTTGTAGTTCCTGGATAGATTTTGGTGGATTTACTCCTGAAATCCACTATTTCCAATTTAAGTCCTAAAAATAATCAATATTTTCAAAAAAAAGAGTTGTTCCGTATTTAATTTCATCACTTTTGTGATTGAACCTTATGTGCTCTCTGTTTTATTGTTTTTGACACACACTCATAATCAAATTTGATGTAGAATGCTTCAGGAAGTGACTGGATTGTGTGCATTTTATATTTGAGTTCCATGTGTTTCTGTCTCATTTTTGGAATTTGGGATTTGACTTTGTTTTTGTTGTGTGATTGACTATTTTTGTTTTCTGGCCCTAGATAAATGGAAGCTTTATTGAATAATTGCCCTTTAACTGGTTCCAGTTGGAGTTTTTTGTGTGACTTAACCTATGCATTCTAAACTGACTAATATTTGTTTATCTCAACAGGTTTAAAAACTACTAATGTAGTAGATGCCCTAGAAATCTGAATCTCCCCAAAAAAGGGAGTGAAGGGATATAAAAATTAATAAATGCTGGTATAGCCCAGGACCAATCATGGCACCTGGGTGTCACAAGTGACAAATTCCTGCTATCAATTGGCAAAAAAAAACCCCAATTTCAATATTTTAATCTCTGACCCCTGCTTGCCGCCAGCCTGCGGGCCCAGCTGCCCAACTGCCCACATTTTTTTGGGCTTGAATCAGAAATATATTTGGCTTTGGAGAAACCTACAAACCCCACCAGCGTAGCACCTTCTATGCTCAAGCCCTACCATATGGGGAAACCCCTTAGCCCAGCTAATTAGAGTAGTGGCCCAAAGGACATCCCCACAATCACCTAGGCTGCTGCCAATGAAGTTTTAGGTGAATTACCCCAATCCTGAGGCCCACGGGTTGCTGAAAAATCCTTTTTATCAAAAAGGATTTGGGGGCTCTCCTTCCTGATGCAGCCAATAAAGAACCAACAAGTCCAAGATCTCCCAGGGTTGTGCAAACCCTGGAAAACACCACCATTCAGGCCATAATAATTTTCAAAAGTTTCTACAGTTTTGATAAGCATACTTATACCCAAGAGATGATAGGAAGATGATTATTGCTATCCTTACAATAAAGTGTTATGAACATTTGGTTCATGCAGGTCTTAACCTACCTCCTTTTAGCACTTTACAATTTTCAATTTGATTTCCCCAGTTCTGTTCCCGCTTCCCACCAAACCCAAAAAAACGCAGATCAACTGCCTGAATTATTTGGTGGGATACACTATCTAGAAAGATGCAATCTAGAAAACGTTATCTAGAAAACATCATCTAGAAAGACGCCATCTAGAAAATGAGACCTAAAACGCCATCTAGAAAGACGCCATTTAGAAAACGCCATCTAGAAACTCTATGTCAAATTTCTGGCAGAACTGTGTCAAATAACTTAAAAATTAATAAAAACCCAAAAAAAATCCAGAGTAGTAAGAAAAACATATGGCTAGACTCAAAATAATCCAAAGATTTCAAATCTTCAATAATAATGTGGGATCATCTAGTACCAACTTTAGTGTGCAAATCTCCAAAGTCAACACACCCTAAAACTGTGATATTTCCATATTGAAATTTGCTTCTATGTTTGTATCAATTTACTAAAAATTAAGTAAAAATTAAATGTTTGGAAGTAAAGTATTTAATGGGAGAGTAACTTGATCAGGATTCAGTCCCAAAAGTCTTTACAATGCCTTTAATATGGGTAAGGCAGCCTTCTCCAGTGTAATAGGTCAAAAAGTTCTTGGTAACACTTGCAAACTTGACCTGCTGATCTGCATGCTTGGATAAAAAAGCTTTGCTTTTGATGGCCTGAGGGTAAAGCTGGCCCCCATGGATATACAAGATCTTCAGCTTTTTGATAATTATAATGAATCTGGGCTTCTTTATCTTAACCAGGCAAGAAAATTGATTGTACCAACCTTCAAGTGATGAAGTGGTCTTAGTTACGCTGTCCTTAACCTGATTATTACAGTTCCAGTTAATGGAGACACTATCATTGCATATATAAAATCATTAATGAAGCATTTTAAAGCTAAAAACCAAATATTACAGATTGTTTTATGATAAGGAATAAAATCAGTATATCAAAAGTGGTTTTTAATGGCTGTGTTACAGGGAGATAGTACTATCAAATGTGAGTTAATTTGAGTTGATATATTATATGTGGTCATAAATTAATATCATGCTTTATTCCCAATTAATAAGAGAAAGGCTTGGATTTTAACATAAAAGTATAATTTATTATTTGATTCCAGATGCTGTATTTTTAGATGGCGTATTTTAGGGTATTTATTAAGTGCTTTTATATTCAAAAAATCTTATTTGGATAACACTTTTTTATTTCAATTTGTAATAGCGTTTTCTAGATGCCATTTTTCTAGATGGTGTATTAGAAACCAATATGTAAAAAATAACTATTTAATAATTTTTTAAATTTTTTTTAATTTTGCTGATGTAAATTCTGACCCTATTGTAAATTTTTTCTAGATGGCGTCTTTCTAGATGGTGTTTTCTAGATGGCGTATTGCACCAATTATTCCCTCCCCCAGGAGCTCCCTACGGCCCAGTTTATTTTAAAGAGTATCCTCCAAACCCAGATTATTTGGAATTTACCTTGGAGTAGATTCTAATTTACAATCCAGAAGCCTGTACCAGAGAAAAAGAGCTTATTAGTTGTGAAGAAACTTGGATCACCAAACAACCTTTGCTATTTTGCAACAAATATAACTACCTGCCCGCGTACTTGGTACCAATGTCCCCTCCTTTGACCCCGCGGCCCAACCACCCACAAGAATCTGTTGATAATAGTGATTCCACTTCCACCCAGATATTTGGAGTCATGTACATCACTCTCACTGGCTTAATCAATTATTTGGTGCCCTACAGCAAACCCTGGGCCATCCTCAGGAAATCAATATCCTACATTGTAAAGTTAGCCCCCATCCTGTGGTGGGTTCTTTCTTCTGGGCCTGTGGGCCGTCCGCCTGCAAGTTCTCAGGAACCTATCACAGATGTTACAGTAGAAAACCAAATGGAAGGAATAGTGCGCCCCCATAAGACCAGAAACCAGTGAAGAACTGCCGCCAAATCCTTGAGAGAGATAGACAATTTAAATGCTGTCATTGATAAAAAAGAGTCAAAGCTGGGGTTGCTCAAATAGCCCTGGAAATCTGGACTTGCCATATTTTTATCCAAATAATTATGACAAGAAAATCACATGTTATACATTATTTGGGGATGGCAGGGCTCAACCTGCTGGTTGCCAGAATTTTTTGGATTATGATGTCATTGAGCCTAATTCCAATACAGGCCCTCCAAAAGCTGAAAATATTCTTGCCAACCAATCAGATACCACAGAATCCTCTCCTCCACCATCCTGAACTCTTTTAGAGCTTTCCCCATTCCTATCTAGAAACTTGTTTCTAGATAGCTTATTTTGACTCAAATAAAAAAGTTTTCCCAAAAAAATGTTGGCTCATCTGGGGCTGTTTGCCCCCGTATTTGAGAAATTAGCTTACATTATTGTCAAGGTTGCTGTTGTGGCTGGGAGTAGAGCTATACCAAGGCGCCTAGGTGGGGTCCACCCTTCAGGGTAATGCGACACCAATGCCCAATACAAGAAGGGCAAGGAGTATGAAAAATACAGCATGCCAGCTGCAAGTGGAAAATAGGCACAAAGATAAGGCACTACAACCTCAGCAAGGCTAAGGATGGTCAAGATGACCATTCCATAACAAATGTGGTTGTAGGGAACAACCTCAGCAGTAGGTTGTAAGATTGGGGAAGGGGGTGGGAGGCATGAAGTGGCTGGTCTGCCCAGGGCTAAACCCTGGTTGATAGCCTATAGCTATAGTTTCTGTTGGTTCTACTAGGTGGAGTACTGGTGACTGGACTGATTGGTTTGGTTGCGTCTAAGGTGATAAAATAATATGTGGTAGAAAGGCTAAGACTACTCTGTTGACCATATACTTTATTAAATGTTTGCTGAATATGGCTTGATTGTAGGTAAGTGGGTTTTATAACACTCATTTGGTCTTCCTTGGAAATGACTACTGGCAGCTCCTTGGTGGGCTACAGTAGCCCATCCTTTGATCACAGGCACTTTGGGTGAAGGAGATAAATTCTTGGGAACAGGGGATAGGGTCCCAAGAATCTTAGACTGGGGTGGGGGAAGTTCTCTGAGCTTGGGCCATTGGATTGGTTGATTGACTCATGGCTGGGGGAAGTTCTGGGGTCTGGGTTTGGCTCATCTGGTTTCATCTTGAGATCAGTTGGATTGCTGGGAGCTAATTGGTGACTAATTATATCTGGCTTAATCATTAGAGGCTGGTGTTGCTTGGAAGGTAGCACTTGCTCATGGGTGAAGGGATTGCCATCTGCAGGTGAATCTTTCTGGCTGAGTAGCTCCTCTTCACTTCTTGAACCAATGAAGTAGTTGGAAATTCCAGATGATATGTGAGTTGCATTGGCTTAGGATTATTCTTTACCCAGCTTTTTTTGATTGGGAGAGGGCTCTGGGTCATCTTTCTGCAAGTGATGTTTCATTAAATCAGTTGGAGTAATGGAATCTGCATTAAGGTTTTGCTGGTTGTTGGCAGTTGGGTCAGGACTGGATTGGAGTGCAGATGCAGAACAGAAATCCTCAGTTCTGAAGAACTGGTAGG
Source organism: Entomophthora muscae (assembly GCA_014839935.2). Classification (NCBI taxonomy): domain Eukaryota; kingdom Fungi; phylum Entomophthoromycota; class Entomophthoromycetes; order Entomophthorales; family Entomophthoraceae; genus Entomophthora; species Entomophthora muscae. Next base: position 81,670 of record QTSX02002269.1, read on the forward strand.
CTGAGTGGAGACTGAGAAATTTTCCAAGTTATTCAGCAATCTCAGTTGATACTTAATTTGCTGAATAATCTAGCAAATATCATTATATTACAGATGGGAGCCACGTGGCTTATTTGTAGCATTGGAGCCAGTGGCTTTGCTACTGTTGGGGCCGCTAGCCCCCCCTGGTCCAGTTAAAGTACTGGACCTGGTTAGTTTGGTACTTCCTGTTGTTTTTAATATCATATTACAATCAAATTCTCTTTCAAGAGTCAGTTTCCACCCACCCTGGTGGTTTGATTGGGGTTCAATTCCCCTGGCGGGTTTACGTGGTTAACCATGTTTTTGTTTTGTAATATTATGTATGGGGTTGACTCTGGTTGCCGTGTTTCCTATACTGCTGGCCCTTGCAGTTGTCATCAATTCCATGACCACGCCCTGGCCAGCAATCTACATACTGAAGCCTTTGGATTCTTCTTCTAATTTTCCCTTGCAAATAATTTGCACATTTTGATTTTCACCTCCATCTTCTGCTACACTGCCACTAGCTCAAAGATCTTGAAACTATCCTCCCAATTTGGCTTACTGATTGTCAAGTGACTCACAATTTGTTTACTATACCCTTATTGTATTTCCTTGAATCATGCAGCTTATCACTTTACTTTAATAACAGAATGGATCTATGACATTGGGGATGGATAATAGGAGGGAACCAAGAAGTTTTGGCATATGGAGTGTGGGGGTGGAGTGGACTGAACCAATACCAGATGAAGTCATAAGATTTGGGTCATTATTTGTTAGATTAAGCCAAGGCGCCAGCTTAAGCATTTTAAAGACTTTTAACTTCTTTGGTATCATTTAAGCCGTAAACTTATGTTTTTTGAACATTAATATAATGCTTAGTTTACTGAATAAAAGTTTAAGGGTGTAAAATATACAAATAATAAAAATAAATCTTATTTCTATTAACTGTATTTTTGCTAAAAACCCTTTTTTCTATTTTAATAAGCCAAGAATCAACTATATGAGTTGCATGGGAGAGTAATAGCAGCCCCAAAGCCATAATTGCTATTACCCTATCTTTAGCTCATATAATTAATTTCTTAGTTATTTTTAGAAAAAAAAGTTGTTGTATTTAAAAGACTATTTACCCTATGTGAAATATAAGTTTTTGTTATGCGTCCAACTTCATGAACATGTCCTACTAATCCTTTAGTAGTATCAGCTCTCTTTGTTTCTCTGTCATCTGTGCAGAACTTTGCACAATAATTTATTTTGGAGTACTCCTTAACATCCTCAAATGTCAAAGGTGAAACATACAGCTCACCATCTTTCATTAAATATGAAAGATTAACATAAAATGCTTTGACTTCAAGCCAGCTTTTTTTAGGCCTAGATTTTCTATCATAGATGTAAAAAAAGGTTTTTTGGAAAACATCTGAATTATTTACAAGTGACTCATATAAACCCTTTCTTTCTTCCTCTCTCTCAAAAACCATTTTGAGATCATTTATATTTTTTATATACATCTCATTTTCATTTTGTTTAAATATTTTAGATAATACACCAAAATGACCATCAACAATACTTTTTCCATGACACTCAACAAATCTATTAAACTTAATTGTTACTTTTATAATTTTAGGTACCTCTTTAAAAAGATAATATAAGAATTCATAAGATCTAAAATGATTACCATTATCAGTCCAAACTTTAATATTTTTAATATTCTTAAATTTATTATTTTTAAGCAGACTTATCAAACACTGACCTGAAAACAAAGAGTCATGAGATAAAATTTCAGATAAAAAGTCATGATACTCATATTTAATTTTCTCATTTTCTTTAAAAGCAATTGCAAATCCTAATAAAGAAATAGGTATTTTCTCATAAAAACAATTATTTGTCTCTATAGGACCCCCACCTATTTTAAAGTTTTCTTTATAGTCTATTACTATAACACATGAATTATTATCAAGATTATTTATATCACTAATATATTCTTTATTTTAATGCTTATAAAACTTTTCATGTAGGTCAATAGATTCCAAATTTTCTTTAATAGATTTAGGCAATGGCAACTTCTTTATACTCAAATCCTTTTTCTTCATTTCTAATGATTTTTTTAAGTTGCAAATGTTACACATATCAGTTTGCTTTTTGCTTTTAATTATATTATTAGGAATAAGCTTATAGAAAGTGGAAAGTGAAATAGAAATATTGTTTTTTATTTTCATATCTTCATAAATTTCTTTTTTTGTTTTCAATAAGGAGTATTTTATTTTAGTTGAGTATTCACTCAATTCTTTTTGTAATTCTTCATAAATCAATCCAGGGGATTTTTTAGTGAATTGGCTGGTTGGGAATGAATTTTTTAATATGTGTTTTAAAATATTTTTTATGTTTTCTTTCTTTACTGAATCATTTTTTCCTTTTTTATTTTTTGAATTTAATGATGCTTTTTTAGCATTTTTTATTTTTTTAGAATATGAATACTCATTTTTTGTCATTTTAAATCCACGATCCCAAAGCTCTTTCAGACTGTAGCTTGATGTAACCAATGCTCTTAGGGAAGGAAGGTGCTTGGCAGGGGACTCTGACATCAATTCCTTTAGGTTGTTAAGGAAATCATCTGTCTTAGAATTTTGTATGACAGGTAAGAAGGTACTTTTTCCAAACTCTGTTTTTAATAAGAAATGCTCAACAAAGCTGTTAAGATCACTGCCAGCAGTAAAAAGGAATGCTTGTTTAAGCATATAGATTCTTTCTCTCTTAGTAGAAGCCCCCAGTGAGAAGAAGGGTGTCATCTGAGGTGCAAACTTGATGGGTTCCATAATGACAGTGGTTGGGTTCCTTGGCTTGGTTCAGGCAGTTCTTGCTTGGAAATAGATGTGCAGTTATCAGAGAGGAGTAAAGGTGTGGATTGGAAAGTAAATTTCTGTAAAGTTGAGCTTTTTAAATACCATGTTAGCTGAGCTTTGGCACTACAGGCATAAATCCCCAACTGACCCCCAACTTATCTCCTTAATTTATCAATATCACCCCTGGAGTCTGATATCATTGTTTATTTACCCCTTTTTATATTCTGGTTAACTGTTGATATCTCGGCAAATAGTACTTCAATCTTGCTCAAACTAGTATCATTAGAAAGCCCTTAATCTCAGCTTTTGGAATTGTGCTGCAACATTATATTTCAATACCAATTTAGTATCTTGAAGCGGCTTTGAATGTAAGCTTATAAAATTATTATTTGAAATAAAATATGCTAATTAACTCTTAAAGTATGATATTTTAATCAGTAAACTAAATTTAAAGTATAAATTATTATTTAGCTTACTTCTAGTAACCAACTCAAAAACCTTTTGTTTAAATAAACTTAAGTTTATTGTAACTTTTAACAGTTCATAAAAAATGAACTTTATATATCTTAAATCTATCAAAACAAAAATGTTATTTTTAATCATATATAAATATTTGCTTGTATAATTAAAGTTGTATCTTATTTTTATAGATACAATGACTAAGATCATTTTTTATTTAGTTTAAATAAATTTCAACCTTTATAAAATTTAATTAAATAAAGCAAGATTTTGATACATTCTTTTTTATGTTTGAATTTTTTATACATATTATCTCTAGCATACAGTATAAAAATATAATTTTATTAAATAGTTGTATAAAGCCATTTTATTAATATTAAATACTTAAGAATTTGAAAAGAAAAACTTTTACTCTCTTATAAGTTCTTATTATATATTTTCTATAAAATCTAACTTAAGAATAAATTACTTATGCTAAATGAGATCACTGAAATTTCAATAAAAGTTTAGTTTTAATTTTAGTTTTAGTTTTTTAACTTTTTACTAGATTTTTTATAAAAAAAATCCAAAATTATTTAATATTTATTTATTAAATATGCAAAAAAGCTGTCTGCCCTCTTTTTAAAAAGAGGGATTCAAAAATTATTATATTTTAAATTAAATATTTTTAAAAAAGCTAAGATTTTAGGCAACAATTTAATTTCCAACAAAAAGCATCATATCAGTTTTATTGTATTTTTATGTTTCTCTTTTTAGAATGAAGTCATTTTTTACTAATCAGCTTTCAAGAAAAATGGTACATGAAATAAGATTTTTACTAGCTTTTAATACAGTTTAATTTAGCTGTAAGTAGAAAATGATTAATTTAATATAGGTTTTTATATTATAAGGATTAAATAAGATTTATTTTGATAAAATTGTTATAATTATTTAAATTTATTGATAAGAAAATTAAAACAAAATTTTAAAGTGTTAAGTAGCACAGTTAATAGGAAACAGATTAATCTAACAAATAATGACCCAAATAATGACCCATATGTTGGTGAATAGGTGCTCATTTTTGATGACTATTTTTTTTGTGATGTTGGTAGTGCCTGGAGGGAAACCTTTATATTTAGTTTGGAGTACCAGGAGGAGCCTTTCTGGGTTGAGACTTTTTCCCCCTCTTGTGGCTCTAACATAAAAGCAAGAGAGTGCATCTGCCATGGCAAGTTTGGGTCCTGGTTTGTATTTGGAGATCATGATAAATATTTTTAGAAGCTCCATCCAGCGCACCTGGAGCCTGGATAGGTTGGCTTGTGTTTTGAAGTATATGAGCAACTTATGGTTGGTCAACACTGTGAATTATTCCTGTTGCTCTAGATAACAACGCCATTTGACTAGGTAGTGTACAATGACCAACAACTCTTTATTGTGGATAGGGTATTGACATTTGCTGTCTGTCAGTTTTTGTGATTTGTAGGCTACAGGCAGGAAGTCACCATCATTTTTTTGATTTGTAGTACTCCCCCAATGGATGCATCTGAGGCTTTGGTTTCCATTTGGTACTTCCCATTGTGCTTGGGGTATTGTAGGATAGGTGCTGTTGTGAGCTTCTCCTTGAGGCGTCTAAAGCAGAGGTCACATTAAGGGGTCCATACAAACTTGGATTTGGCGCCAGTTATGGCAGATAAGGGTGCCATCAGGATGCCACAGTTGGGTATGAACCAACAGACATAGACAATCATCACTAGGAGGGCGTGGAGCTGGGCCTTATTCTTGGGTGGTGGCATCTTACAGATGGCTTTAATATTCTGGTTGTCAGGTTTGATGCCGTCTTTTGACACCATGTGCCCAAGGAACAGTAGCTGTTTGCAGAAGAACTGGCACTTAGATGGCTTGGCCAACAGTTTTATATTGTGCCAAGGTTTTAAAAACTGCCTCTAGGTCCCTGTGATGCTGCTCTACTGAGGGGCTGAACACTTATGTTGTCTAGGTATACCAGTGCACTCTTGCCAATGTGGGGTGTGAAGACCTCATTCATGAAGGTAAAAAAGGTTGATGGTGTATTTTTCATCCCAAAGTTGAGTAAAACACACTTGTAGGGACCATACTTGGTACAGAAGGCTGTTTTGTATATGTCTTCTTCTTTGATTCAGATTTGGTTATAGCCTGCTGTTAGGTCAATCTTGGAGAAGACGGTTTCCTGCCCAAGGCAGCAAAGAGATCTTCAATGAGTGGGAGTGGGTAATAACTTTTGATGGTAACTTTGTTCAGTTCTTGGTAGTCAGTAACAAGTCTAAGAGTACCGTCCTTCTTTGCCACAAAGAGCACAGTAACACCAAAAGGAGATTGTGAGGGGCAGATAAGTCCTTTTTCCAATGCTTCCTTGAGGTAGGTGTGTAGTGTGTTGTCTTTGTTTGGGGTGAGGCAATATATGGGCTGCGCCTTAGGTACTTCTTTCTTGAGCTGGATGGTGTGCTGTATGTGCATTTCTGGGGGTAACTGTCATACACTGCCCCAAAGGGCAGGCTCTTTGATTTAATTGCTTTTATATTTTTCATTTGGTTTTAGACTTCCAGTATTTTAATATTTGTATTTTTTGAATTGAAGGTTAATATTTAGGTATTTTAATTTCATTACCTTGTTCTGTTTTTGCTATTTGCGCTCAAATTGTTGTCGTTTTTTGCTTGCTCTCCTGTTATCTATTTTCTATATATATTTATACTTTAAAGTTAGAAAGTTTTCATTTTATCCTCACCGTTTGAACTCCTGCTTACGTCTTTGCTGCTCTTTCCCCAGCTTCAACGTGCTGATCAGCGTATAGTGCTGGCTTCTGTTTCCCCTTTTCTAGTTCTGGTTTTCTCAACTTACTCCAGCTTGCTCCTGTTATTGGCTGCTTCTCTTTGACCATCACATACAACTGAAAAGGCTTTTTACTATAAATAAAGGAGCTTTTGAAGAGTAGGCTTTAAGCCAAAATTCTAAGTGATTTCTTCCCCTTCAATTTTATCCAAATTTAACTTGAGATCTTAATTTTTAGAAATTTATACATTTTTATTAGTTTAATTTCAAATTTTAGCCTTTCCTTTTCTTTAAACAGATGGAACTTGTAAGACAACAAGCCTTAGGCTTGTTGTATCCGTTGTTTTCTCTTAAAGAAGTGTTCAATAGTTATATGTACCAATTTGCGGATGGAGAATATCCTAATATTGACATTCTCTTAGTTACAAATTGTTCACTATTAAATACTTTGCTTTATCTTATTTGCTTAGGGTTTTTACACTCAATCACTCCTTTTGTGACACAATATAGAATTTTTAGCAGGGTTCTGTAAGATTATCTTACAGACAGTTCCTACGTTTCTATATCTTTTAAATTTGAATCTGAATGCTTTGCGCGCCTAGTTTATAACCTTGCGCCATTATGGGCAAGACCTTACAGTAACCCTGGTAACACTTCCTTGAAGATTTCAGGATGAAAGTCCACAATAGCCTGATCCTGAGGAGTGGTGGTATCTTTGTGGTTCTTAAAGCATATAGCCTTGTACTAGCAGAAGTTCCAGTTGATTACCTTGAGGTTGTCTTTTTCTTTGAGAGTCTCTGTGATACATACAAAAACATGATCTTGTAGAAGTTGGTCCACTGAGTCAGGGTATATCTGGTGGTTGTTGCCTTCACTTTGATGGTCAATACTGAGGTTACCCAGTCCAGGTAGGGGTTATTCTTTCTTAGCCAATCCAAACCCAGTACAATGTCTAACTTGAGAAAGTCAATGATGGGGCCTTGGATGATGGAGTGCAGGTTCTCAAGCATGACGGAGAAGGGGGCAGTTTCCCTTGTCACAGCAATGTGATTTTCATTAGCTAAAACCATGTTTTTAATCCGCAAAGGATTAGTGGTTAGCTTGAACTTATCCACAAAGCTGCTGTTGACTAAGGTTTGATCCACTCCTGAGTCCAGGAGTGCTGAGCCTGTGTAACTGCAAAAGCAGAAAGAGTAAGACATCAGTTTATTGGGATGTCTGGCAATGGTGTAAAGTACTGGGTCCTATGAGGGCACTTGAATTATTAGACACTGGTCCACGTCCTTGAGTTGTTATTCACCATTGGGCAAGTCAGGACTTGTATGGTGAAATCTTGGCTTGCTTAGTGCTCTTCCCTGGCTTTTCCCTTGCCTTGATTGTCCTGAGTAGTAGTGACCCTGAAGTGGGTGCAGTTTGACTGCCCATTTTCCCATTACTGTGTCCATTCAAACCTGAGGGCTTATGGCCTGCACCATTGTTGATGTTGCTATGAAGTGGTTGAGTGAAGCACCCGCCTGTGTGAGAGTCCTTGGGTCTCTCTCTTTCCAGTCTGGGCCTTGCAGAGGGCGTTGAATGTTTGCTCTGCTTTCTCTGCCTCACGGTAAAGGCTCTTCATATAGGTACTTGGTCCAGGTTGACATGCCTCATTATGTGCAACTTGAGTGCATCATAGTACATGAGGTGCGTAGCTGGGTTGTCAAATGTCATGTCAGAGAGTGCTCATAGGCGGAGCTCTTCTTACACGTGGATAAGTTATTTCACTGTGTCAGTCTGGAACAAGTTCTTTACTTGGTGTATAATCATGAGGGTGGTGTCCTTCATTACAAACCTTGCCAAGAAGTCCTGCTTAAAGGTGTCCTAGTCCTTTTTGGTGTGTTCTTCATGCCACTTGTTGCACCAGGTGCCAGCATCATGAGTCAGTTGGATGGATATCTCTGCAATCCAGAAATGTTGTGGGCATTCCATCTGCGCCAGTTTTCTTTGAGAAGATTGAATCTAGGCTGTGGTGTTGTTGTTAGCCCCAGCAAATAACTCCAAGGCAGCACTACAAAGTTGTTGGGCTACATGGGCGGGCATGATACTTTTGTCTGCCACTTGAGGGATGATAGTAGGTTCTTGGAAAAACCCTTGCACTGATAGGGTGTTAAAGGCAGGGAACAGCCTTACCATATTCTGGTGTAATACAAAAACTTCTGGAATTTTGGTACCTGGTGTGTAGGGTGTCCAGTCCACAGGGAGGCCAGACATGACTATTTTATAAATTTGTTGACTGCAGCAAGTACAGACAACAGGCAGAATTTTGAAGGGGAAGGTAGGATGGAGAACCTAACTGTGCTACTAATGTTGTGACTGTGCTATTTTAGCAGAGTTACAAGGGTAAAAATATTTAGAAACTAGATAATTATCTTTATTTGGAGATTGGGATTATATAGTTGTGATAAATTATCTTAAGATTAACATGATTATGTAGATCATTATTTTGTATGATGAAGGGGGTGGTTTGTTCCTGGTAAAGGGTCAGGCACCAAATTGCTTCATCAACTGTACATGATCATTGTTTGCTCATGTTGTCAATTTTGGGAATTTGAGTTGACTTCCTTGTTTGGTTGCAGGGCACCGGGAATTCAGATTGTGGGTCTTGAACCCGCTTAGACAGAGCCTTGTTGGCAGGTAAACTCTGCTGTTTTGATACAATCAAACCATGGAAAACAACCAAGCCATGGAGCCATCCCTCATCCAGAAAATCCAAAGATGCCAGCTCATGGTAAGAAATTTAGCTGCACCCTGTAAGTAAATCAGAGCATTACTTCTTCTTGTTTTACAGACTTCAGCAAGCTGCAGTCTTGCAAATCAATACTTCAACTACAGAACATTCAGAATCTCAGGTTAAACACAATGCTCCCCCGCTGCACTTTCAGTATTTAAACTGAAATCCTTTTCCTGAGCAAATTGCTCCAACTATTTTTTATTTCTTTCACCATTCACAATAAATTCTATATTTTCAAATCAACTGATTAGTAAAAAATTGTGTTCTTCCCCAACAGCATGAAACTCCTCCTCCTCATAGTGTGGGCTTTCTGTGTGTTTCTTGAATACTATCAGGCTGATGTGAACCTAAAGACTCCAGAACTGACTCCTACCAACAAATGGGTCATTATTTGTTAGATTAATCTGTTTCCTATTAACTGTGCTACTTAACACTTTAAAATTTTGTTTTAATTTTCTTATCAATAAATTTAAATAATTATAACAATTTTATCAAAATAAATCTTATTTAATCCTTATAATATAAAAACCTATATTAAATTAATCATTTTCTACTTACAGCTAAATTAAACTGTATTAAAAGCTAGTAAAAATCTTATTTCATGTACCATTTTTCTTGAAAGCTGATTAGTAAAAAATGACTTCATTCTAAAAAGAGAAACATAAAAATACAATAAAACTGATATGATGCTTTTTGTTGGAAATTAAATTGTTGCCTAAAATCTTAGCTTTTTTAAAAATATTTAATTTAAAATATAATAATTTTTGAATCCCTCTTTTTAAAAAGAGGGCAGACAGCTTTTTTGCATATTTAATAAATAAATATTAAATAATTTTGGATTTTTTTATAAAAAATCTAGTAAAAAGTTAAAAAACTAAAACTAAAATTAAAACTAAACTTTTATTGAAATTTCAGTGATCTCATTTAGCATAAGTAATTTATTCTTAAGTTAGATTTTATAGAAAATATATAATAAGAACTTATAAGAGAGTAAAAGTTTTTCTTTTCAAATTCTTAAGTATTTAATATTAATAAAATGGCTTTATACAACTATTTAATAAAATTATATTTTTATACTGTATGCTAGAGATAATATGTATAAAAAATTCAAACATAAAAAAGAATGTATCAAAATCTTGCTTTATTTAATTAAATTTTATAAAGGTTGAAATTTATTTAAACTAAATAAAAAATGATCTTAGTCATTGTATCTATAAAAATAAGATACAACTTTAATTATACAAGCAAATATTTATATATGATTAAAAATAACATTTTTGTTTTGATAGATTTAAGATATATAAAGTTCATTTTTTATGAACTGTTAAAAGTTACAATAAACTTAAGTTTATTTAAACAAAAGGTTTTTGAGTTGGTTACTAGAAGTAAGCTAAATAATAATTTATACTTTAAATTTAGTTTACTGATTAAAATATCATACTTTAAGAGTTAATTAGCATATTTTATTTCAAATAATAATTTTATAAGCTTACATTCAAAGCCGCTTCAAGATACTAAATTGGTATTGAAATATAATGTTGCAGCACAATTCCAAAAGCTGAGATTAAGGGCTTTCTAATGATACTAGTTTGAGCAAGATTGAAGTACTATTTGCCGAGATATCAACAGTTAACCAGAATATAAAAAGGGGTAAATAAACAATGATATCAGACTCCAGGGGTGATATTGATAAATTAAGGAGATAAGTTGGGGGTCAGTTGGGGATTTATGCCTGTAGTGCCAAAGCTCAGCTAACATGGTATTTAAAAAGCTCAACTTTACAGAAATTTACTTTCCAATCCACACCTTTACTCCTCTCTGATAACTGCACATCTATTTCCAAGCAAGAACTGCCTGAACCAAGCCAAGGAACCCAACCACTGTCATTATGGAACCCATCAAGTTTGCACCTCAGATGACACCCTTCTTCTCACTGGGGGCTTCTACTAAGAGAGAAAGAATCTATATGCTTAAACAAGCATTCCTTTTTACTGCTGGCAGTGATCTTAACAGCTTTGTTGAGCATTTCTTATTAAAAACAGAGTTTGGAAAAAGTACCTTCTTACCTGTCATACAAAATTCTAAGACAGATGATTTCCTTAACAACCTAAAGGAATTGATGTCAGAGTCCCCTGCCAAGCACCTTCCTTCCCTAAGAGCATTGGTTACATCAAGCTACAGTCTGAAAGAGCTTTGGGATCGTGGATTTAAAATGACAAAAAATGAGTATTCATATTCTAAAAAAATAAAAAATGCTAAAAAAGCATCATTAAATTCAAAAAATAAAAAAGGAAAAAATGATTCAGTAAAGAAAGAAAACATAAAAAATATTTTAAAACACATATTAAAAAATTCATTCCCAACCAGCCAATTCACTAAAAAATCCCCTGGATTGATTTATGAAGAATTACAAAAAGAATTGAGTGAATACTCAACTAAAATAAAATACTCCTTATTGAAAACAAAAAAAGAAATTTATGAAGATATGAAAATAAAAAACAATATTTCTATTTCACTTTCCACTTTCTATAAGCTTATTCCTAATAATATAATTAAAAGCAAAAAGCAAACTGATATGTGTAACATTTGCAACTTAAAAAAATCATTAGAAATGAAGAAAAAGGATTTGAGTATAAAGAAGTTGCCATTGCCTAAATCTATTAAAGAAAATTTGGAATCTATTGACCTACATGAAAAGTTTTATAAGCATTAAAATAAAGAATATATTAGTGATATAAATAATCTTGATAATAATTCATGTGTTATAGTAATAGACTATAAAGAAAACTTTAAAATAGGTGGGGGTCCTATAGAGACAAATAATTGTTTTTATGAGAAAATACCTATTTCTTTATTAGGATTTGCAATTGCTTTTAAAGAAAATGAGAAAATTAAATATGAGTATCATGACTTTTTATCTGAAATTTTATCTCATGACTCTTTGTTTTCAGGTCAGTGTTTGATAAGTCTGCTTAAAAATAATAAATTTAAGAATATTAAAAATATTAAAGTTTGGACTGATAATGGTAATCATTTTAGATCTTATGAATTCTTATATTATCTTTTTAAAGAGGTACCTAAAATTATAAAAGTAACAATTAAGTTTAATAGATTTGTTGAGTGTCATGGAAAAAGTATTGTTGATGGTCATTTTGGTGTATTATCTAAAATATTTAAACAAAATGAAAATGAGATGTATATAAAAAATATAAATGATCTCAAAATGGTTTTTGAGAGAGAGGAAGAAAGAAAGGGTTTATATGAGTCACTTGTAAATAATTCAGATGTTTTCCAAAAAACCTTTTTTTACATCTATGATAGAAAATCTAGGCCTAAAAAAAGCTGGCTTGAAGTCAAAGCATTTTATGTTAATCTTTCATATTTAATGAAAGATGGTGAGCTGTATGTTTCACCTTTGACATTTGAGGATGTTAAGGAGTACTCCAAAATAAATTATTGTGCAAAGTTCTGCACAGATGACAGAGAAACAAAGAGAGCTGATACTACTAAAGGATTAGTAGGACATGTTCATGAAGTTGGACGCATAACAAAAACTTATATTTCACATAGGGTAAATAGTCTTTTAAATACAACAACTTTTTTTTCTAAAAATAACTAAGAAATTAATTATATGAGCTAAAGATAGGGTAATAGCAATTATGGCTTTGGGGCTGCTATTACTCTCCCATGCAACTCATATAGTTGATTCTTGGCTTATTAAAATAGAAAAAAGGGTTTTTAGCAAAAATACAGTTAATAGAAATAAGATTTATTTTTATTATTTGTATATTTTACACCCTTAAACTTTTATTCAGTAAACTAAGCATTATATTAATGTTCAAAAAACATAAGTTTACGGCTTAAATGATACCAAAGAAGTTAAAAGTCTTTAAAATGCTTAAGCTGGCGCCTTGGCTTAATCTAACAAATAATGACCCATATATAGCACCCTACATCAAAAAATAACTAATGAAAGCACTATCCTGTATATTCCTATGCACCAACAAGTTGACATCATTCTACGCTATCACAGAGACTTAGGACACACCAAGAGCCGCAACCTTTATGAATTTCTCAAGAACAAGGCATGGTGGCCAACTCTATATTGGGACGTCCAAGAAGTTCTTGACCCATGTAAAGTGTGTAAAAAGTTTGCAAAAAGTGACACTCTGCCTAAGTCTGTGTTGCCCATTTGCTCCCAGTTACCCTTCAAGGTATGGGCCCTTGACATTGTGGGGGCCATGCCCAGGAAACTCAACAACAAAAAGTATATCATAACCACCATCAATTTTGCCACTTGCTGGCCAGTGGAGCAAGCAGTGAAGACACACACAGGCAATGATGTTTGGTGCTTCATGGGCAAGGAGATCATCAGTAAGTTCAGAAATCCAGAACTCCTGATCAAAGATGGGGGCAAGGAATTGACCTTCAAAAACATCAATGTATACCTCATAAAGAATGGGGTCCAGCACACAGTGACAACACATACCATCTTAAGGCCAATAGACAAGTTGAGAAGCTAAACAGCAGATTAGTGCAGGCCCTTGACAAGCTCACCCCTGGGAGACCTGAGGACTGGTATAAGCAGCTACCAACTGAACTCCTTGTATGCCACACTTGTGTGAACAGATCCAACAGGAAGAGCCCCTTTGAGCTTGTTTATGGCACTTGACCTAATATCATTCAAGTCCTCAAAAGACAAAAGTTGGAAATACCCAGCAAGGTTCTCCTTTGTTCAGCACTGCAAGTGATATAATACAATAGTGATCAGTTGGAAAAGGAAGAGAAACACTTGAAAAACACGTTTTCCCCATCCAAAATAGAAACAAAGTTGATAACAAGGTCTGGGTAATGAACACAGACAAGAGTAAATTACAGCTCAAAAAAGTGGGCCCTGCTATCATATTGAAGGTAAACAAAAACAACACTTACCTAGTGCAAGGACTTTGCAAATGCAAGCAAGACAAAGTCCTACATCATGACCAACTAAGACCCTGTAAGGCACAACAAAAAACAAGAAACCATCCTACCAGTAACCAAACACATCTAGTTCAGTATGGTGCCCAGGCCCCAGACAACCTCCCTGATAATCTGCCCCCAGAGGAGGCTGACCTTCAGCTGGGGGAGGGGGGTGTCAAAACAGCAGGCTCAAACCGCCAACAAGGTTCCAATTAAGCAGGTTTGTAACTCACAACCCAACTTTCCAGTAACCCATAGCCAAACTAGGAAGTCAAATCTAATTTCCAAATCCAACAACATGAACAGATGATGATTCCTTACAGTGGATACCTAAATTTGGCGCTTGACTCATTATTAGGATCAAGCCACCCCCTTCACCATCCAAACAAGTGATTAACACAATCATGTTCCTTTTATCAATTATTCACAATGATTATATAATAACTATCTCCCAATAAAGAATATTATCTAGTTTCTAAATATTTTTCCCCTTGTAACTCTGCTAAAACAGCACAGTTACAACAACATTTAAAAATGCTATTTTATCTTTATGATTTCTGGCACTATTAAAATTGTGATTTGAACTTTTTTTGTGAAAGGAATGGAATTCTTAGCAAAAATGTAGTTATCTGCAACAAACCCAAAGCTGTCCTTCACCAACATAATAGGGAAATAACAGGGATGTGATTGAGGAGCTTGAACTCTTTACATATTAAAAATGTTCTGTATGGCCAGTGGTTTCCAAGTTATATGGTCAGCAGTGCCAGAGCTCAAGCTGAGCCTTATAAAGCTCTCTTTTATTAGGTATCAAAGCTCTCAAATAATTGATTGAGAAATTGATCAATTTGATTGCTGATCAGAGCTTCTGGAATTGGCATCACTTCTTTTCTCAGATCAGCATCAATTCATGGGGGACAAAGAACCCAGGAAATAACAAAAATGCAACAGAACCCTTCAAAAGAATTTATTCCATACAAACTCCCAGTATCCAAGAATCAGGGACTCTAAAGAAATAGAATGGACCTTAAAGCTTAGACCACCTTCCAGATCCTGAACCCAATGAACTAATCCCCTTAAATGATTAATAAGATTGTATCATTATCAAACAAAGAAAAAGAGATACCCAGACAGCCAATGAGGATTCATCACTAATTCAGAAACCAGGTTTCAGAAGAATATAGCTGAAAAGCTAGAACCTCTTTCTTGGTTAACATCTTCAAATAAACAACTGTGGTTTATGCAATCAGATAATTATATCTTTTCAGGTAATTGATATATATTTGCCTTATTTATCATATTATTATTGTCTAACAGAGGATATCTATTACAGTAGAAAAATTTATGATAGGCATTGACTTCCTAAAAGAAAGACGTAATCAGCGCTATAAGACTGTTAAGAAATTGGAAGATCTCAATGATAGGAGCCTAGTTCTTGACAAAAAACAAGTGAAGGCTGCCCCAGCCCTGGAAGCCATCAGAATTGTTGTATCACCTTTTCTCTGCCCCCAAACTTATAAGGGATTAATTTTACAGTATGTGCCACCTAGTGATATTGGTGCTTGACCTGCAGGCCAACAAAAAATCAACCATTATGATATCACCAATACCCAAAATTTAGCTGCAAAAAGGGCAGGTGGGTATATTCTAATCAATCAATCAATCAATCAATCAGAAGCTACTGCCCCCTCCCACTTCACATATTATTACATCCCTCACACCAGAAACTTGTTTATAGATAGTTTACTCAGAATAAAATAGTGGTTCTTAAATACCTTTAGCCATGTATGTGTAAATTCACTGCCCCCTTTGGCCTTGGATAGGACCGTCTTTCCTCATTGTACAAAAGAAACTGCTCAAAGTCCAGCAAAATCACTTAATTCACTCAAAGATTTAGCCCACATTGTGGATGAAAGATTTGTGTTGGCGTACTCTGTAGACTCTCCAGTATTTACTGCCCCATCCATAGAGAAAACCCTAATTAATTTGGATTGCTTGCTATCTTGGTGTTGGCTGTTATTAATGAGTATTATGATGGGCCAATCAAACAGCTCCACATCAAATTCCCAAGAGTTTAACAGTCTCCAAATGCCTGGGCTTCACTCCAGCCAATCAGGTGGCTTTCTGGAAATTGATGTGAAGCTCTCCAGCTCCCCTGACTTAGGTCAGCAAAATTTCTTCTCTATCCAATCAGATTCTGGGCAGATAGTCATGTGACAGATTACTTGGTAAACTCATCCCTTAAACATAGCCAGGGGACTTTTGGTCCCCTGCTTGCTAATTTTACAATTCTATTAAAGGTTGGATTCCTGTTGCCACATTTTACTTTAAGCAATTTAGTGGGAACTTTGGTTGAGTTCCTATACACTTTGAGAAAGTGTTAGTAATTTTCCCCTTTTATTTTACCCCCTTCTGAGCGGTTCAAACCTGTTGTCCTTCTGGAGCCCCTAGAAGAAGTGTTAGTGTATAGTTGTTGTTATACTTACGCTTGCTTTTGAAACAGAGAACAACTCAATCCTAGAATTTTAGTTAAATTTATATATAAATACATACTTCAATTTGGATTTTTCCTTGTTTTTGCCCAACTTTGAGTTTGCTTTGCTTTAACGTTAATATACAAGACTTGTGAGACCAAATTGAAGGTTTTTGCCCATAATTTAAGCTCTGATTTGTCTTGTCTGCTGGTGGTACCCAGATCTCAGTAGAACTTATTCCTTTGAAGTCCCAAAACTATACCATTGGACTTCAAATTTTATAGAGAATTTTTTTAATTGTTGCAGATTGAATGGATTAGACATTAAGTTGTTCATCTAGGAATCAAGTGACAGAATGATCACGCAATCACGCTATTGCATCCTGATTTTACTAGGGATAAAGACGTTTAAAACGCCTCTAAAATGGGTGTTCAATTTGCCTTTTGAATGCGCATAAGGCACGGGCTTTACTTCTGGGATTATAAATAGAACAACAAAGTTATTTATATCTACCTCCTTAAGGAAAGCTGTGTGGAAACAGTTGTTCTCTTGTGCAGGACTTTCAGCTGTGCCAATCCACTCTCCTCCATTAGGGAAGTCCTTCTGTCTGTGCCTCCCTGCCCCTGGTGGCAATTCCCCCGCATCACACTATATAAGTGTGATACTATCATAATAAACACCAGTTTTGTCTTTACACCTTTATATTCTTCTGTCCTTTCACAGGCTGCCACTATACCATCAACAGGTATAGTAATAAGAATTAGGTCCCTGACCAACTGTTTGTAGAAACTAGCAACCCTTTGCTGCAACTTTTACAACATTGGCGCTCATGTCTTTCAACACCACCAGCCCTCACCCCCGCAGTCCTTTCAATGAGGAGGGAGGAATGCCCCTGGTCCAGCCTCCTGCAACTGCTTCTTCTTACCACCAGGAACTGGCCTTTACTACTGCTAATGCCCATGCTGGGGAAAGAGCAGGTGATCCCTATGGTCTGCCCAACCTAAGCCACTTCATGCCATAACATCAACGTCTCCAGGCTATTATTTTTGGCCAACCACTGCTTCTACAAGCCCCTGCCCCCTTGGAGATGGACGCCAACTCTTCACCTTCTGAGGACGCCATCTGTAGTGCCATACACATCATGGATGCTGGTGCTGCTGGCAATGGTTCTTGCTCTGAACACCTGGCCATTCAGCAGCCTTCTGCTGAAAACTCCTTGGGTTGCTTTCAGAATCTCTCCCAGGTCAACCCTGGCCAGCTCTGTTGTGACCTTTGTACTGTCAAATATATTAAAGACTACCTACAACAATTCACCCATCCTGCCGTATGCCACAAGCAAATGCACCTGGGTTGCATCCAAAGCCTAGTGCATGACCAGGGAATACTGGTATCTAACCAACAGATGTTCCTCCAGGTCTTTTACTCTGAGCTTGCCAATACTTTCACCACTGTCAATCAGTATCTTGCCAAAGTTACCAACCCCCAGAACACCATGCTCCACTGGGTCAATGCCATTGAAGCAGGTATAGCTAAGCTAGTTCCAGTGCATGTGGTACAGACCCTCACCCTTCAGGGTGTAGACGCCAATTGGATTAGTGTGGTTACTACTCACGTGCTGGAGACTGGTCCCATGGTTTGAATCCTGACTCATGAGGTGGAAGTATTATCACGTTGCCTTGTCATCATCCCCTTATTTACCCCCACATTTGCCACCACAGACAACTCCCCTTCCAGCCACCTTTTTGGTTGAGACATCCTTGAGCTCTTTGATCACTACAAGAAGATTCAGGTGTAATTGGTCCAGCAGAGTGCCGATCTTGCCATCCTGTTTGATGGCTACAACACTGTGTCTGAGCTTCAGGATTGTCTCAAACTTTGCCAATCACATGAAAGAGCCAACAGTCAGACCCAAGTCAAGAAGAACAAGGAAGTAATAGCCTTGCTCCAAGCTGAGCTTGCCACCCATTAAAAGCGCATCACCTCTCTGGAAGACAACTTGGATATCACCCATCAGGAGAACAAGGCCTACCAAGATGAGCTGGACAAGCAACAACTTCTCCTGGACGCCTTCCAGAGCCAATTGAATAGGATGGACAGTAAGATTATGGCCGTCAACTTACAGGCTATGTCCATCAACTCCAAGAGTCACCACAGTCCACTGAGGTCCTCTAGTCCTGAGTTCTATCATAGCTACAAAAGCAATGATGACCACACTTGGTTGGCTCCCAACGCTGTACAAGTATTAGAGCCAGTACTGGAGTCCAAGAATGACGTCCTGGTCACCCCTGAAGCTTATGGAGCTGCTCAAGACAGAGAAGGTGAACGCAAAACCCAGCAAGAGGAAAATTATTGCCGCGCCTCTGAGGCTAGGTTTGCTTCCTCCACTCTCAGCTGTTCCCGTCTCACCTGCTCTCCAGTGAGGATCACACTTGCTCCCCTCCAACATGGCTCCAACAACTTCAAGCTCGTCAATCTACCCAAGTTTGACCGCAAGGCAATTTGGCCATGTTCTTACGTCTGTACCAGAACTCCATGTATGGCACAGACAATGCCATGAGGGACTTCACAATCATCAACTGTCTGGATGCTGAGACTCAAACCATTATCTTGCCACGTCTCCCTGAGAATGGCTGGACTTTTGCCAAGGTCTCCAGAGCCTTGACAGAAGAATTTGGTAGCCAAGAAGCACTTCTTGGTCGCAAGATGGACTTTGCTGACACCAAGTTAAAGGTGGGGGGAACCCTAGAAGACTTTATCTATAGGTTCTACCTTGAAGCTCAAACCCTGTTGTCTATGAATGCTGTGCAATTTATTTATGTGCAGTCAGCACTCCTCAATGCTGTATGTGTCAATTGGGAACTATCTCTGGCTCTTAAGTCAGGCATTTACAACGCTCACACTGTATCAGATCTGATCTGCCTCCTACGCATCTACAAGGAGGAGTTCAAAGTCCCTCTTCCTGAAGGCTGCCCTTGTCAGCAATCTGAGTATAGACCCCGCATGGCTGTTGAGATGCACAAGCCTTCCAACAAGGTTGGGCCTGATCCAGTCAACAACGGCCCCCGTACTTGCTTCAAATGTGGTATGGCTGGCCACTTCTCTCAGGAATGTAGGAATTCACGTCAAAAGATCCACCATATAGGCATGGAGGACACTGAGGAGGACTACACCAAGGACGCTGATATTGAGGAGGACAATTAGGACCAGTCAAAAAACTACTAAGCAGCCAGGACAAGGAGAAATCCTTGGCTGCCTTCGTAATTTTGACACCCTCATCTCCCCCATACCACTGCCCCCTGACAAACCAGATCAGAGGCCTGCTGCCTTGCCATCCTCTGGGACCAACCCTAAGGATGAACCCTCTCTGATTGACTTTAACTCTCAACCAATACATGAGGATGCGGAGTCTGATGGAGTTCAAGAGGACCTCCTCCATCAAGTCCTCACTGTTAACACGCAAACTCATCAGACTACACTTCGCCCTGAGATGGTTATCCCCCAAATAGCTTGGAGAACAGTGTCCTTACCCTATGCTGAACAACTGGCTCAACCAGGCGTTGAAGTCACTCATGAGGAGGACAGTGCCAAACAACTGGCCAGGCTGCTCCGCACAGTAAACGTCTCAGCACTTCTAGAATCCCTCAAGGAAGTAAGCCCAGCTGTGGGAGCTGTCATGGCTACCTTCCTGGAGAAGTCCAAAGGACTAAGCCTACACCAGGTCTCAAAGATTGTGAAGATAAGAGAGGACCACCAGGATTGCACCTATATCAACCTGGTAGTGAAAAAGACTCATGTCTGGGCCATACTGAATACTGGTGCCCCTGGGAACATTATCTCCTCACAGCTGATTAAGAAGCTTAAGCTGGCACCAGACTTGGCCTTCCATGAAGAGTTTGGTACTGCTGGGCCACTGATTACTAGAGCAAAAAGAGCCTACTCTTCTCTCCCTCTTTGCTTTGGGAAGCTAATGGTCACTGCTCCTGCTATAGTTCTGGAAAACAACAGCTATTACATTCTTATTGGGACTAGATTCATGGTTCAGTATGGCACTGTGACTAATCATGGAGACCATAAATTTGGAATGTTGGGCCACTCCATACCCATGTTCTATCATGGCAATTGCCCATCTGACATGTCCTTACGCCGTCTGCACTAAATCAATCTGGAGTACACCAATGGAGAGCTTACAGTTGCTTATACACTGCGTAGTAAGAAGGTCAAGGTGCTACCTCTCTCAATTGGGAAATCCAAGGGTATCCCAGTCTACGCCTCCTGTAATGTGACTATCTCACCTGGCGCTCAGGTGATCCACAATACAGGCCTCTTGCTGGCTCTACCAGCTGGCACTCATGGGGAAATCTTTGGCATCCCTAATGCCTCCAGACTAGAACCATGGGTTGCACCAGGCATCCTCATGCCAAGTGAGAAGGAGGTACTCATACTCTTGGCCAACATGAGTTGTGAAACTATGGTTGTCTCCAAACACCAACTTCTGGCTTATATACAACTGGAAGAGCATGACAACCTGCAGGAGACCGCCCCCTTTGCGGACTTCTCTGAGTTGGGTCTACCCTGTGAGCAACCACTGGTGCTATAGGTCATAAGCCGCAACTCTCTATCTGGCCTCTCCAAAGAACAGAAGGATCAAGCTATGGATCTCTTTGCCCAGTATAAGGATGTATTTGCCAAGGATGATTATGACCTGGGCAAGTCTGCAGATGTTGCTCATCATATTGACACCCAAGGCAGTCCACCTATCCACTCCAGACCTATATAGCGCAGCCAAGCCAAGCCAATCATGCTGTGGCTAACAAGAAACTTCAGAAGCTATTGGGATCTGGCTTACTGGTCCCCAGTAAAAGCCCTTGGGCTTCCTCTCTCCTGATTGTCAAAAAGAAGGATGGCAGCAACTGTGTGGTGATTGGCTACCGTTGACTGAATGCTATTACCAAGAAGGATTCATATCCCCTCCCTCATATTGATAATACCTTGGACCAACTGGATGGCGCCAAGTTCTTCAGCGCCATGGACTTTATTAGTGGGTACTGGCAGATTGATCTACCCCCCGCTGATCAGGAAAAATGTGCAATCATCACTGACCAAGGGCTATTCTAACCCACAAGGATGCCTCAAGGTCTGTCCAATGCCCCGGCTACCTTCCAGCAGGCCATGGATGCAGTGATGGGCGACCTCAAACTCACCAGTGTCTTGGTCTACCTTAATGACATTAACGTGTTCTATCAAACCTTTAATGATCACCTAAAACACTTGGAGGAAGTCTTCCAGAGGCTACTTGCAGCTAATCTCAAGCTCAAGCCACGCAAGTGCAACTTCTTCAAGGAGTATCTTGAGTTCTTGGGGTTCATCATTAGCCAAGATGGACTCCACCCTGTACCTCTGAAGGTGGAAGCCATTGAGAAAATCCAGATCCTGGCCAATAAGCAGGACGTGCAGGTCTTCCTGGGGATGATTGGGTACTTCCACCGCTTCATCCCTAATTTTGCATCCCTGGTGACTCCCTTTTTCAGCTTCTCCAAGCTGATAAGGAATTCTTCTGGAGCCCAGTGTGCCAATCTGCCTTCAATGCTCTCAAAGGAATACTGACTGCAGCCCCTGTGCTGGCCTACCCTGACTTTGCCAAGCCGTTTGTGGTTCATACAGATGCTAGCCTGACAGCAATTGGGGGTGTTCTCTCCCAACTGAACCCCAACTGACTTGAACACCCTATTAGATACTGTTCATGTACGCTTAATGTTCACAAGAGGAGCTACACTGTCACCAAACAAGAGTGTCTGGCTGTGATATACTCCTACCAACAATTCAGAGTCTATCTCCATGGGGTACATTTCACGGTTGTAACAGACCATGCCTCCTTGCAATGGCTGAAGACCCTCAAGAACCCTGAAGGACATCTGGCGTTTTAGGCCATTAAACTTCAGGATTATGACTACAAAATCATTCATCAAGCCGGGGCAGCCCACCAGAATGCTGACTGTCTCTCCTGCCTTCCCACTGTTACCTTAGTATCCCCCATGGCTGACATTCTCTATGACAAGCTTATGGAGGATCCTTCTTTATGGGGGGAGGAGCCAGTAGAGATACAGAGAGCTCTCAAGAAGCTAACTGTTGATACTAAGGCCTCTAAAGACAACTCCTGAAGCTTTGTGGAGACTCTTGGCTACCCTACATACGCCCATCCCTACGCATGGACTCAGTGGTGGCTGCTCACAAGACTACTGGCCATGGTGGCATACAGAAGACGTTAGCTCTGCTACAGCAGCACTGCTTCTGGGAAGGAATGCACACTGACGTAGTAGATACGCTAGCCAACTGTCATGACTGCAATATTGAGAGGCCTAAGGTTGCCAAGTTCCAACACAGACTTGTACGCCCTGGATTTACCTTCCACACTGTAGCCATTGACGTAGTGGCCCCCCTGCCAGCTACCAACAGTTGCAACAAGCTCATCATTGTGGCAGTTGACCATCTAACTAAATGGGTAGAGGCCAAGGCAATTCCCAACCAATCTGCACTGGTGACAGCCACGTTCATCCTGGAGAATATCATATACAAACATGGTTGCCCCCAGATTCTGCTGACAGACAATGGTACCAACTTCACCAGTTATATCATCCCCCGCCTCAACCAACTGATGGGAACTTGTGGGACACTATCCACTCCTTATCACCCACAGACAAATGGCATGGTAGAGCGCACTAATGGGAGCCTGGTCCAGATACTCCGGAAGCTCAGTCACCAACATGAGACTGAATGGGATACCTTCCTGCCTGCGGCCACCTTTGCATATAACATTGGGTACCATTGGGCCACAGGAAAGCCGCCCTTCCAACTGCTCTACAGCCAGCAACCAGGACTTCCCCCTTTACTATATTCCTTGGTAAAGCCCAGCCTGGCTGTGTCCCCAGAGGCATACCTCAACAAGCTGGTTCAAACTCTTATTTGCTTGCAATCAGAGGCCTACACCGTAAACTTAAACCATAAGTTAAAGGACCTAGAATAATCTGCATCTAAACACCCCACCTTACCCACTTGCCTGATAGGAGACTCAGTCTACTCTTTAGCAATAGAGGGTACAGCCAAAAATCCAAACTTGCCTCCCTTTGGCAAGGCCCAGTTCAAGTTATCCAGAAGACTGGCCCCAACTCCTACACCCTTAAGGAGCCCCATTCTGGGAAATTGATCACTAGAGTACACACTCAGTATATGTGTGCTGCTCCTAGTGACCAAGAGTAAGCCCCAACGAGGACAATAACCCAAAAAACAAAAGCCTAATTAAAAAATTCCATGGGTTGTTGTCCTGTTTACAATAGTGTTGCACCAAATTATGAGGAATAAGAATAAAAGAACAAGGTGTTTATTGGAGACTAACAAGACTCTTCCAGTACTGCACCAACTGTTCTATCACCTGAATGACAGCCAAGAAACACAACTGGTTGCCTACAGATGTCAGGAATATTCCTGACAACACTGGCATGCAGGAAGTTGCTCTGAACACACTGCAGGATAATGAACAAAACAAAAAAGGGCAGCAGCTCCCCATTATTGGGGAAACTGCTGTGGAAAGCCAAGTTTTGAAAACAGGAATTAAAAATAAATTTTTTAATTCAGACGGGTTTTATACCCCGTCTGCGGGCCGCACGGCCGGCTGCCTGCCTGCCTGCCAAATGGGGAAATTGCCAAAAGGGGAATCCAGAAAGGGCAATTTCCCCAAACCCAAATGGAGGGGGAACTGCTGCCCAAATTTGGAATCTACCAAATTTGGAGGGGGTTGACAAGCAGTCCAACATTACAAATAATGCATCAACTGCAAAAGCTAGATTGAAATGCATTACTGTGCCTGAAGATGCTCCAATCCCATGCCATGCCAATGATAACAATCCATTGCTTGCAAAACCACTCCCATCCCACTCCCAAAAGGGAATTCCAGACAACACCAAGTGTTTGGGGTCCCCTGTCCAATGCTTTGTACTATTCATGCCCCACTAAGAATGACAGTATATAATAAATCTCAATCACTTGATGGTAGTTTGTGCTATCATTGAGTGAAATTAACCCTCAATAGTATCACATAAATCAATACCCAAGAAAACTTTTACACAACAGAAAGTTAAGACATTAAGCTTTGTCTGCCCTTTCCCAGGACTAGAAGATGAACCACTTGATCTTCTCTGCTGTACTCACAGCCTGCCTTGGGATTGGGGGCCACCAACACTCTCATCAGCATGGGCCATACAACAAACCACCTGACGAGTACTTCTACAAGGAGCCAGCGCAGCTCAACTCCTCCGAGACGTACTCCTGGCCCACACTGGTGTTGCCCTGCTCCACCCAGCACGTAGCAATCTATTCCTTTGTCTTCTACGTGCTTACGTACTTTGCTGGTAATTTTGGACAATTTAACGTACATGCCAAAGTCTTTAGATGCATGATGACGGTCTATCCCATCTTGACAGCACTTACGGGATTCCAAGTCTCTAACTTGGTACCTTACCTAGCTAAAATACTCCCTCATTTTATGGGGCTTTACAACAGATCCACAAAGCTGATGACCAAGGATTGGGCAACAAACCCCCACCTAACGAGACATGTGATTGACCCCAACACTATAGCCGCTACCTAGAGACGCCAAGCCATTCTTGGCCCTGTTGTCTACTCCAGTGGAGGGAAATGTTACAGATTGAATGAATTAGATATTAAGTCGTTCATCTAGGAATCAAGTGACAGAATGATCATGCAATCACACTATTGCATCCTGATTTTACTAGGGATAAAGACGTTTAAAACGCCTCTAAAACGGGTGTTCAATTCGCCTTCTGAATGTGCATAAGGCACAGGCTTTACTTCTGGGATTATAAATAGAACAACAAAGTTATTTATATCTACCTCCTTAAGGAAAGCTGCGTGGAAACAGTTGTTCTCTTGTGAAGGACTTTCAGCTGTGCCAATCCACTCTCCTCCATTAGGGAAGTCCTTCTGTCTGTGCCTCCCTGCCCCTGGTGGCAATTCCCCTGCCTCACGCTATATAAGTGCAATACTATCATAATAAACACCAGTTTTTCTTTACACCTTTATATTCTTCTGTCCTTTCACAGGCTGCCACTATACCATCAACAGGTATAGTAATAAGAATTAGGTCCCTGACTAACTGTTTGTAGAAACTAGCAATTCTTTGCTGCAACTTTTATGACAGTAATGATACTCCCGGTCATTAAGTTTGCAGTGTTTACCCTGGCCCCCTTTCTGCTGATTCTCTGGTCTACTTCCCCCAATTTTTGGCTGTGCCTCTCCCCTTTGGCACACCTTGTGAGTGATGATCCCTCTAGCCTTCTGTTTTTCCCGGGTGAACTCCTCATTTCTGGCAAGGGCATAGTCAGGAGCCTGACTTGTGGCAACCTGGATTTGCACTCTACTGAGCCCATCTTGTCCGCTCCCAGCGCCAAGGTCCCTCCCTTGTCTCCTCCTTGGATGCAGGATGATTCAGATTCAGTCCTTCTGCAGGAAAAAGATATCCTTCCTTTGTTCCCTCTTGTGCCCCTTGGTTGGTTGCCAGCTTTGTGTTGATGGGATTGAACTCCTACTTCCTTCAACTGTCCCTGGTGTCCTCCCTCTCAGAGTGGCTGTCCCAGTGATTCACTGGGTGGCATCCTGGTGGTTTTTCCTGCCAGGATGGGGGCCAAACTTAGTTAGTTTAGCCCCCTCTCTCACAGTATGAGTACCTGGGACTATGGGCCTCATACTGAATAAGTTTACTTTGGTTCTTGTCTAATTACCCCTTTGCCATTTTGTGGCCTGCCATATATCCAACTTATCACTCTTCTCATTCTGACATCTTTCTCTTGAAGATGCTTATGCTAATCTCAGTCTTGATTATTTTAGCATGTTTTCTCAATTTGGTTCTAAATTGATCCTCCCTCTTTTTCAGAGTGTGATGCTTTTAGTGATTCTCTTGACAATATATTATCTCATTCTCACCATCTATCTCTTAGTAGTGTCCAAGTCTACTTAAACTTAACAATACCAGCAGAAACAGTTGTAGCATTGGCAATCTGAACAGAGAAAATTTGAAAAAACTGAAGCCAAACTTACCTCAATCTTCCCAGCTAGAAATTTGGACCAAAAAATTTGATTTAGTCAATGCCTCACCATTATCACATAAGAGATTTGTCCAAATCTACTTTTGCGCCAGCCCAAAAGAGAAAATTAGTTCCACTTCCAAAAAGCTACCCCTAGCCCCTGTTAATCCACCATGTGACTTGAAACAAACTAGTGCTTGTATATTTAACATCTTGAGGCTCACCAAACAAGTGATACATCAGATGAAAGCCATGTGATACTGGGCTACTGCTGCCAGTTATTTGTCAAAATTGGTGCCAGCCATGTACTGGGCCTTTCAGAAAAGAAAATCTCCTGTGATTGGAGGAACTCATGATACTGAACCTGGCAGTGATGCTGGGGCAGCCATGCAGATGAGGTCAGGGTTGGAGGGAGGGAGCCCATGCTCAAAGAACTCAAGGCCAAAAAATTATGGAAATGCTAAACCAAGAAAGATTGATCTTCTTTTTTGATGCGCTCTATATACACCTTGATTGGTTTATTCTTGTTAGGTTGAAATGTTGCCACAGATTTGTGAAGGGAAGTGAACTTTGAAGTGCAAATGAGCTCAAGCTGACAGGTGGGGTTACTAACATAATCCTCAAAACTGTAGATGGCTGAATTTTTTTCACTCAGCTTACATGACAAACTCTGCATCCTGATGTCATATTATGTTGTTACTGTGAAGATGAATATCTACCTTGTGAATGAAATCTGATTTGGGATAGCAAAGTCAGTGCAGTGCTGTTTAATTTTGAACTGCCAGGCTTTCAAACCCTTTCTTTTACATTAATTGTTATATTGGCTAACAAGAAAGTGCAAAAAAACAGAGGAGTCACCAGGAGGGAAAGTGAGTAAATAAGACAACTGAACAGATGTCATACAGTGGTAAGCAAAATAGAACGAGACAGAATTGGCAGACACCTCCACTTTAACATATTGAACATCAAATACTTGAAATTTAGGGAAGCAAGACAGTTTATTGTGGATGCTGTGATAGCATTAACAGCAAATTTGATGAATTTGACCAAATTGATTAACACTATTGAACCACTATAAAAGTGGACTAGCTTCAAATGAAATAAACTGTTCTTTGATCCCCTACTTTAATTTTGGGGTTTTCTGTAGTTCACTACAATGCAGTGGAACAGCTTAAAACCCAGCTTATAAAAGTTTGCCAAGTCGAATTCAATAATTTAATTTAGATGAATTCAAAAACTGGTGCCAATTCGAATTTGGCACCACAATGCGGGTCAAAGCCTGGAGGCTCGACTCCATGATTTTAATCGCATCAGTCTAAAAGGGTGGATTTGATTTAGAATTTATATTTGATGGAGAAGGAAATGGGGAGTTCGACTGGAGTCCAGAGGAAAACATGGCAAGCTGAGAATGCCCCTTGAAATTGCATGCATGTGGCATAAGCACAAATTGATTAAGCTTTAAATGCTACAAAAAAGCCTCAATCGTCTAGGGGGAGCTACATATACTGTTAAACCAGTTTCATCTTCATTTGTACCCACGAGCAGTATAATGGTGATATAAAGTAGTTCGAGTGGTGGCGGGTGAAGCAATTATCCATGAATTCAGATTTCTTTGATCTTCAACCATCCAAGGAATTTTCTGCTGTTGGCGACTTGCATCTGGAGCGAGCCAAGGCCTGGAACGTAGCAAATAAGGCATGCTACAAGGGCAATCTTGAGTCTCATAGTTCAGAAGCTAAAATTCAGGCTTATCTCCAGCAATATCATCATCATCTATTCTTTAAATGGGCTATCTTTTCTCTCCTTGTAGTTATCATCATAGTATGCTTAGTTGCTTTCATCATTTTATTCCAGATATGGTACTTGGGCTTTCTAATATCTTTTATTCTTCTCATATTTATCATATTTGCCCGCAGAGCATATTGGGTAAAAAAAACTTCTTTTATACTGGCTAATAGTTAGGAACTTTACTTTGTCGATAAAAAATTCGAGTTGGAAATACAAGATGTGAGGAATTGCACCTCCATCATTTCCTACACCAACTCCCCACTTCACAAGCCTGTACCTTCAAATATCTTCTCAAGTCTTTGTCCACAAGACTCTTCAAATCCCCCAGATGTTCCTCTAACTCCATTATCTGGAGATTTCCAGTTGAGCACCTCTGGAAGTTTTCAGGATCTTAGTTGAATTCAGTAGCATCTTTTTGAAGCTTGTGGTGGAATGTTCTAAACCCGAAACACAATTTAGCTGCTAGAATTTTCGCTAGATATATCAGGAGTATTATCTTTACTTCTGCTTAGTTCTTTTTAAGATGTGGGGTTAAGAACTGTGTTAGTCTTAAATAAGCTTTTCCGATGTATTTTTTGTTTATTTTGATTGAGCTTTGTTTTTCAGATGTAAAATAAAATCTAAAAGAGGCCTATTAACCGATTCCAATATTTGGTGGTACTTTTACTTAGCATTAGGCCTGGTATCATCTACTTTCCAACGCTGATTGACATCTCACAAACTCATCTTTACAAGAAGCTTAAAATATATTACCTTTTAATCAAATTGATAGGCTTCTATCTGAGGCATGCTCAAAAAGTGATTCACCTACTAACCTTTGCCTGGGTTGACTGGGCTTACGTCATGATTTGCTTCACCTTACTTTTTTGACTTTATTCAGAATTTTAAATGAGGAAATCAAAATGCTTGTTTCACTTTGGGCATGGCTCCCAGAGCTAGCTTTAAATCAAATCAATTGTTTTTGACATTTCAGCCTTCACTTTATCTATCTTCTATTCTGGCAGTAGTAAGAGCTCTTAATAATTTATTTTAAAGCTTTTTTGATTTTATCCACTGGAAGTAATGTTTATGTTGCTTGCTTGGCCTTCGCTCAGACTTTTCTCTTTTCCACTTTTATTTTTCATAGGGCCTTTATACTAGGGCTGTGTTAGATCAATTTTTATACAGCTATAACACTTACTGTCTGCCAAAAATATTTAAATAACTGGCAGCACCCATATTTAAAGATTCTGTGACCCTTGAAGTTTTGAATCACTATATAACTGCAGTGTAGTACAAAAGCAATGCATTATTGTCACTATTTAAGATAAAACAATTTCCAAAATTAAAAATGAGGAAAACCAGTATAAAAGATACACTATAAAAATCTATTCGTGCGGCAATGAAATAAAGCAAGCATATTAAATGCAGCGAAAATGAATTCTAAATTGAACTTAAACACTATTGAAATCGTTTTACCCTGTAGAAAATCTATACCCCTAAAATGCTTATAAGACTGTTGTACCTGTGCTACCGGCAACAGTTACCGGAAAAAGTAAGGACAGAATTTGAAAAATAATATCTTTATTGAAGGGAAGAATATGGTTCTATACCCTTGTGGCAGGATACTAGGAGATGCCCTGAAAACAAAGTTTATTTGTGTTAAGTATATACTTCTGGGAAGTATAATAAACGAGATAAAGGGGAAAATTAAGAAGAGAATGATACTTTATTAGATATGAGTTTAGAGTAATATACAGATTTATGAGAAGCCACATATTGTCTATGTATGTCATTGTGGTCATGAGGCTTGTCCAAGTAGTGTTCCTCTTAGGACTTAAGATGTTTGATCCCTTTAAAAGATAGGCAAATGATAAGAGTGCCACCAACTTAATGATTAGCCAGGGAATCATTTGGGGAGTTACTTGAGGAATTGCTTTCCTGAGAGTGAGTAATCAAAGATGTTGTGACATTTGGATTATTGTATGTGAACAAGGAAGTAATCCTACTAGGACAGCATTATTATAAATGCACTGGCAACTACAGGCAATGTCATTGCTAAAGGGTTGACTTTAATGGTTGCCCTAATTATATTACCAGGACAAGCCAAGTCTATGGTAGACCCATGAGGACTTGGGCTCATTGTAACACGACAGCTTCATTTTTAAACTTACCTAGCTATTTGTATTGGGGTTAGTGGATAATTTTTTGCAAAAAATATCAGAATATACTTTTAGTCAAGTCATCCAAGGGAAAATCATGAGATTATCCTATAAGCAGATATGCAAGAAACTCAAGGTTAGTGTAGAAACTTCTTGAGAAATTTACCTGCATAACCAAAAGCCAACTCAGTGAAGGATCAGCAAAGATCAGTTTGCTCTAGAAAAACTAGCAAGTGAAATGATACACTTGCAATTAGAAAGGTTTTACCAAGCTGTTTCTTATCAGTTAAAAGATTTAAAAATGAGCAAAAAAATACCCTATAAATAGATGTTTCTAAAAGTACTGTATGTAGAAGGATTCAGGATAGGAGATGTACAGGTATTCTGCAAGAAAACCCCACTTATAACATCAAAAATATGGCTGAAGCATTATTTTCTCCTTGAAAATATAATGAACAACTTATATTCTTCCAGGAGAAGGTTGTTTGGTCTGATGTGACTTAATTTGATCCACAGAAAACCTAGATATTTTAAAACTGTTCTTCAAAAAAAGACTCTCAGGCCATACCGTTTAAAATTTTCTGTTAAATATGAGAATTAGGATGTGTTGCTTTGAGGTTGCTTTACAGCTAATACCAGAGTAGAGATTCAGCCAATCCGTGAAAAGATAGATGCAGATGTTTTTTTAAAAAATTCTGATTTTAATCTCTGTCTGTTTATGAGTGTGGCAATGCGTAATATGAGAAAGCAAGATGCAGAAGAGAAAAAATATCTTAATTGTATACTAGTATTTTATTATATAGTACTCATAAGATGGTATTTCAGGTCAAAGGAGCTCCAGAATGACATTTGATGGTTCTACTATAAGGTTATTTTTCTTGAATCCAGAAGGACAGGAAATAGTGTAAGGATACCAGTTGCCTTAAGCTGAGCTGCTAGGCGCAGGGTGCAGGGCTGGGGCAGCTGAGCATATTAGTGGACATAGCCAATCAAAGAACTGGTACTAACTTGATTAGGTAAGAGGCCAACTGTTCTATCATGGACCAAGAGCTTGCTGTTGACACTGTGATGATCCACTTGAGGGGCTGTTTTACTGTCAGGGATCCACTCCTGAGATAAGAGGGAACCTAAATAGTGTAGAAAAGCTGTGAGATGGAAACACACCAGAGAAGATCCTATAGGAATTCCAACCATCAGGGTATTAATCAAATAACCACACAATTTATATGAACCCAAGAAAGGAGCAAAATGAGCCAATACATAATATATTGCAACATTAGTCAAGACATACCAAGGAGCTCCTGGACAGATCACAGGAGGAGGCAAAGGAGGAGGGATGGTTTTGTCACAAGTAGGTGAAAACTGATGTTTAGTGTAAAGGTAATCCCAAGCTGAAGTTTTGATAGCATCCTTGACCCGGATATTGGAATCTAATTGGAGACAGTCAGCAACAGGGTACCAGAAAACTAGGCAGAAAAAAAGCAGGATGAATTTCTGCTTCCAGTCCATCTTAATTTAAAATTTAGTAAATTAATAATTCACCAAGTAAAAAATATAGGAGACTAAATTTATTGATTCAGTAAATTGAAGTTGTTAGAGCACTGGGGAAAACCCCAGTACTACTGACTAAATACTTGGGCTTTGGATTGGGAATGTGGAATTATGTGAGGTTGAAATTGAGGTGGAAGATTTACCATGTGGCTATTCTCTGGTTGGGTGCTTTGGTCTGACTGCTGCCAAGCAGACTGCAGAATGCAGCTTGCAGCAGCCAAACCTACTAGTTAACAAGGAATAAAGGTCTATGCAGGTTGGCCAGGGTTTGGCTTAACCAAACTGGTGTTGTGATTGGAATTCCTTCTGCATCATCATTACCAGGCTTAGGAATTGATTAGTTATCCAGAGACCTCTCTTTTATTGCCTGATTATCATTGGACAAGTGGTTAACTGTGGATTTAGGATTGCACCCTGGTTGGTTCCATAGATTTAGACCTTTTATCATTGGTTCATATGTTTCTAAAGTTGTAACAGCACCCGCTTTTGGTTTTGAAGTTCTTGGTAAGTTTAAAGCTGATTTAGATACTAACTGATTATTAGCTTTAGAATTTTGTTTTCAAAAAAGTTCTGAGTTTTAATCCTGAAGGTAATAGACTGTATTCAAACTGTTCTGTTGATGCTCTGTTTTTAGGTGTTCAGCTAAACCATCCCAGAGCACCAAAATCTGGATTTCTCCATCATTCAATACCATTAGGAATATGTGAGGCAACCAAGGCTTAGGAAGGGATTTAACTTCTTGAAAATTTTCTAAAATATATGTTTCACTGTGTTGGTACCTGTAAAGACCCAACAATTGGGGAAGTATTTTAGCAAGATAAGGTCCCAAGTTGGCCACTTGGAACCCAGTGATCGCAGTCACAATGAAAGAATGTCATTATTCATTGAAAGACCTTTGTATGAACGTTATAACAACCAAAATTACCGGCAAAATACATGAGTACATAGTATATGAGGGTGTATACAGCTGCGGACTGAGTGGAGTGGGGCAAAACCAGTGTGGGCCAGTAATACTGATTGGAGGAGTTAAGCTGCGCTGGCTCCTTGTAAAAGTACTTGCCATTTAGATTATTAAATGTACCATGCGGTTGATAGTGTTGATGGCCCCCAATCCCAAGGCAGGCTGCAAGGACAACCAAGAAGATAAGGTGGTTCATTCTCTAGTCCTGGGGAATGGCAGACAAAGCTTAGTATCTTTAACTTTCTAAAGGGTAAAAGTCTTGGTTGGTTTATGTGATAACAATTGAGGGGTAATTTTCTCAATTATAGCACAAACTATCATCAAGTGATAATAGTGAAAAACATTGAACATGGAGCCCCAAACACTTGGTGCTGTCTGGAATTCCCTTTTGGGAGTGGGATTGGAGGGGATTTTTCAGGATACCAAGAGTACTATGGAGCTCCAGCAGGTGAGAGAGGAGTCAAAACAGGTACTGGAATGGTCCACCTGATGATGAGACCTAACTTTACCAGATATTAAATGGCCTTCTCAGCCACAGCCCAAGGCCCAGACGCTGGTAAGGCAGAGTCAATCAATCCTGTGAGCGTCAGGTAAAGCACCCCCAGGAATTGACTACTCTGGCCAGTGGCATCAGAGGTGGGTGGGGTAGAGATGGTTGGTTTGGGTGTCAGAGGTGGTTTCATGAGGACCAGGTAAGCAGCAGGATCATTATACTTTTTGTTGAAGATTAAAGGGTAGATGGTAATTGCTTTGCCGCCACGGAAAATTTGGTAGGGTTCCTTGGGTGTGTTTGGGCGGGTGTACCACTGCAAGTCTTCCAAGGTCCAGGGTTCATGGTCAGGATTTGGGGGATACTCAGTGAAATGCACAGGGCCAAATGGTGTGTTGAGTGAACAGTAGTAGTCAAAGGCTTTGGTTTTGTCAACTGGAGTCTGGATATCTATGTCAGTGGGTGGGTACTGAAGCTTGGGTGTATGCAGATGGAAGAGTATCAAAAATATGTATGGGAACAGATTGGTGAACCAAAGGTTCATAACAACTTTTATTTGGTAAGGATGACAATACAGAACTTTTTAAGGTGCTTCTTAATTATATACTTACTCACATGCAAGTGCCTCTGGTCATTCTTCTAGTGCTATCTGTGTGGCAAGGCTTGGCATCTCAGGTTCTGCTGTTTGGTTGGCTGCTTAATGGCTATTTTTGGGGGGTTCAGGAACAGTTGTTTGGCTTTTTGGTGGTCCATCTTGGCTTGGCTGGCTATTGGTTCTGGTAGGATTGGCTTTTGGGGTCATGGGAGTTTTCCCAATTTGATCACCATTTTTGGAATGGCTTGACAGGTTTTCCTGAGCCCAAGGAACTTGATTAAAAAAGGGGTCCCCATTTGGGGACCCCAAATTACTTAATGGAGGGTGGGCTTGATCTGGGTTTGCTGGGCAGCTAAAAATAGCCTGCCCAGTCCCAGCCAAACCCACCAAGGGTTGGGAATAGCTTTTGGAGCCCATAACAGGCCCTGCAGCTATCACCAGAGCAGGAATGGTTACCGCGTCTGGATTTGCTTTGAAAAGCAAAAATCCAGGTGCAGGCAAATTTCCCCCACCTGCTAGCCCCGCCCAGTGGCTAGGAGCAGGTTTGATTCCCGCCTGGGGCCTTGAAGCTGTTACTTTTGTAACAGGATTTGCAAGCAATGAATTGTTAACCTCTGACTTTCATTGGTTTGATGTCTCTTCAAGCACTGCCATGCACCCAAATTCCACTTCTGCAATTACTGCATTGGTGACTTTGCAGGGCAGCTTGTCAGCCCCATCCAAATTTGATTGATTCCAAATTTGGGCAGCACTTCACCCTATATTTGGGTTTAGAGAAATTGCCTTTTTTGGTTTCCCAATTTGGCAGTTTCCCTATTCAGCAGGAGTGGACGGTCCTGCCGTGGGGTGTGTGCTGCCTCCCACTGGCTGGCTGGCAGCCGACTGCGCGGCCCGTGGGTGGGGTATAAAAGCCAAATTTTTGAATTTTCCAATTTTTATTTTCTTCATTAAAAACTTGTTGTTTTGTGGCAGTTTTCCCAATCAGGGGGAACTGTTGCAATTTTTTGTTTTGACTTATAATATTGACTGGGCACAAAATCTTGTCTTGTAAAAGATTGTTGTCAGGAATATTCCTGACAGTACCAGACTCCATGATAATACTTAAGTTGTAAGGATTTTCAATCCTTACATTTGCAGGCAAGGGCTCAATATCAGTCAAATAAAAATTGTATGCCTAAGACAGGTAAAAATTGATTATTTTATTTATATGTCTAGCCTTGATGATCAAGAGCAGTTGTCTATGCCTTAAGAAAGTAGTAAGGTGGCCCCTTTCTAGTGCTGAGAAATGATAGAGAAGAATTTTACTGTAAATTTACATTCCCCTTTGGCTCTTGATAAGACTATATTACCAAGACAATAAAAAAGTCCCTTAAAATCCCACCAAACCCTTGAATTCTTTAGAAGATCTGGACCATAAAATTGATTATATATTTGTATTGGCCTACCCCTCCCAAACTCTTCCAAAACACCCCAATCTCACTGCCCAAACATGGAGAAAATGCTAACAAGTTTGGACTGTTTGCTGGCCTGGGCTTGCCTGCTCTTGGAGTAAGCTAGATGCAGCCAACTAGAAGTTGTCAGTGACACTTCCCAATTCAACTAAAATTTGCTAGTGACAGATCCAAAGATTCAGAAAGGTACCCCCAGCCAATCAGAATGTGATTATGAAATTTCTCTAAAAACTTTCAGCCCTCCTGGTGCAGGGCTGAAAATTTTGTTGCCACCAATCAGGAGCCTCCACCAATTGTGCAGGGTTTAAGCCAGAAATAGGCTCTCTTAAATAACAAGAAGGCCAACTATGGATCCCTGCTTGTTAATTCTTAAATAAAGCTTATAATCCTCAAAAATTTGTCACTGGGCTTCTCTCCTTGATGTCCTTTTATTCAAAATGGTTAGTAAAAATAGCAAAGCTTTTTACCTTTAATTTGATCTTTTGGCTTCCTGGCGTCTTCCAATTGTCTCCTATAGCTGTTGTTAACTTTTTGTCCCGCTTTTTACCTGGATTTAATTTTATTGTTGAATTCAAACCTATATTTAATGAAGACAGCTTTGAACTTAAGTTTAAAAACTTTAAAGACCTTCCCACAGTTTTCCTGTTTCCTAGGCCTCTTTCTGGACATGAAAATTAACCCAGATCTTGAAGCACCCCTAGATAGCTCTAAATTAATTGTTTTTGTCCCTGCACCTCCTCCAGAGTCCCTATAATTCTTTGGAGATCTGGAATATGTTGCTCCCATTTTCCAAGTTTGTGGTCTTTACCTTGGCTCCTATTCTACTCCTTCTGTGATTTACCTCCCCATAATTATGAATTCTCCTGTCTTCTTCTGCCCTTTTAATGGGGAGAATCCTTCTAAATTGTTGTACTTGTTAGATAACTTACCAGGAAAAGCACAATATCTGGTATCTACTGAAGAGTTATTAGTAAAGAGCCTTACTTCTGATAATTTAGATGATCTCTTTACTAAGTTTGTACCTGGTTATATATACTCTGAGATAGCTTTAACATCTGCCAAAAAAATTGTGAAGGAGGAGTCTTTAATTTTTGGGCCTCCCACTACCCAGGTGTTGGCTCCTGGTTACGCTCCCTGGATGTTTTCAGGAATGCTGCTAATAGATTTAACACCTACTTTCCCCAAATTTTCTCCACAACTTCCCTGTGGACACCTGTTTGAGTGGCCATCCCAGTAATCCACTGGTTTGTGTCCTGATGATTAATGTCACCCAGACAGGAGACAAGCTTAGTTAGCTTAGCTTCCCCCTCTCACATGTACCCATGTGATGGTTATATCAAGGGGTAAAGGCATCCTTAGACTAGATGGGGTGAGACTACAGCTAGAATGTTTCCTGGGATGAATGTGCTTAGGTAGCATCAAAGTCCTGTTACCAACTGGTGTGATAATATAGCTGGGTTACTTTACCTAGAAAGGGGGGTAAATTTTCTCTTTATATGACTTTAGGATAGCTTTAAGAAGGTCTTAAGGTAGCTGGGAAAGCATAGATGGCTCAGAACTATTATTAGGGTAGCTTTCCAGAGAAAAAGCTGCCATAGCTTAATGTTTTGGAGGTTTTTGGAAAGTTAAGATGAAACTTTGTGCCCAAAATCTCAAGATAACCACTTGGGTGAGTAAAAAACAGTTGTAGTATATGAGTTATGCTTGCTTCTGATGACCTAGGTGTAGGTCACTGATGAGGGTTAAGTCTTGATTATTTCACTTGTGAAGACTTATTAACTGAGTCTGAGAAGTTGACTGATAGGGGCTAACAAATGTGAGATAGGATGAAAGTCATCTGTAAAGGCTTAATAAGCTGTTTAATAGATATGTGGGATGCTTTACTATAAGAAAATCTTTGTATAGGTTTGGTAAAATGTTCATCATTTCTCCAGAGTGATTTATTAGAGAAGGAACAGAGCAAAAAAGCAGAAGGAAATTCTGGCATAAACGGTTCAAGGTTTCTCCAAAGGTGGTTGTTTACAGAAAAAAAACAGAACAGTATGAGAAAACAGTGAAGGAATTTAACTCTGGGTCTCTATGAGGATAATGATTGGTATCAATGAAAGTAGAAAGGCACAGAAAAACTGCAAAAGTAAGCGCTTTAAGATTTATCCCAGGATGGGTTGCCAGAAGAGAAAAGGCTGAGAAAGACAGGGAAAATAATGGATATAAATTCAAATCCTAAGTAAAATTGAGGGGAGAACACTGAAGCAGGCAAAAAAACAAAGCAATTAGTGATTCCCTAAGGAAAAAGAGCATGTTTAAATGCAGAAAAGCATTGAAGCAAACAGGGAATTTGTTTGGAAATTGAGGGGGAAAACATTGACAGTGCACATGGTGACTGTCTGCTGCCTATTTGGGCTTTGGACAAACTGTGAAGCTTAGTGAAGTGCTTCAGATGCTAAAATATGAAGAGCATTGATGGGATTGATTGATTTTAAGCTATTTTACTAGTGATTTTCTATTGGTAGAATAACTGAAAGATTAATTATATATCTTCAGAAAGAGCATTATAATGCAATGTTATTGATTATAGTAAGGCTAAATGCTTATTTTATTATGTGAAAGCGTAAGTGCAGATAGTTTGAGCTTTTGAAAAAATCATCCTAAAGGGGATTTATACCAAGAAAAGGGGAGGCTATATAAGACTGGTGGACTTAACAAGTGCAACAGGCAGGTTTCAATTAAGAAATCTTAATTTCAAACACGTCCTTGAGCTTTAAACTTGAATATATTTCCCCATCAGCAAAACTGGTTCTGTTGACACCCCAAGTATTATTTGTGCCCCAAAATTCTGCAAATGATTGCATTTCCAGAGGACTCCCAAGGGATCTTTCTTCTGTTAATAGAGACTTGTACAAGCTCAACTTATTTTATAGCATTAAGATCATGTATTTTTTCCCCCACATTTTTTATCACAATATTGAACAATAAGGCTTCTATATGCAACAATGCAAAAGTTTTTTTACAAAGTTGAAGCCTGGTGAAGAGTGGTCCAGAATGTCTGGAGGACTCCCTCTGACTCCCAG